>CM045763.1:28137326-28737326 GCA_025200525.1 Camellia lanceoleosa
TATGTTGGGAAGTATATTAAAAGTTGGGACTTTTCTTAAGTGTGCAATTGCACACCATGTGCCATTTACACAAAAAGTGTAAGTGTAAGGTGTAAGTATAAGTATAAGGTGTAAGTGTAAGGTGTAAGGTGTAAGTGGGTTGCATATGGTGTGCAACCTCAAAAAAGGTGTAAGTGTAAGGTTTAATTTTTCACAAAAGGTGTAAGTGTAAGGTGTAAGTGTAAGGTATAAGGTGTAAGGTGTAAGTTGCACACCATAACCAAACCCTAAAAGTTGACTTTTAACTTTTTTTAAAAAAAAATCTATGAAAAAAATAGAAAAATGATGTGATCTAAAAAAGTCAAAAATTAATTTTGAATCCAGATGTCAAAATAAGCCGTTGTCCCCAACATTAAAATTGTATCAATTTAGTCCATAACATATAAAATATGTTTCAATTTGGTCCTCCAACACTACTAAAAACAAGGCCTTTTGAGTCGGTTTTTTTGAGTCGGCAAATTTTACCGTCGCAAAAGGTAGTCTTTTTGAGACGGCACAGAGTTACCGACGCAAATACCATACCTTTTGAGTCGGCACCGTTGGCCGACACAAAAAACTAATATTTGATAGCATTATTTGAGTCGGTAGTATTTACCGACTCAAAAGATAGACTTTTTGCGTCGGTATATACTTTTTGAGTCGGCAAATTTGTGCCGACGCAAAAAATTACATCTTTTTGTGTCAAATGATGCCGTAGCAAAAAATATATTTTATAACCAAGATATATATATTTACTTGATTATATTTAATACTCATTTCGATATTAAAATAATAGTTAAATTAAAAGATAATTAGTAATATAAAACTAAAAGTGATTCTAATTATTTTATTTTATTTTATTTTATTTTTATTTTTATTTGGATAATAAAAATATGTAGAAATAGAATTATACAAAATTTATTTAAAAGATTAAATATAAATATGTTGTGATTGGATTAAGAAGAAAATAGTGTATATAGGCATAAAAAATTTAAATTAAATAATTTAATGTTAAATAAAAAATAATTTAATGTTAAATAAATAATTTAATATTAAGACATAAAAAATAATTTAATGTTAAATAAATAATTTAATATAGGCATAAAAAATTTAATGTTAAATAAATAAAAGATTAAATAAAAAATAATTTAATGTTAAATAAATAATTTAATATAGGCATAAAAAATTTAAATTAAATAATTTAATGTTAAATAAATAATTTAATGATAATAAATAATTTAATGTTAAATAAAAAATTAAATATAAATTAATATTAAGACATCAATCAGATCGATAAAAAATAAAAATAAAAATAAAAAAATAAATTTAATTTGTGCGATACATGTAATTAAGCACATTCTGCTTTATTTATTTGTATATCAAGATAATTTTTTCGAATATCATAATAATGAAATTATAATTATATGTATAGATATTTATAGATATACTTTTATATTAAAATTGAGTGTATATACTATAAATAATAAATATGTCAATTAATAACGGAAAGAGGTAGAGTGGCGAAGTGGATTTAGAGTGACGAGTTTAGGTCCGGTCAAAGCTTCCAAATGGTTGTGGGTTCGAAACTTGGGAGGGGAGGCGCCTATAAGAAAATTATGGATTAAATTTCTTAAAACATTGAATCACTTTTTGAGTCGGCACGATGCCGTCACAAAAAAATAAAACCTTTACGTCGTGATTGCCGACTCAAAAACATTCTTGACCCACCAATTTCGACCCTTGAGTTGCGTGAAACGCTTAGTCATAAACGTTTTTTGTGTCGGCAAATGTACTATTTGCGACGGCACTCTGCCGACTCAAAAGGCCCTGTTTTTAGTAGTGCAACTTAACTCCGTTTATAAATGCTATTAATATTATGATTAAATATGAAAATTTAATTAAAAAAGCATTTTTTAGACCTCAAAGTATATAATCTGTGTCATTTTAGTCTCTAATATTTAAATTATGTCAATTTAATTTCCAATCCATAAAAAGTGACTTGGTTTGGTCCACCAACCTAATTTCCTTTCGTAATCTGTCTGAGCTAAGGTAATACTTGGGGGAAAAAATACACAGAGTTAACAAAATAAAAAAATAATAATAATAAAAAAGGATCAACCACTACCAAAAAAAGTGTTTTTATGACGGTGGCGGCCATCGCAATGACACGGATCAATCGCTAATACTTTTAGGGACGGTAATTTGGCTTTTTGCGACGGGAAGGGAGGGTCGCGACAAAAGAGGTTGCAAAAGAGCTTTAGCGACGGTAAGTGCCGCCGCCATTAGTTTCTGCGACGGGAGAGTGCCTTTTTTGCGGCGGCACTTTTTCCGCCGCCAATAAGGCAAGAATATATCGTTTTAGCGACGCACATAATTCCGTCGCTAAAAGTGGGTTTTGAGACGGCAGAATTACCGCTAAAACTCTGGCGACTTATAAATATTGGCGGCGGCAACGTCTACCGTCGCTAAAGGTTTCTTGTCAATTACAATTTCACAGCTTTTGCGACTGTATTGGTGCCGTCGCAAAAGCCTATTACTCTTTTTTGCGACGAGTTCTTATGCCGTCTCAAAAAAAAAAAAAAAAAAAAAAAAAAAAAACCGTTGAGAAATTATTAAAAAAATTAAAATAACCTGTATAAAATAAAAAATAACTATAAAAAAATCCAAAAATTATAGAATAATATAAATCCATACATAAACACAAGTTGACAAATAATAAAAATTAATAATATTGTTCCATTCATAACAATACATAAATAAAAATTCATAACAATAAAAATTATGCCACTACATAACGTCGCATAATACATACATAATGTTGCTCACAAATTTAAATAACATAAATCAAAATCAAAAGTTTAAGTCTTGATTAGATTTAAGGTTACAAAAACAAAAATTGGTCATAATCTTTATACGCCCGCATTCCAGAAGAAGCCAACTGTTACTCAGGAAATATCTGAAAAAAACAAGATAAAAATAATTAAAAACCATATAATGGTGTTAATATTTTAATTACAGAAAAATATTAAAAAAAAAATTGACTACTATATAATTAGAAAGATAGTTTAGTAAATAATTTTGACTGGACCGAAATCCGGCTCTAACTCCCAAACCGGGAACCTGATTCGAGCCTCGTCTTCTCCCACAAGTCTCTCGTGCCTAGGAGGTCGTGTGTGCCAAGTTTCGTGCTAAACCGACGCCGTTTGGTGATTTTGGGGCGTTAACTCCTCGAATTCAAGTTTCTTAAGGAAGTAATTTGCCTAAAGTGAAATCCGGCTCTAACTCCCAAACCGAACTGATTCGAGCCGTCTTCCCCCACAAGCCCCTCGTGCCTAGGAGGTCGTGTGTGCCAAGTTTCGTGCTAAACCGACGCCGTTTGGTGATTTTGGGGCGTTAACTCCTCGAATTCAAGTTTCTTAAGGAAGTAATTTGCCTAAAGTGAAATCCGGCTCTAACTCCCAAACCGGGAACCTGATTCGAGCCCCGTCTTCTCCCACAAGTCTCTCGTGCCTAGGAGGTCGTGTGTGCCAAGTTTCGTGCTAAACCGACGCCGTTTGGTGATTTTGGGGCGTTAACTCCTCGAATTCAAGTTTCTTAAGGAAGTAATTTGCCTAAAGTGAACTGCTCTAACTCCCAAACCGAACCCGAGCCCGTCTTCTCCCACAAGTCTCTCGTGCCTAGGAGGTCATGTGTGCCAAGTTTCGTGCTAAACCGACGCCCGTTTGGTGATTTTGGCGTTAACGCCAATTCAAGTTTCTTAAGGAAGTAGTTTGCCTAAAGTGAAATCGGCTCTAATTCCCAAACCGAACCCGATTCGAGCCCCGTCTTCTCCCACAAGTCTCTCGTGCCTAGGAGGTCGTGCGCCTTAAGTTCGGCTAAACCGACGGTTTGGTGATTTTAGGCGTTAACGCCGAATTCAAGTTTCTTAAGGAAGTAATTTGCCTAAAGTGAAATCGGCTCTAACTCCCAAACAGGAACCCGATTCGAGCCCGTCTTCTCCCAAGTCTCTCGTGCCTAGGAGGTCGTGTGCCAAGTTTCGTGCTCAACCGACGGTTTGGTGATTTTGGGCCTTAACTATCCAATTCAAGTTTCTTAAGGAACTAATTTGCCTAAAGTGAAATCTGGCTCTAACTCCCAAACCGGGAACCCAATTCAAGCCCCGTCTTCTCCCACAAGTCTCTCGTGCCTAGGAGGTCGTGTGTGCCAAGTTTCGTGCTAAACCGACGCGGTTTGGTGATTTTGGGGCGTTAACACTGATAAGTTTTGATGAATTTAACTAATCTGTAACATTAGTTCAAAGAATTTACACCTTTGAATTTAAAGTAAAAAAAAATATTTTCTATAACACAACATTTGCTAACAAGGAAACATACCCTATTTAGGATATAATTGAGGCAAGGCAAATAGAAAATGTTTTATACTCCAGCAGATCTCATTGAGCACAATTTTTTCCCCATAAGTGTTGCAATCTTGGTAACTTCAAAATATATTCCACAAATATTGTCCATTTTTGCTTTCTCCTTGTAGCTTAATATAATTATTTAGCTTTTGGTTCTGACAGGTTCATCAAATTACTTCAAACAGCAGTTCTGCTCAAGTAAGAACTTAAGATTAACATCATTGTAATGCTCTCTTCTTTTTTTTTTTTTTAAGTAGTGCTTTAACAAGTATATTTCCGAGAAAAATTCAATGAAGGCCCAATACAAATGATGGCAAGAGAAAAGTCATCTAAATGTGTCTATAGCAGAGCACATTCATTTTCCAAAAACATGGGAGCTTTCATGCATTGCTTTGCCCAAGCATGAAGGCACAACCGAACACAAGCGTCATACGCAATCACAGCGTGCCACGGCCCTTAAGTGCTGAATTTGATTAATAGAGCATATAAGTACAGCTGAAGATCAAAATAATAAACAATGCATATGCAAAAGGCTAACATATTTAAGCTTATCTCCATCTACAGTAAACCATATTCTAAAATAACAGTACAAGAAGAAGAAGATGATGAGGATATTAAAAATTTGTCAACAAGAACTCACCACAATCCTCTAGAAATGAATGACTTGCACGAATTGTAGTTCGCACCTAAGACAAAAGGAAATGATGTGAGCACACCAGTACACACAGAAGCAAGGGAAGGCAATTTAATATCTGTTAGAGATAACATCACACTTTATCTTTTTTAATATCTTCCAGTCCTCCCATGTAGTCATAGACTAAATTTACATATGGATCAAGCATCAAACTGGGGGGAAAAAAAAAAAAAAAAAAAGAGGAAAATTTTTTAATAATTAAAAGGAAAGAAATAAATCCCAAATGTTTTTAAACCAGGGATATCATTTTTTGTTATAAACCCAAACCCAAAACCAATTAATGAGTACCTAGCAATTGGACGGTATCGAGTTCTACATTAATATTAGCAATATGGCAGCAATCAAGAAGCTAATAGGTTGAACACCAAAGCATATTTTAAAATTTGCAAGAAAGGATTTAACACTACCAGCAAGGATTTATATATTACTACATTTTTTCAATTATTAGAATTGAAAATTGAAACATTATGGTAGTGTTGATATGCATGTGACTTTATTATATTAAAAATTTGATTTGATATAACTATCATGCTAATGAGAGTATAACCAACTAATGAGAGTATATGTGTACATATAACTATCACAAACAACTTACATAGTTTTCCAGATGTAATATGAGGACTAATCATAATGTAGTTAAGTCTTAGTTGGTTTCTAATCTAGTCACTAGTAGCAGGGGAGAAGAGTTTATTGTACTAGTATGGTGGCAGAAGATGGAAATTGAACATGTTTCTAGTTATGATCATATGGCAAATGCTACTAATTCTGATAGTCTCATAATGCTACAAATTCTGATAGTCTCATAAACACTCACAAGGTTAGGCCTAAACTAAATATGCAAATTGTTTTCTTCGAAGATCCATTGAGAAGTGTCATGCACAAAAATTAAAGGTTAGGAAAATGGTTCTTGACTATATAATGCAAATCTTTGTTTCTGTGGCATTTAAGCAAACACCATATGCTCAATTTTATCACCACCACCCAGAACAAACAAGTTCTTTAAACATATTAGCATGCTTTTTCTCTATACTAGTCATCTTCAATCTCCAAAGATTAACCAACTTAAGTATATTGATTTAAGCTCCATATATAACACGATTTGTTATATAACACCGATTTATTACAAATTCCATATCTCGGATCTCACACTAATTTCTATTAGCTTATTTCAAACATATCAATTAGTTGTGGCAAAAATTGTGTAACCTCCCTGGACAAAAAACAAAGAGACCAAGGAGATTTGAGAGACAGAGAGAGATTGATCCGAGAAAGAGAGTACACCGAGATGGAAGACAGCGGCGAGAAGGCAGGAAGCGAGAGGCGAAAGGCGACGCAATATGGTGGTAATGGGCTGTGGAGGCTACGGGAAGCAGAATTTGTGGGAAATGATTTCCCTGGTTTCAATACAATTTGGGTTTGAGATTAGGGTTTTTTGTGTGGAAGCGGGAATGGGAAAAAAATAAAGGGGGAGCGGGAGTGGAAAAAAATAAAGGGGCGGGGAATGAAAAATAAAAATAATAATAATAATTAAATAAATTTATTTTTTGTTAAAATATATATATATTTTTTTTGTAGTTAATGAATTTTTTTTAAAATTTTTTTTTTTTTTAGTTACTAAGATTGAAAATGTATTTGTTTCATTTTTATTTTAATGAAAAAAAATATTATTATTGTTAAAAATATTTTTCACTAAAATAAAAGTTAATTCAGAGTCAATGAAAATATTTTTCATGACCTATTTTTTTATTACTAAAAATCATGAACTAATTTTTTGTGGTAGAAAAAAAGGAACGGCAGCAGTAGTGAAGGTGGTGGATAAGAGATGATGGTGGTGGTGGTGGTGGTGGTGGTGATGGTGATGGCGAAAGAGATTAGTGGTGAAGTTGTGGTAGTGGTAGTGTAAATGGAGTGGCAGGGGTGAAAGAGAAGTAATGGTAGTAATAGTGGCAGTAGTGGTAGTGGTGGAAGTGGAGTGGTGGCGATAGTAGTAGTAATGGTAGTCGTAGATGTGAAGTGGCGACAGTAGAAGTAATGGTGGTGGTGTTTGCAGTAGTGGTGAAGGTGGTAGAAGAGATGGGTGGTGAGAGAGAGAAATGAGTGAGAGACAGATAGAGAAATAGAGAGAAACAAGAGATGAAAGAGACATATAGAAAAAGAGCGAAAAGAGATGAACGGAAGAGAGAATAGAAAAATAGAGATAGAGATAAGATAGATGAGTGAGAGACAGAGAGAGAGAAGAGAGATGAAGGAGAGAGACATAGAGAGAAGACAAATGAGAGAGATAGAGAAGAAAGATAAGCGAAGACACACAGAATGATAAGCAGAGAAAGAAAAGAAGAGATGAGTGAAAGAGAGAAAGAGAACAATGGTGGTAGTTGAATGGCATTTGCGATAGTGGTAAATGTGGTAGAGAAGATTGGTGGTGAGAGAGAGATGAGTGAGAGACGAATAGAGAAAATAGATAGAGAGACAGAGAAAGAGATAGAGTGATGAGCGAGAAAGAGACAAAGTGGTCGCTAAAAGTGCATTTTCTTGTAGTGGATCGATAAATCAAAAGGGAGCTCAATAAATAAAGAAGACAGATAATTCAAAACTCTTTTCAAAATTTAATTCAAATCAATTTTTTAAATATTTAAATATTTTAAAAATATTTTAATTTTGTGAGAGAGAATAAAGAAGAGAGAGAGAGAGACATAGATAGAGTGATGAGCGAGAGAGAGAGATAGACAAAGTGGTTGCTAAAAGTGTATTTTTTTATAGTGGATCGATAAATCGAGAAGGAGCTCGATAAATAGAGAAAATGAGAGTAAGAGAGTAAGCAAGGCGAACATAGTGAGAGAGAAATAGACAAATAGACAAGTAGACAGAGAGAGAAAACAGATGAGAGAGAGAGAGAGAAGAGAGATAGGCGAGAGACACAGAGAGAAAATAAGAGAGAGAAACAGGCAGACATAGAAAGAAGAGTGATAAGTGAAAGAGATAAAGAGAAGAGAGAGAGAGATAGAGATAGAGACAGAGAGACAGGAAGATGAAAAAATGAATGAAAAGAGAAATGTTATATCAAAAGAGTAAGACGACATTGTTTTTTTTTTTTTTTTTTTGCGACAGAAAAATACCGTTGAATTTATTCTAACCATTTTGTAACTGTATATATATGAAGTTATCTCAAAACCACAATCACTATGCTAGGTTAGAGTTTTCCAAAAACTCTTTTGAGAAAATTATACTTTCTTGTTTTCCGTGTTATATTGTTTTTATTGAATTTTTTTTAATATTTTAAGTATTTTTTAAAATTTTTAGACACACCTAACATAAATACACCTAAAAATTAAAAAAAATTGTAAAAAAAATCTTTTAAAAATTCACTAAATACCAAAAATACAATAATTCAATACATTTTTTTGTATTTTTATGTATTTATTAATTTTTAAAAATATTTTTTCATAAATATTTTATTTTTTAGATACATCTAAGTAAGATACATCTAAAAAAAATATTAAAATTTAAAAAATATCCACTAAAAACAAAAAAACACGAAAGCCACTTTTGCGGCCTCTGAATTTGCGACTCTCAAAAAGCAGTATTTTGACAGACAAATCCCGTCACAAATACTCTTATTTTTTGAGACGGCAAATTGTGCCGTTAAAAATGCTCTGCTTTTTTGAGACCAATTTTCGCCGTCGCCAAATCGCTTTTTGAGACGGCATTTTTCGCCGTCGCAAATACTGCTTTTTGAGGCGGCATTTTTCGCCGTCGCATAAAAGTGACTTTGAGGCGGCAAAGCGCCGTCGCAAATAGTTCCGTCATATACCCAGTTTTCTTGTAGTGAACATCTCTGGAGAGAAATATTTCCACTACTATTGTAAATTATTATTTTTACGATGCAAATAAATGTCGCTAAAGCTTATTTTTCACAATGAATGAGATCATTGCTGCCAATGTATTTTGTCAACAATTTTTTTGGGAAGATTTTTTTTCATCACAAAAAATGTTTTTCTTGTAATTCATTATTCAGTATGTTTTGGTACGCAAGTAATATGTATATACACACTATATGCATATTGAATGACTAAAATGTTTATTGAAGAATGATTTTTTTTTTTTTTTTTTGATTTTTGATTATTGCTACTATGTATTTATGCTTTTCATACCTTATTCTTAGTTTAGATAAATATACACAGAACTAGGTTAATGGATAAAATTGAAACACTTTATACTCTGTGAATTAAATTGATACAATTTAACCTTTGGGTGCTCGTTTAGCATGTAAGGTTGGATGAGGTTGGAGTCATTTTAGTCACATAAAGACAAAATAAGCTTTTAGTCTAATAAGATAAAATATTATATTCAAATCATAATCATTTCATTTTTTCTTTCATAAAAATTAAAAAAGTCAAAAAGAGCATCCCAAACAAGACTTTTAGCCTTATACTAAAATAGTTAAAAAGCTAAAAAACTAATCGACATCCTAAACGAACCCTGAGACTAAAATTATGCAAAGCTCTACTTTGATAATTAAAAATGTAATTTTTAATATGATTTTCATATCTGCCTTTAACGAAATCTAAAAATTGAGTTAGATTGTTAGATTAAATTAATTTTTTATATATATATTTTAAAAATTAAATTGAAACAATTTAAATATTGAGAATTAAAATAATACAAATCTCATATTTTTTTGGTGTTAAAAAGATAATCAACTCATAATATATATATATATATATATATATAGATGGTTAAAAGTTGATTTTTTTTTTTTTTTTGACTTTTTTGAAAAAACGTGTAAAAAATGTGAGAGATAATTTGATCCAAAATGAGTTAAAAGTTGAAAGATGGCTTTTAACCATTTTTCCAAAATAGCCCACAGTAATACTACGAACTGAAACTTAAGTATCCATAAATTATCCTAAATTATCATTTTATGATTCAAATTTATTTAACATGTGAACCCCACATTACACAATTTTAATCTCCACCACACAACCACCCATCCAAAAATATCTGGGTGGATTAGTCTGGGTTTCAGACTCATTCATACACATATACATATATATAGGAGGCAAATCCTCTTGATTCAAAATCTAGATTGGAGGGCACTGCTTTGGGCCCATGAGGTCCACTACAAGTTTTGTTTTAATGATTCGAACTATTCATTTTATCAGGAACATCATATATTTCATTCACACAAAAAATTGGAATAATTACATTTTACCCCTTGTGGTTTTGTACGTTTCTATATTACCTCTCTAACTTTTATAAATGTACTCATAAACCTCATATGGTTTGGAGTGATGTACAAAAGTGACGAGATGTGATGGAATTAATGAAAGACTATAATACCTTTATTTTTTTCTTCAATTTTCTTATGAATGTCATTTTACTTCCATAACTTTCTCTCTTTTCAATTGGGCTACCCAAGCACTCCTAATGGCATTACATCCACATAGCCACTATAAGGCACCATCTTCTCCAAACAACCCCTCTCATCCAAGGCATATTCACTCTATGACTACTAATGACACCACTAATTGTGGATCTTCTATCTCTCTATCATTTCTCTCTCTCTCTCTCTCTCTCTCTCTCTCTCTCTCTCAATATATATATATACACATAGAGACATACCCCTCTGTGTATATAATTATTGTTATCTATTTGATTATTGGGTGGGTTTGATCTCTCCATAGTTTTAAATTTTTCGTATTTGACAAAAACTAGAAGATGGGTAACAGCTTGTTTACCATCAAAGTAGGTGGCTCAAACAGCAACACCACCGCGACAGTCAACAGAAACCGCAAAGAGAGCACTAAACTGTTTGTCAATGACGACAACTACGACAAATTCGAATCAATGGAAAACGCAAGAGAGACATTCTCAACAATAACAGCAACATCACAAGAATTTTCAGCAAATTAAGCCGAAGCGATCACGCAGTGTTATTCCCTGCAGAAAGCGAACCGATTTTGGATCTAACAAGGATTTCAATAAGAGGTACACGATTGGGAAATTGTTGGGACATGGGCAATTTAGTACCACAACTTCCTCTCTCTCAAATTCTCCTTTTTTAACCCTTATCGATGGCAAACAAATTCTTATCATCTCATCAACTATCAACAACACCATCGACTGTGGTTCCTCTTCGCATCACCACCATCAATTGATCAAAACATTTCCTCACTCATCCCCCCTACACACACACATACACACACACACACACACTCTCTCTCTCTCTCTCTCTCTTGGTTTGTATGTATATATATATACATGAAATCTACTGCCAGGGAAGATCGGCTTCAGTTGGTGGTGGCACGACCGGTTCGCTGCCGTAGTTGGGTTAAAAGAAGAGAAGATGTGAGACAAACTAGTTCCCATCACATTTGATTCAAATTTTACATGAGAGGAAGAGAGAGGGAGAGAAAGAGAGAGAGAGAGAGAGAGGGGGGGAAACAGAGAGAAATAAAGAAAGAAAAAGAGAGGAAAATCTGAAACTTAGGTATAAGAGAGAGAGAGAGGGAGAGAGAGACGGAAGGGGGGACTGGTTTTGTTTTATATTGTTTGGTTGTGTCACGACCCAAACCAGCCCCTATAAATTTAGCATCATAACTGGCCAGTAATCCTTAGATTACCAAAGGTCTCATAACAGAATGTCATATAGTAAGGGGCTGCGGAAGCAAACATAGAAAATATATAATGTCTATAGAGCTGTGTCAACGTATATGAGACAGAAATCTTCAAAACAAATATATATATATGTGTGTGTGTGTGTGTGTGTGTATGTGTGTGTGTGTGTGTGTGTGTGTGATGCCATAAATACATTAGTCTTACATCACCATTTACACAGATAAAGCCAAAAGGAGACATAGCCAAATGTACAGATAAGCAAAACAAAACAAACATCAGAAGCAAGGTTATAAAACTAAACATCTCAAAAGGGAACCTCCCCGGGAAGCACAGTGGTTGGTTGACTCAAAACTCTAAGCAGCAGCTTAGGTCTAGTCACGCGGCTGCTCACCTATATATATAATACAATAAAGTGAGCGGAAGCCCAGTGAAAAATAATAGAGTAAAGGGTTTAAATGAATGATATCCATAACAGGTACAAAAATCAGAGTTCAAAGTAGAAACAGATTTGTATTCATATTCTTGTTCAAACTACATACAGAAATCAGAGTTTATACTTCATTATACATGGTACATCTATTAGCGTTAACTAGCTTGTCAGTTTATAGGGAACCTCCGGTACTGGGAACTTGTAATAAATTTGAATCACGGTATTGTTACCCCCAGGCAAGGGCTTTCAACTTATAGACCTCGGTATTATTATCCCCCAGGCAAGGGCCTTATGCTAAGGATGCCATAAATACTTGTCAGAAATTGGACAATCATTCATTGGATAGAATATAACATTTCATAAATCAGAGCATTTCTTGACATATCATATCATATAAGAAATTACTTAAATGTAAATATAACTTTACAACGTTATTACTCACAGATAGCTCCATTTGCAGAACAGACAAATCAGATAACTTGTGGTGACCTATACACACATAACAGAAGCACATAATGAAACATACACTCGGTTGGTACTTAACTTCTTTCATTCGATGTTAGTGTGTTTCTTGGTCTTAATTTCTTATTGAGTCTTAATCATGGCCTAAGAATGCCTAGGATACAATGTGAATGCCAAAATGCACTTGAACATATTTTATAAAACTTGCTGAAAACAGGGGTTTCACCCAAGCGTAACTTCCTTCGCTCGAGCGGACATGAAAAATGTGAGTAGTCGCTCGAGCGCATCTTCCCTTGCTCGAGCGGTCTGTAAACTTTGCAAAAGTAATGGTTGCTTGATTTTTCCGCTCGATGCTCGCTCGAACGTAAGACTTATGTCCTCACTCGAGTGCAATTCTTGTCGCTCGAGTGGTCTGCAAAAACATGAAACTTCTGAGAGCATGCAATTCACACTCGATTAAACTTCTGGTCGCTCGAATGGAAGTGCAAGATCATAGAGTGGTCGCTCGAGCGCAGGTTCTGTCGCTCGAGCGGAGAGGTCGAATTTTGGAATTTCCAGATTCACCTCTAAGTTGCAAAACTCGAATTCAATGCATCAAAACTCATTCTTTTGGGCTAGATACTGAGAATCATATGTAAACTTGGAAAACATTAAAAATTCTAAATCATTTCGCAAAATCAAAGCCCAAAGACTTGCTAATTGTGCAAAACAAAACTCAATTCTTAAAAAGCATAACATGCATGTTTTGCCTTGACTTCAAAACTTCCGAAACATGATCTAATGACGCAAAATGACATGAAACTTGATGAATTCTCAAAACTAAGGTGAATTAGTAACATGCATGAGGAAATTCTTGGAAAACAACTTCATATTGTTATGAAATATGCATGCATGCATGGTTTGAGTTCATTTCTTCAATTCTAACTCAATTCTTGTATCGACCAACTTAATTCTTTAGAGTTCAAGTCCTATACATCATATTTATACAATCTAAAGGTTAAATTCTTACCTAGGTTTCCCAAGGTGTGTGCTAGAGGCTTAATTCTTGAGTTTCCAAGTCCAATGCCTTCAATTTCTAGCAAAATCCTCCCAATCTCAAGTGTTGATGTCAAACTTTCACTCTTGGTCTTCTTTTTCCTCTCTCACGTTGTATAGGCTTAAATGATGAGTAGAATGTGACTCAAATTGGTGTATAAGCCTTTTATAGAATTGATTAATAAAATTAATTAATTAAACTTGCCACTAATCAAATGAGTATTAATTATTCTAATTATTTCGCTCTGAATTGAATTTCAATTAAACCTACTACAATGTTCTAAAAATTTCAACTAACACATATACCAAGTCAATTTCTTGATAGGATGCTGATGAGGCCTTCAATTTACAGAATAGAGCAAGACTAGAGATAGATATTTCTACACAAAACAGATAAAAACTCATATAACATATAACACATGTAGTGAATGCAAAATTTTACTTTAATTACTTATTAAGCATTCTTAATCATGGATTGCATATTAATCAGAGGTCGGAGTTGTTACAGGTTATAATCTTTAGAATAGGAAATATAGGTATAGAATGCTAAGAGATTGGATTCTTGATCGAATGTTGATGAGGCCTTCAATTTACAGAATATAACAAGACTAGAGATAGATATTCCTACACAAAACAAATAAAAACTCATATAACACATACCACACATAATGAATGCAAAATTTTACTTTAATTACTTATTAAGCATTCTTAATCATGGATTGCATATTAATCAGAGGTTGGGGTTGTTACAGGTTATAATCTTTAGAGTAGGAAATATAGGTATAGAATTCTAAAAGATTGGAAGGGCAAATTAGTCCATTCAAGCCCCAATTTTGGCACCAATCACTTAATCTTAGTGCAAACACGCTTCTCTGATACATTTGGCCCATGCGTTATTAAGTCTAGCAGAAAACGTCACTTTTGCATATCATTTCAAACCACAGGAGTTTATGAGTACATTTATAAAAGTCATAAAGGTAATATGTAAACAAACGAAATCACAAGGAGTAAAATGTAATTATTTTCAAAAAATTAGATCGATTTGATAAATGTAACTTATTGAATTTATTGCATTTATTATCACCAAAAAAATATGATTTATTTTTAAAAATGCAATTATCATTTACTTTTTGATAAAAAACGTAATAAATTAAATAAATTATAATTATTAAATCAATTTAATTTTTTGTATAAATGAAATGCATGGTGTTCTCAATAAAATCAACAATTCAAATTATTAAAATAGAATATGTAATAAGTCTCATAGAGCTAAATAGCACTCTCCAATTTAAACTTTAACTGGAGGGTTTTGCCTCCATACATATATATATATATATTGGTAGTGATTATGATCTTGAATATTACGGCCTAAGGACTTTCCTGGTGAACAATGGAAGGTAAAACTTACAAGGAAAGTACACCCATCCCATGAAAGTCTATTGACGCAGATGTGGTCGGTCTCGGTCCCCATCAAATAATTGCCAACTTCATTTTTCAAACTCTATCACCTCGTATGAGGCCTTCAAATTTTTTTATTTTATTTTTTTCCTCCAAAGTTGGACAATTGAGTTTTGTAGCTTTGTGATGTTTAACTACCTCCATACTAGAAAATAAAAAACAAAAAAGAAAGACGAAAAAAAAATTCACATTTTTTATTGACTGTTTATTTGTTTCGATTCTAAATTTTTTTACATTAACGTAGATAAAAATGACATGAATATCAACTTTAAATATTTTTGGTAAATTATATAGACCTCCTCTAAGGTTTACCTTAATTACAAAGACCTCTCATGCAGTTTCAAAAATAATACAAACCTCTCTTATTTTTGAAAATAATATACAAATTCTCCCCATCCCATTAAAGGAGCCTTAACGACGTTAAGTTGACTGTGGAATTGACTATAATACTCCTCTCATTAATTCCTGTATATATATAGAGAGAGAATATATATATAAACACATACATATCTTATATATATATATATATACACATATATCACTGTACCCATTCCATCTCTCCCCAATCTCATTCTCTATGTGCTCTGCCCCCCCTCTCTCTCTCTCTCTCTCTCTCTCTTGCGATCATTGCTGTCTCTCAGGTGAGGGAGGCAAAGCTCGCTGACTTGGCTGTTGTAACAAGCGACGCTACACCAATCACTGGAAGTTGAGGACGTAGAGGAGTCCCAGCCGTTAAGGGAGCCAAGAGGGTCGTGGAGGTTAAGCTTGAAGGAAGTTAGGGCTTTGATCTCGACTAGGGTTTCGAGGCTGGCCTTGAAGGAAGTCAAGGCTTTGATCCCTGCCTCTCTGTCTCTCTCTATCTCTCTCACTCACACTTCGGTTGTTGGCCCAGTTTAGGTCTCATCGCCAGCAATCGTCGATTGGGTTTCCAGTGAGGCACGAGAGCTAGTCTTTGGAGCCGCCATTGTTGGCGTTGGTGGTAGTGGTGGATAGCATTTGTCTTCTAAATATTGATACATTGAAAATGAGAATTTTGTAATAACAGATGTAGAAAATGATATAGCAAGCAAAACCCAGATAAAGAATTTTGTAAATTTTTGTTGGGAACAATGTAATAACAGATGTGTGAAGAACTTAGAAGAACAGAGTGAGTGGGTTTATAGAAACCCTAAAATGAGAGAATAAATAGAGAGGGCTAGATTTGAAAATCTTTGTCAAGAGAAAACCCTTTTGGGATTTTTCTGGAAACAGAGGAAAGTCCTAAATATAGCAATGAGTAAAACCCAGATAAAGAATTTTGTAAATTTGCCTCCTCCTTAATCTCTATCTCTCTCTAAATCTCCCTCTCTTTATATATATATATATATATTTGTTGTATTTGTGTTTGTGTTTGTATTTATGTTTATGTTTGGTATTTATATGAGATCTTAGTTTTTGAATCTTTGTTTTTGATCGGTTTGTTCTTTGATATATTGAATCTGTTTGTTTTTTGTTGATGGTCAACATAAACCCTACAATGGCCAAAGGGTAGTATTGAAATTTGCAAAATAATTATAGATGACATCAGCAAAATTTACTTAATTTTGGACAGATGGGTAACACAAGAGGAAATCTGTATATTATTTTCAAAAGTATGGGAGGTCAGTGTTATTTTTGAAACTGCAAGGAAGGTCCCTGTAATTAAGATAAACCTCAGGGGAGGTCAGTGTAATTTACCCTAAATATTTTTATATTAAATGTTGTTTCTTGTGTCAACTTAATTAGGATGGGATAATTATACTTTGTTGTTCAATACTATTTTTTCCCTATTGTTCAATACTTTGTTGATCCGAATATATGGCTTCCGTTATCTGATCAACTTGATTTTTTGTAGAGATGATATACTCGACGAATTTTAAAATATGATATGTTCGGATTATCGAAATAGGATCCAAGAACTGGCCCAATGGGCCAGACTGGATTGTCCAATCTAATAATAGACTTGGCTTCTCTCAACAACTTTTGTGTTTGTTACACCCATTTTGGAACCAATTTCGTTTGTGTAAACCGTTCACTTTTAAAATTCATTGAATATAATATTTATTCAAAAAACTAAAATAATTCGGTAACTGTATATTTAAATCATATTTGATTTTAAAAAATAAACGATAAATATAATTTCAATAATAGTCATTTATTTTTTATAATACAAATTTAATTTAAATATATAATTATCAATAATTTTTAATTTTATACATAAATATTGTGTTTAACTAATCTTAAAAATAAATAGATCAATCACCAAAGTTGGTCATAAAATAAATTTAACAAACGACTCAAGACGAAACCTATTAGTATAATAATAGTACACATTCCCGGATCCAGTCTATTAGGCTCGACCCCGACCCCGACCCCGACCCGATGGATGCTGCTCCTGAACCTAATAAATTTGACCTCCTCATTCTCCTTCTGCTCCCTCCAGTGACAGCTTATATTCCGTCTCCTTCCATTCCATTCAATCTTCATCATCACCGACCTAACCCACACGTTTAACGAGAAAAAGAGTGAAAAAGATGTCCACGCATGAATAGAATGAACAGTAATATTAAGTATCATAAAAAATATTTTATGAAAATAATCATAAAAACTTTAAGACTTTTAAATTATACTTAAAATAAAACATCACATACTAATTAAGATAATTTAAGAATCATAAATTTTTTATGATTATTTTCATAAATTTTTTTTCATAACATCTAATTTTTCTCCAGAATGAGTGGTGGTGTACTCTCTCTCCCTATATATATATGCAGTTTCAGACCAACCAATAAAATGCACACAAGACGTAGAGAGAGAGAGAGAGAGAGAGCTCAAGGACGAAACAATGGTGTGACGAAATCAGCCAACAACACAACAACAAACACACACAAATCCGATCATCATCCAGTGAGTGTGAGAGAGAGAGAGAGTGAGTGAGTGACTGAGAAATGTCTCCTTTCTCAGATATGTCATTTCTTTCCTCGTAACAGGACACCCACAATTACTAATTACAATACAACAGTACTACTACTACTAGCCCCCACTACACTACCCAGGTACTCTCTCTCTCTCTCTCTCCCCGTATATTCTTCAGTATGTATATCTATACAGCTCAGCTCAATACCCACCCGCACTATTCTATCACTCCTCATCAACAACACTTTCCCACCAAATTACTGTTCAAATCCATCGTCCCTTCATTCCCACCCCCAAACTGGGCCCAAAAGAACTATTCCACCACCGTCAGCCGCCGCAAGGACCACCACCACCTCCACCTCGATCAACCGCCGCAGAAGATCGTCGTGATCATGGGTCCCACTGGGTCCGGCAAATCTCGGCTCTCAATCGACCTCGCAACCCGATTCTTCCCCTCTGAAATCATCAACTCCGACAAAATGCAAGTCTACCGTGGACTCGACATCACCACCAACAAGATTCCAATGCACGACCGCCTCTCCGTCCCCCACCACCTCCTCGGCCATCTCGACCCAACCCACCGCCCCGACTTATCTCCCTCCGACTTCCGCTCCGCCGCCGCCGCCACCATCTCCGCCATCTCCTTTCGCCGGAAACTTCCACTCGTCGTCGGCGGCTCCAACACCTTCATCTACTCACTCGTCGCAAATCGGTTCGACCCGGGATCCGATGTCTTCCGCGAATCACACCCTGACCCGGTATGTTCGGAGCTCCGGTACGATTGCTGTTTCATCTGGGTCGACGTGGCTTTGCCCGTTTTGAATCAGTACCTGAGAAAACGAGTCGACGAGATGCTTGACTCGGGCATGTTCGAGGAGTTAGCCGACTATTTTGAGTTTGACGATGAGGAGGCGAGTCGGGGGACTCGGACTGGGTTGAGGAAGGCAATAGGTGTGCCCGAGTTCGAGCCTTATTTTAGGAGGTTTGGTGGAGGCGGGGTTCCTAAGGATGATCCACTGAGGAGGGTTGTCTATGAGGAGGCCGTGAGGGCAATCAAGGACAACACGTGTCAACTGGCGAAGAGGCAAGTGGGGAAGATCCAACGGTTGAAGAGTGCTGGGTGGGACCTAAAGAGATTGGATGCCACGGAAGCGTTTAGGGCGGCAATGGAGGGTGGTGGGTCAGATTCCGGGAAGTCATCAGAAATTTGGGGGAAACAAGTGTTGGAACCAAGCATGAAGATCGTGAAGCGCAAATTGGAGGAGTAGGTTTTCCAGCTATTTCCAGCTCTCTCTCACTCTCTCTCTGTCTCTAGTTTCTTATATTTGGTTCTCTTTCTCTCTCCATTTTTTTAAATTTTTTTAAAAAAATTGGTGCATTTTTTTTTTTTGATCTTCTATATTTTTTTTTGGGCTACCAATTTTGTGGTGTGTTGGTGGTCCTAAATTTTGTTTTTTGGTTGGCCTGCTAGAAAAATTTCAAGAAAAGCATTTTGTTTTTTTCCACCTCTATATATTTTCAAGCTATATTATGAAAATATTTTTAGCGATAATGCTATATAATGATAAAATAATATAAATTTTTAAAATTATATATGTTACCACATGATCTCCAAAATGGAGAGTTGAAGTACCCAATATCACTTCTCTTTTTGAATCTTTTCAAAGTTTGGATGGAAAATCCTTCTAATGTGAATATTCTAGTTTGTAATCCTTTTTAGTTGTGATGTCAAAAGTTCAAATTCTTGCACAAATATTTTATCACATATTTAAAATACATTAATTTAATTGCCATGTTCAGATTCTCATGTGCTGGTATATCTATATTATTGTTTTTTTATTTCTAAACTGTGTAATAAAGAAATTATAATTTTTTTTTGAATACTAAAGGAGTAGCTCTTTGTTTTTAATTCTCTTAATAGAGTCTAACCTTTCACATTTAATTTCAATTGACATTTAAATCATTATAACTATTTAAATTTTTTTTATTTTATTTTGTTAATGACAGTCATGCATAAAATTAAACATTTTCCCGAAGTATAAAAAATGAATTTATAGAAATATAAAACTAAATTGCTAATTTGTCCTAATCTTAGGGATGGTCTTGTATTTGGTGTAGGAGGAGGACAAGGATAAGAAGCATTCTACCTTCATTCCCTTTTGGTAGTAGCATGAAAAGGCTATACCCTCTCTTGTCCATTTCATCCAAATTATTATAAACTACTGCACTGCCTGCTTTCTTCAGGATTGGCTCAGAATGACATCTGGTTGGTTCAGTTTTTGTCAATTGAATTTGAATGACAATTGTACTTTTAGATGGAATTGTCAATTTTTGAAGTCTGAGTTTTAACATGCCTTTGCAGCTGCCTTTTGGGAGGGATATCAATCAAAAGTTGTGGGACTGGGAATTGGTTTCAAAAATCTTTATGTAAACTTCAAGTCCCATGATGAGAAAACACAGTAAAAAAACAAAGGGCTCATAATCATATGGTTGATTATTGTGAAATGTATGCACCCTGTAATCCCAAAAAAGCATTCTAAGTGTAATGCTGTTTTAGACCATCGTTAATGTATATCATTCCACCTCTTACCTTTGTTATTTGTCTTAAATAGAATCCAACATGATCTTGCGATGAATTGGAGTGAATCACATCTTTCACTAGTCAACAACCGACAAAATGACTTGTAACATAGCAGAGCAAGCAAAACCCACAAATTCACACACACAAAGTTTGGTTGTCATTAATAATAAAAGAGTAGAAAAGACTTCATCTATATATAAGACTCACTTTTGAGATATTTTGCTTTATTCGGAATTGTCTAAAAATTTAATTTATTGACTAAGGTCTCACTTAGGAAGTTTATTATTTTAGTAGGTTATTTTAATTTTTAACTATTTTAGCATATTAAAATATTTGTATTTGAGAAAATAGTTAAATTTTTTTTATAATTGAATGTGATGTTTATGAAAGAAAAGCAAAATAATAATGGGTTTGATTTGACTTTTTGTCTTATTCATTATTTTAGCATATTTTGTCTTTTTATAAGTTTTAGTCCAACAAGTTAAAAAAATCTTGTGCCAAACACTCCTTGAGGATAAATTAAGGTCTAGTTTGACAATTATATGTTTTAGTTAAAAAGTCAAAAGTCACTATAAATTATTATATTACTATCTCTATTTTTCTTCACAATTTTTTCGTAAAAAACTAAAAAGTTAATAGGGTTCGTTTGGGAAGTGGGTTGGTTTTTGACTATTTTAGCCTAGGATTAAAAAGTTTCGTTTGAGAAGGACTTTTTGATTTTTTGACTTTTTTAATTTTTTGTGAGAGAAAAAATGTAATTATTATATATGATATGTGATATTTTGTCTTATTGGACTAAAAAGTCTATTTTATCGTTTTATAATTAAAATAACTCCAACCCTTCTTTCCAAACAAAGCCTAAAATACTTTATTCCCAAACCAAACCTTAAGGTGCCGTTTGGTAACACTTACGTTTTGAGTTTTCTGTTTATATTTACAAAAATTAAAAAAAAACTCAAATAAAAACTTATTTGGTAAATTTTTTGATTTATAAATCAGTGGTCTCAGTTTATAAATTTGGCCAAAAAATGTAAACACAAAAAATGTGTTTCCGTTTTGAGTTTTGAGTTTTTTTTTTTTTACCACCCAACACTAGCCACCACTCGCCACCATTTTCCACCACCAACTTTTGCCACCACCACCTACCCCTCACCCCCTACCACCACCTGCCACCACCACTCACCACCCAACTACCATTACCACCCGCCACCACCACCCGCCTGCCATCCACCACCCACCTGCCACCCACTCACCACCACCACCTACCCCTCGCCACCACCACCACCCTCCACTACCATCCACCGCCCGCAACCTACCCCCCATCACCACTCACCACCCACGCCACCACCATTCACCACCACCACCACGCCACTAGCCACGGCCACCCACTTGCCACCACCACCCACCACCACCACCACCACCACCACCACCCACTTGCTACCACCACCCCCACCACCACCACTACCACCCACTCGCTATCACTCACCACCATCACCCACCCACCCACCGTCACCACCTGCCACCACCACCTACCCGCCACTACCCACCACCACCTGCCATCCGCCAGCACTACCACCCACTCGCTACCACCCACCACCTGCCGCCGTCACCCATTCACCTACCCACCCACTACTACCATCCACCACCTACCGCTACTACCACCCATCTACCACCACCACCACCACCACCCACCCACTACCACCCACCACCCGCCACCGTCACCCACCCACCCACCGCCACCCGCTACCCACCACCCATCGTCACCACTTTCCACCACCGTCTTCCGCCGCCACTTGCCACCACTTGCCATTTCTCACTCTTTTTTATATTTTTTAAATTTTTTAAACATTTTGTCAATTACCAAACGTGTTTGTAGTTTATATTTTTCTAAAAATAAACAAAAAATAAACAAAAATCAATTTATAAAATTTTTGTAAATATAAACTGAAAACGTAAACGTTACCAAACAGACCCTAAGTGTTCAAAAAAAATTATAAAAATGTTTGAGACCCCCTTTCTCTCCCACCCCTTTGACCCCCTTTTCCTCTCATTGGCTAGTTTTTCTTTTCTATTTTTTTTTTCATTCTCCTCCAATCACCACCCATCACGTGTGTATAGGGGGTGGTGGGAGTGGTGATTGGAGAGGGTTTCTATCAATTCTCAAAAAATTAATGTCAAAAGTAAATTTATTTGGTATGTTTTTTGCTTTTTCTAAAAACTTTTTAGCACAAGCAAATTTGACTTGTTTGCTTCATTTGTTTCTTTCCCGTGCCCACGGATTTGATCAATCTGCTTCGAGTTATACCCAATCATATGGATGAATATAAACCGGAAAATGTTTGGGAGGTTTAGAAAATAAATTTTAATAGCTCTAGTATGTGTGTGGGTTTTATTTGATGTGATGTTTTAAATTTTTTTAAATTTTTTTATATTACTAAAACTCAATTAAAATTCTAATTTTAGGAGAATGAATCACTATCTTCTCTATTAATCCATGTAGGACTCCTCATCTTTCGAAACAGTAACTATTCAATAATGCGTAGTACTCCCACTGACTCCCCATTCATGCACCATATGTGAGAGATGTTAGATAAATGAAAAAATATTAAAATGTACAAACATCCAATAAATTGATTATCTAGCCATGGCCAATTGAAGCATAGTGAGATTGTGATTAATCACCTTTATACCCAAGATATTGTGAAAATTTAAATCTAACAAATCTCATCTGCCAAACATGGAAAGAAGATAAAACTAATCTCTACTTAAAAAAGAAGAGAATGAAGCAGTTACAAATGAAAAATTAGGTATAAATTATAAAATCTTTCTTTAAGAATTCTATGGTGGTCCACAATCTACTTAACAATCTTTCTTTATTAGATACTGCTTTCTTAGATCATAGACACGATAAGTGATCAATCTAGGATTTTCTTAGTACTGACGTAGTGAAGATGAACTAGAGTAATGTGACATGTTTTTAATTTGAAAAGAAAAAGACTATAAGATTCATGTCATCCAAAACGTACATTTGATTTATTGAGATAAAGATGAAATTTAACGACTATTCATCAGAATAATCATTCTAATGTTTGATTTACTAATATTTGTTGTCTTTACTTTTTGTTCACTGCCTTACTTTCAAATGCATGGCAAAGGTATCGGACAAATCATCTTTTATTATATTCAGAATAAATGTGGTCTATACATATTATTTTTGGACTAAATTTTTTTTTGGGGAGTTATTAAAGTTATTAAGATAGTGTATCTATTATTGTATGTAGTCACACACACAATGGTTTCGTTTGAAAAGTTGACTATTTTATTAGTCTATTTTAGTTTTTAACTATTTTAATAGGTTAAAATTTTTGTGTATGAGAAAATAGTTTGATTTTTTTGTAGTTAGATGTAATGTTTGCAAGAGAAAAAATAAAATGATTGTGGATTTAATGTGACATTTTATTTTATTAATTATTTTAACTTATTTTATCTTTTTGTAGATTTTAGCCTAAAAAAAGCTAAAAATTCACTTCCCAAACAAGGCCAATAATATATATATATATATATATAATGAAAAACACACCCCAAAAAAAAAAAAATTCAAGTGCTACCAAATTTTCAACCAAAAAAATTGTATTTAAATTTTATTTTATTTTATTTTATTTTTAAATGAAAAGCACAATCAAACCAACTACCAACTAGCTCCTATGATATAAACTAGAGTGTACATATGCAATGCATAGGTTGAGGTTGAACCATGCAATCATATGTTTTATATACTATTTATACATAAAATTTATATAAAAAATATCATGAGAATTATATGATAGTGGTATTATTATAAATATACATAATTTTTATGAATATTTTGTTTCAAAGTGAAAACTCTCCATTCATTGCACCGTATCATTAAACTCTGAATGCATGCATGAACAGTAGTCAATCCATACTCGGTCAAATAATGACGATAGGTTCCAAAAAATCATGTTACATGTTGTGAGGTGGAGGTCTTTGATGCCAATTGACAATGATGGGAACAATATATATTGCTGGCAAAGTTTGGTGGTGTTGGGACTCAAAATTGTGAAGTTACCAAATGTATATGGGGATGCACACACAAAGTACCAACAATTTGAGTCCAAAATTTCTCTGAAACTATTACTACAATGGAAGCTTCTTCTTGTAATGCTAGCAGCTAGGTCTTCAAGATCTGTGTGTCCCTTTGAGATTTCCTCTTCGATGGACACTATCTATCTTTCTAAAATTATGTTTGAAGTATGAATTTTGGTAATAATTTGCAAAAAGAAAGAGAATAATGAGTGAGATATGAATAAAATATAATTATATTTTACCTATATTTTTTCTGTTTCCTTTCAAATTCATACCAAAATTCACGATCTAAACACAGTCTAAATACGTTTTTTTGCTACCAAAATTTCTTGCACTTTTGAGTTTGGTTACACGGCGGGGACCAAACTACTTGGACAGTTCTCCATCACATTCAAACCATTGCTTCTCTTCTTTTTGTCGTCTATAATACCTATCCTTTGGGTGATTGATAGTCATTTTCTTTAAACAAGGATGCAAGACACGTGTAGGAGTCACACACTTCCCAACACGCAAGAGAGTTCGTTGTAATTAGAATTGGTCATATTGTAAAATTCGATTTTGTCTACCATTTGAACAATTTGATTTTTACATGAATAATTCAATTAGCAGAGCTTGCTGTTGTATGCTTTTTGATTATCGTTCGATGTTGCATGGCTTTCAAATCCATCTTTTAGCAATTTGTTGCTCGTTCTAGTTTTAAATATAAAAGTGATCCAATCGTCTATTTTTCAATATAAACATGATCTGATAAGTAGTTTTTACTATCAAATCAATTAGTTCTTTCAATTGAATTATCTACTCAGTAGTATGTAAGTCCTATAAAAATGAATTTGTTGGCTTTTTGGCTTTCGAAGGTTATTATTGTAATTGCGCGCGTGCTAACAAGGATTAATCAGTCCTTACAGAAAATTAATTGCCAACCAATTATCAGACGATTGTGTTTTAGTTCTTTCAACTTCAATGAATAGGACTTTTACTGGTGGCTTGATTTAGGAGAATTAAGCAAAATAACAATTAAATGAAGAACAGTTGAAGTATTTTATTAAAATGAAAAACTTACAATGATCTAAACTCAGTCTCGTAGAGGTTTACAGCAACAATCTACTTGAAACTTGTCACGATCCAAACCTGCCCCTGTAGATTTAGCACCGTAACCAGCCAGTAATCTGTGGATTACCAAAGGCCTCGAAACAGATTAGCAAATAATAAGGGACTGTGGAAGCAATAATCCAAAATAGACAAGATCCAATAAGCTGTGATAACGTACATGAGGCAGAAAAATTTTAAACTTGTTTATATATACATAAACATGCCAGTCCAGATACACAATATTTATAAGGCATTTACAGAATGTACTCCCCAAGACCTGACTATACAGTGCAAACACAAAGACTAGCATGAGGTACAAAAACAGCAATGGCATTAGACTTCGTTCGGAACCTCCTCGAGAGGCACAATAGTTGGCTGACAAAAACAGAACAGAAGACCGTCAACTGTGGCCCTGGTCATGTGCCGGCTCACCTACATACAAAATATAAATTGTAAGCAAAAGCCCAACGAATAATAACAGAGTAAAGGGGTTTTATGAATGATGTCCATTACAAGTTAGAATCCAGTATTTAAATCAGAACATATTCAGATTTCAAAACAAAAATAGGTCCAGATACACACTCATGTTCATATTCAGATTTTGCATAAGATCATACGTGGTACACCCATTAGCTATCAGATTAGATTGGTCCAGAGACCCACATATATAGTTGGTACCAACGACCATAAGGTCCATATCTTGCGCGCAAGTAGCCATGGTATTGTTACCCCCAAGCAAGGGCCACATGCAGATTGGCCGCGATATTGTTACCCCCGGGTGAGGGCCACGTGAACTAAGGGTGCTACAAATACTTTTCAGAAAATTGGACATTCATTCATAATTCGTAAGATAACATTTCAGAAAAACAGCTTATACCATACCAGTCAGAAAGTACTTAGGTGAAACATAACTTTACAGAGTTATTACTCACAGTGGGCCTTGAGACAAACAGACAGACGGAGTAAACTTGGTCAAACGGTACGTGGCACGTGACCTACATAACACATAACAGATGCACACTTGAAACACACGTTCTAATTATACAAAACTTATTTCATTTGCTCTTAATGTGTTTCTAATCTCTTATCCTCATTATGGGGTCTAGAACATGGCTTAGGAATGCCTAGGATGAAATGAGGATGCAAAGATGCCTTGGAAAACATTTTTCAAAACTTGCTGAAAACAGAGGTCTCGCTCGAGCGTGGTTTTCTTCGCTCGAGCGAGCTTGTCAAAACAGAGGGGTCGCTCAAGCATAGACTTCTTCGCTCGAACGGTCTGTAAAAATGCAAAAGCGCTGGTTGTTGAAATTCTACGCTCGATGCCCGCTCGATGCTCGCTAGAGCGTGAGACACAGCTCTTCGCTCGAGCATAGGTCTCATCGCTCGAGCGTGCGTCTGCGTGCACCAAACACCTGAGAGCTTGTAATTTACGCTCGAGCCATCATTCCTTCGCTCGAGCGTAGCTCTGAACAAACGATGGTCGCTCGAGTGTGGAATCCTTCGCTCGAGCGAGGAAGCCAAATTTTGGAATTTCCAAATTTGCCTCCCAAGCTCAAACCAAGTATTCAACACCTCAAAACTCGACCTCTTGGGCCCATTTTCTGAAAAACACTTGTAAACTCATAGTATAAGATGTTTCAAAGATCAATTTGTAAAATCAAAACCCAAGGGTGAGTCAATTGAACACAATTTCAAATAAAATCTCAAGAACAAAACTTGAATGTAACATGCAAGAATCTCATCGAAACCAAACCCTCCAAAACATTATCAAACTTGATAATTTGATGGACAACAAGATAAATGGCCACAATGTGAGTGAAATTAATACATGCATGAAGGAAATCTTAGAATTCCAACCCAAAACATGGAAATTTATGCATGCATGCATGAATTACTACTCAATTCAATATTTAAACCAATTCTTGACTTTAGACACTAATTAACCATGAACTATGTAAGAATTAATCTTAAATTCACAATTGAAAAGGAAATCTCCTACCTTAAGTCTTGAGTTCAAGGTGTGCTAGCTTAATTGTGTAGTTCTTCTACAAATCCTCAAATTTTCCAAGCCAAAATCTTGATGAAACCAAGTTTCTCTCACTCTCCCTCTTACTCACGGTTTGGACAAGGGAAATGGCTGAAAATGTGTGTGAATCAATCCTAAACAATGTGTGAGAAAGTGGCCCACTCAAGGGCAAAGATGTAATTAATTTGCATTCACTTAATTGATGTTTAATCTAGCATTATTTAATTTAATTAATCGCTCTGAACCAAATTTTAATTAAACCTACCATAAAATCACATATATTCTTACTAGTATAAAACACTACTCAATTTCTGAATCGGTCGCCGATAGGGCTTTCAATTCACAGTTTAAAGTAAAAAACATGAACATATCATTTTATGGCAAACAGATAGAAACACATAAATAATGCAATACACATGCAAATAATTCCTAAATCCTTCCTAATCTACTACAAGGCATAATTAAGTGCGAATTAACATTAATTAGAAGTCGGGGTCACTACAAAACTACTCCTATGAACGAAATGCAGTGCAGGAATTTAAAGTACAGGAAATGTAAGACTGGAAATGTAAAACTGGAAAGGAAAATAAGTATAATAAGACTGGTTTTTTGGATCTGAGTCTGGGGCTTTTTCTGGGCCTTCTTTGCTATTTATACTTCTCAAGGATGACCATCGAACTGCGTTTCCAACCGTCGAACTGCTCCTCCATGATCGATGATCATGTTGCCTTGTAATTAGCCCACTATGCCATCACTTGCAGTTAGACTTCCCTCCTAAATTTGAATTTAAATGTGAGTAACCGTTGAAGCCACATCACCTTGCCTCTCTTTGTTGATCCACTGCTACTCAGATCTTGTAATAACCAATACTAACTGCCACGTGTACGATCAGGATCGAGGACTTGACTAGCCTTCCTATATTACCCTCATTCTGCCACTCGTCGAATTGTAATTAGCTTGTACAAAATATGTAGCCAACATTACCCTCCGCACTAATATACCCAATACTTGGTGATATTAGTAGCTCAAGCCCTTTTCTCCACGTCTTAGAACGTGCATGGGCTTTGCATTCTTCTAGAAATGCAACAGTCATTCATTATCTGCATTAACTCCTCTTCAATCTTTTGAACACCCCCACCACCTTAGTATTCGAACAGACTGATACATTTTAATGGCTGAATCAATTTCCTCCTCCAATGATCGAGCACACAAAGAGTCATCTGATGATGCTGTTCCTCCTCGAAAGAACCTTCATACATTAATTAGCCACCTTTATCCACCTTTCTATATTCAGGTCATGGATGCCTTTGCAAATTATCAACCCTTAGACTACGAACACATTGCCCTTAATCCTTTGATTCAGAAGCTTACAAATATGGACATAGGAAATCCTTCTTCTGACTCATCCTTGGACTACGAACAAACTGCTCTCAATCCTTTGATTCAGAAAATTGCAAATATGGACATGGGAAGCTCTTCTTCACAACCCTCTGCATGAGATAAGGCTGCAGCTTCTTCTTCCTCTGGGACTTCTAACTGGATACACTGGTCAAAACCTGAGGCCTGTGATTTAAGGGAGCGAATCAACCATCACTTTGTCGAGTTTACTGACCCTTTAGAGTTCCCTTCCTATGCGCAAAGCTCGGTGGTCTATCCTTACGTGCCCATCGATCGTCGACGCAGTTTGGAAGAAAATCTGCTTGTAGCATGGTATACATCCTCCATGCCTACAAAGACAGTGCATGCTGTCCGACGTCTCGAAGAGGCACAAGGGTACAATCCATCGTTCTTAGCCCGGAAGGCGAAACTTTGCTCTTCTGACTGGCTTGATTATATTAATGCCCTTGTTCCTTCTGCTCTTTGTAATGACCCCAAAATGCATGTCACAATTATCCGTAATTAATTATGTGTTCATATGAATTAATTGAAGAATATCTGTTCGAATGAGAAAATATCTGTTGAGGCTACAACTTCGGGACTGAAATTGACGACTATAATGGGTTCGGAAAATGAAATTGAACACGCCTATGTGATACTGGGAATTTTTAGAGCTATTTGGGAAACTTAATTGAGAACTGAATTTCGTCTGATTCGCTAAGCCATGTTTGGCTCAAGTTTTTGGCAAAATTGTTTATATAACTAAAGATAAGGATGTTGACCTTTGTTTAACTCAATACAAAGAAAAGAAAATATCTGGGAAAGCAAAAAAGAGAGGAAATTCGTGAGAAAGGGAACCAAAGGAGGAAGAAGAGAAAAGAAAAGGGAAAACAAGTTAATCTTCTCCAATTAATTAATCAAGGTAAGGATCTTCTTCTAATGTTTTGAAATAAGGTTGATACATATATAATCTCATGGCAAGTAAATGGAATGAAAGGGAAATTATGTTTACTTTGAGCATACATGGCATAAATTTATGATTCATTTTTATATTTGGCATATTTGAGGGAGACCTCCATGGATTTTAAGAATAAAGCTTTTATGTGCATGTTTATGGTTTTCCATATTAATTCAAGGGTTGCTCTTTTATATGATGCATTTAGGTTTTGTTTAGAAGTTATAAAGTTTAATTTAAGTTGTTTTTCAAGTGTTTGGGCCTTGAGTTTCATGTTTTTGAAGTTATTTTTGTAAAAGAAGAAGTCCCCTTTCAAAAATGTAATTTTGATGGTTTGGCCAAAATGCATTCTCAGTCCACCGCTTTGCGTCAAGGCCACCGCACGAAAGCATATATGTACCGCACGCTTGCCAAATGTTGTTTTTTTTCCAATTTTGCTCTTTTTGATGTTTTTTGACTCCCGAGACTTCATTTACTTGATTTTTACATGTCATTTGCATCATTTAGCATCTCATAAACATGGAATAAAGTAACAAAAGAAAGATTAGAATGGCATTATGTGTTACAAAATTGTGTTATAAATGTTTGTATTTGTAGGTCAAACCTCGAAGACCGCGCAACCGGTTTTAGAAACCCACTGTGAGTAACATTTCTGTAAAGTTATGTTAATATGAACTATGTTCCAAACGTGTTACGTTAAATTATGATTTCTGTATGATATTATTTTCCGTGAACGAATGTCATATTTTGTGAATCTATTATGGCATCTATAGATAGTACCAAGTCATGGGGGACGGCATGAAAATGCGGGTCCATGACAATTTGATACGAGATCTCGTTAGCCACTTCATTGTGGCGATATGTGTTAATCGGTATCCGGAACCGATTCTCCAGTCGGAAGACGATATGTGTTGTATCCAATGAGATGTACCATTATGTTATGTTTTGATTATGGATGATTTGTTTTACGTATATGTTATATGGAATTCGTTCACTACCCCTTTACTTTAATGTTATTCACTGGGCTTTAGCTCACTGTTTGTATATATGTATTATAGGTGAGCGTTCTAGGAGTCAAGCCTAGGCGGAGTCTTGAACCGAGCCGCCGTTTTGAAGCCTACCAGGAATTTTGTGTGCCTCCGAGCTGGGGCTAGGCCTGGAAGGTCGTTAGCAAGTTTTGTTTTGTTATACATTTGTAGCATGTGCCTATGTTTTGTGTTTGATATTTTGTTATATGTTATGTAATGTAAGTGGGTAAATTAATATTTTTGGCATGTAAATATTTGTTCATATAAATGCACAGCTCTTTGGACTTATAGTATTCTGTCTTTACTTCCGCGAGCTCCGATTATTTATGTTTTGTACAGGAAGGCCTTTGGTAATCTTGGATTACTGGCCGGTTGAGATGCCAAACTTTTAGGAGCGGGTTTGGGTCGTGACAGAATGGTATCAGAGTACGAGTTAATTTACCCACACACGTGTCCATATGAGCTGTAGGGTGTCCTAGAAAAGAAATAGGGCATGGCATAAACATGTGTGCATGTGTGTGTGTGTTTTTGAATATAAAGAAACAAGAATTGTAAATGATGAGACAACAGAGGAAACACTATGTTGAGAATAAACTGCTCTATCTGTTATGCGTTCTATAGACCAATGAAGAACACCAATGCAAGGAATGTAGATGAGTCAGAATCTTCTAACGTCAGAATAGATCGATTAGAAAGAATGGTGGAAGCTTTAACTGGGTTGGTGAGACAACAGCAAGAGCAAAATTAACAACAACAGAGACAACCATTCCCGCCTCCTCCACCGCCACCTGTTCAAATGGAACCAATCAATAATGATGACATTATTACTCTTACACAGAAATACAAAAAACTGAAATCACCAGAATTCGCAGGGGGTATTGAACCATTAAAAGCGGAGGCATGGGTACTTGAAACTGAAAAGATTTTTGAAGTGTTTCCGTGTACTGATGTGTATAAAGTTTTGTTAGCAACATTTACTCTGAAAGAAGAAGCTAGATTATGGTGGATGCTCGTTCGAGATCAGAATAGGGACTTGACATGGGATCGATTCAAAGAAATGTTTTATGAAAAATACTTCCCACGATACATGCGAGATAGGAAGATATTTGAATTTGAATAGCTGAAGCAAGGCACAATGTCGGTAGCGGAGTATGAAGCGAAATTTACTGAATTAGCCCGTTATGCTCCTCATATGGTTGATACAGATTACAAGAAGGCAAGGAAATTTGAGGGTGGCTTACATGTTGAGGTGCTTGACCGGGTGAATGTTTTGAAATTGGAAAAGTATGTCGATGTACTTGACAGAGCCTTGATGTCTGAAGCCAATATTGCTACCTTGAAAATGTCCAAGTCAACAATAACGACTGAAGGAGAGAGTAAGAAATTCAAAAAACAGAAAGTGGAAACGGTTAGTGAATCAATGACCTCCGTAAATGAGAATTTGAACTCAAGTATTGGTGATAATACAAAGAGGGGAAGTAGTGGGAGTGTTAGTATACCCACTTGTAAGAAAGCGACATTGGGGCATTTGCATGGCGTGTCTGGAGCTTGTTTCAAATGTGGACAGAAAGGACACTTGGCCAAATCTTGTCCACAAGCCTATCCAAGCAATGAGAGACCCGTTACTAGTGGGGTTAAATCAACAATGACACCGAGAACAACCACAACATCTACTCCCGAGGGGAACATCTTGAGACAAGGGAGGGTTTTGTAACAACCCCCATACTGTTTACCGATAAATTACTGAATTACATACTGATTACTGCTAAACTGGACTACTTATGACTGATAATTGAACCAATCAAGTAATCTTGAATGGGTGATTGAAAACTAGGCCGAATTGACTGAGCATATCTATTGTATTGCATTTTTATCTTTTCGATTATTTGATTATCTATTCGTGTTTTTATGTTTAAACTGCAAATTGAAGGCCTTATCGGCGGCCGAATCGAAAATAGATTGATGTTTTGGGATCATTGGAAATTATGTGATTTAATGGTATATTTATCAGAAATGTGATTAGGTATGACTAAATTAGTTTAAATATTGTTACATTGCAAACTTTAATTTATTTACCAAAATGCCACCTAGTGGCCACTACCTTACACACTTAGAGGCTTGTACACATTTGATCAAAACATTTTCATCAGCCCCTTGTTCTTGTCTTAGCCGACCTTAGAGAGGAAAAGAGGGAGACTTAAGTTCATTTTGTTGAATTGGCTTGAATTGCTTGGAATTGAAGTGTAAATTGTCAAATTGGACTCCTAAACCTTGAATACAAGACTTAGGTAAGAGAATTCATCCCTCTAATTGTGACTTTAAGCTAAGTCTTGCATGTTTCATACTCCATTGTAGAACTAAGTCATGTTGTAGCTCATACATGATAAATTATGCTAGAATTCATGCATGCATGTTTGAAATGATGAGTTTTGAGTTGAATTCATGGTAGAATTGTACATGCATGCTCATGTTTAAACTTAAGTCCATGATTTTAACTTGTTTTTGGTTTTAATTGACTCACCTTTGGGGCTTGAATTCATAAATTGAGCTTTGAAACTTGTTATACATTGAATTTAGATATGTTTTCCAGAATTTGGGCCCAAGAGGTCGAGTTTGGAGTGGTAGAATGCTTGGTTTGAGCTTAGGAGGCAAATCTAGGAATTCCATATTTGGCTTCCTCGCTCGAGCGAAGGATTCCTCGCTCGAGCGAGCACCTTTGTCCAGGGCTCCGCTCGAGCGAGCATCGAGCGACCATCGCGCATAAAATCACAGCATCTAGTATTTTTACTGTTTCGACAGACCGCTTGAGCGAAGGATTTCTCGCTCGAGCGAAGGAAGGCTCGCTCGAGCGAGGGTCCTATTTTTAGCAAACTCTGCAAAATGTTTTCTAAGTGTATTTTTGCATCCTCATCCCATTCTAGGCATTCTTAGGCCTAGTTTAAGGCATCTTAATGAGGATATAGATGTAGAACACACCAAGGCAAATTAGGGATTAAGTTATGATATTTCCCAACCGTAGCTTAGTGTGTGTTCAACCCGTGAACTGTAGGGTTGGCGATCGGGAGACACGCTCTAGCATACTGTAGCCCAAAGTTTGTGAGTAACAATTGTGTAAAGATATGTTCAAAACGATTATCTTTCAATCTTGAATCAATCTGCATCGAATCTTTCGAATCGGTATTATTTACTTAATGAATGTATGTCATTTATTTCCGAACTGTACTGTGGCATCCTTAGCACCTATTGTTTACTGTTACTGTTACAGAGATCTCTGTCGGTTCCCTCGTAGAACCACTCATCACATCGATTGATGACCATCATTATCTTTTCGATCTTTAAGACTCACTGCTATCGCTATGCTAATGGATGTACCACATATGACTGAATAACTGTTCTAACTGAAAGACTGAAATATGGTTTAATGAACTGTTTTCATTACTGTAAGGATATTTCATTCTTAACCTCTTTACGCATTATGTTATTCACTAGGCTTTAGCTCACTGTTTATATATATATGTAGGAGCTCAGCCACCAGATCGGAGCTAGGAGCGTGGGTTAGACTCCAGTTTTGTCAAGCCAGCCTTTGTGCCTCACTGCGAGGTTCCGAGTTGCCATGCTATGGCTTTGGGGTGCCTTGTTTTTCCCCCGTCTGTCTCCATACTGTTTTGGATTACTGTATAGATCCGCCTACTAACTGCATCTTGCTATCAAGGGATTAGGTCCTCGACTGTGTATCAGAATTTTGTATAGTCTGTACTGTTCTACATGTGTGAATACATGAAAAATCTTTTTGGCATACTGGTATCACATTTCAATGGACATTATTTATTTATCAGATACTTCCGCCAGTTCTGAACTCGATTCTTCAGATTATCAAGTATGCCTTCTTAATCTCGACATTCTTGGCGATTCTGATGCTAAACCCATAGGGCCGGGTTTGAGTCGTGACAGATTTACGCCCTAGTTTCAGAAAAGACGCAGAATATTGGAACAGCGAATGCAGGTATGATTTTATTATCTATTGTGATGTTAGCAATATTACCTATGCGATGGAAAATATTGAATATGTGACTGTGTTGAAACAAACTAGTAACTAGTTTTCATACCTACACCGTGTCAGAACAATTTAATATGAGTTATTATGCTTGGCAACATGAACTATGACCTCCGAAACCAAATGTATCCTAGACTTTTGATTGAACTGATTTTGGTGGACACATATGAATGACTTCTACAGTATCGGACTATATTGCTAAGGGAATGACAAATTAAAGTCGTGTTTGACCATTTGGACACATATGAATTATATTATTGATTGAACCCGTGAGTATTATCTTTATTATGAATTGTTACATCTATGTTACTACCTTTGCATTAAACGCTATGGAACTTGTTAGTTGACTTCAGTCGTATGTGCAAGATATGTTCATTATGTGTTTGACTGCTATGATATTGCCTTCACTGCTATGAGATGGATACAAGAACTACTTTGTCATGTTGAATAACTGAATAGAACCGCCGAGTTGTTTTCTTTGTATGAAGATGTTTCTGGGTAACTGTGGTGAACTATTGAATGGCTGCAGAATAAATAATAACATGTGACCGAGATTTCCGATTGAGATTGTGCCAGGATAAGCTAAGTTTGGAGGATCAAAATTCCTAAGGTGGGGAGAATGTAATGACTCCAAAATGCATGTCACAATTATCCGTAATTAATTATGTGTTCATATGAATTAATTGAAGAATATCTGTTCGAATGAGAAAATATCTGTTGAGGCTACAACTTCGGGACTGAAATTGACGACTATAATGGGTTCGGAAAATGAAATTGAACACGCCTATGTGATACTGGGAATTTTTAGAGCTATTTGGGAAACTTAATTGAGAACTGAATTTCGTCTGATTCGCTAAGCCATGTTTGGCTCAAGTTTTTGGCAAAATTGTTTATATAACTAAAGATAAGGATGTTGACCTTTGTTTAACTCAATACAAAGAAAAGAAAATATCTGGGAAAGCAAAAAAGAGAGGAAATTCGTGAGAAAGGGAACCAAAGGAGGAAGAAGAGAAAAGAAAAGGGATAACAAGTTAATCTTCTCCAATTAATTAATCAAGGTAAGGATCTTCTTCTAATGTTTTGAAATAAGGTTGATACATATATAATCTCATGGCAAGTAAATAGAATGAAAGGGAAATTATGTTTACTTTGAGCATACATGGCATAAATTTATGATTCATTTTTATATTTGGCATATTTGAGGGAGACCTCTATGGATTTTAAGAATGAAGCTTTTATGTGCATGTTTATGGTTTTTCATCTTAATTCAAGGGTTGCTCTTTTATATGATGCATTTAGGTTTTGTTTAGAAGTTATGAAGTTTAATTTAAGTTGTTTTTCAAGTGTTTGGGCCTTGAGTTTCAAGATTTTGAAGTTATTTTTGTAAAAGAAGAAGTCCCCTTTCAAAACAGAATTTTCGGACTGGTTTGGCCAAAATGCATTCTGCAGTTCCACCGCTCGTGCCAAGGCCACCGTGACGAAGGTATATGTATCGCACGCGGCCAAATGATGTTTTTTTTCCAATTTTGCTCTTTTTGATGTTTTCTGACTCCCGGGACTTCATTTACTTGATTTTTACATGTCATTTGCATCATTTAGCATCTCATAAACATGAAATAAAGTAACGAAAGAAAGATTAGAATGGCATTATGTGTTACAGAATTGTGTTATAAATGTTTGTATTTGTAGGTCAAACCTCGAAGACCGCGCAACCGGTTTTGGAAACCCACTATGAGTAACATTTCTGTAAAGTTATGTTAATATGAACTATGTTCCAAACGTGTTACGTTAAATTATGATTTCTGTATGATATTATTTTCCGTGAACGAATGTCCTATTTTGTGAATCTATTATGGCATCTATAGATAGTACCAAGTCATGGGGGACGGCATGAAAATGCGGGTCCATGACAATTTGATACGAGATCTCGTTAGCCACTTCATTGTGGCGATATGTGTTAATCGGTATCCGGAATCGATTCTCTAGTCGAAAGACGATATGTGTTGTATCCAATGAGATGTACCATTATGTTATGTTTTGATTATGGATGATTTGTTTTACGTATATGTTATGTAGAATTCGTTCACTACCCCTTTACTTTAATGTTATTCACTGGGCTTTAGCTCACTGTTTGTATATATGTATTATAGGTGAGCGTTCTGGGAATCAAGCCTAGGCGGAGTCCTGAACCGAGCTGCCGTTTTGAAGCCTACCAGGAATTTTGTGTGCCTCTGAGCTGGGGCTAGGCCTGGAAGGCCGTTAGCGAGTTTTGTTTTGTTATACATCTGTAACATGTGCCTATGTTTTGTGTTTGATATTTTGTTATATGTTATGTAATGTAAGTGGGTAAATTAACATTTTTGGCATGTAAATATTTGTTCATATAAATGCACAGCTCTTTGGACTTATAGTATTCTGTCTTTGCTTCCGCGAGCCCCGATTATTTATGTTTTGTACAGGAAGGCCTTTGGTAATCTTGGATTACTGGCCGGTTGCGATGCCAAACTTTTAGGGGCGGGTTTGGGTTGTGACACTCTTGCTCCTCCTCCTGAAGTGGAAACTTCCATACCTTCTCCTCCGCTAACTCCTTGCTGGACAGAGAGGCTGAGGCTTGCCCTCTCCGCAGATAAGGTCTTTCCACCTTACAAGCCTTCACATTCCCCTAATCCAGCTGAGCAGAAGCAAGCTCAACTTATGCTCGCGACTTTTTCTCACTTGCCCTTCAATGTTCTTGAGGACGAAGTCCCTCTCAAGAAACTTCGATGGGCTTGTGATATTCTAACTCGGGCTCATGTCCTCAATCCCCTTGCCCAAGCAGAGCTTCATATGTTTTTGGACCAACTTTCATTACTTCTCTACTGGCATCGGACCTCTATGGCCACTACATAATCTTTAGACCAACTCTCGTCCCTTCGAGTTCATGCCCAGTACGAAGTAGAGAACTTCATTGAAGAATTCGATGATTTCAAGAATAAAGATTCTGCGTACTGGGATGACTTGGATATAGATGAATTGGAACAAGGATTGAGAGAAACAGCATTCGAAATAAAGGCTGAAGAGCTCTTTTACGAAGTGAGAGCACATCAACTCATGCAGCCAATGTTAGAAGAAATAGAGGATAGAATAAAGAAAAAACATAAATTCATTGATCATAGTTGGACTAAATTTCATGATCTTGTTATTTATTCCATTCCCTATTTTTATGAGCTTAAGTTTGTACCCAAATAGGGTCATTCGATGTAATTGCTTTTGCTTTAATACCACTAAGACTTTTTTCTTTGTTTGGTATGGCTTGATCTTGTCCCCATTTGTCTTTAAAGCAAATTCAAGGGCTTCGAACTGAACAATCTTATCCTTCGAATTTGGACTTAATCGTTTTAAATGAAACACTAAAAAGAACCAACAATGAACTTTTCCAATTCATGGAATATAGTTAACAATTTTTGCTGATTTTCATTTAGAATTAGTGCTTCGAATTTAACAATCTTACCTCTTAAAGCTTGTTTTAATCATAACCAACATATGGTCATGGTTAGTATGATCAACCAATTTTAAATTGATCATTTTTGCTTCGAAGAACAGTCCATGCTGTTTTTAGTTCAAAAGACAATCTCTGTCCGTATGTATACAAACCAACTATTGGTTTTGATATTTCGAATACCAATTCTCATCCTTAAGGGGTCTCAAGTTTTACTATCTTTAGGTATGAAGTGTGCTTCGAAGCTGGCTTGGTAGTTTCGAAGCCGTTTATTATTTGATTTTTGGCACCAAAATCTAGTTTCGAAGCCAAATAATATACTTCGAAGTTAGCTTCAACATCTGGGATGTGTTTTTCCCTCTAAAAGTATCAATATTGAAGGAAGCTCTTTGTATTTGTACTTTTAGTACTTTAACGAATTACGCGATATATCTTCCGGACACAAAGGTTTTTTAACACTTTTTATTTCGAGCTTTGAAATCACTTGCTCGCTCAAAACACAAACCCTTTTCCTCTGTTAACCCCCTCTTCCTTGCCTTTTTCTTGCTGCTTGCTATCAATGGATTCTTCTTCTCTAAAAGTGCTTGCTGGTGATCGTATAAGCCCAACCATGGCTTTGAAAAGATGTATTGATGAAGAGATCGCCAAGTTGACAACTAATGAGTCAAGCGCCATAGACGGTCGCCTCTTCGTTTCTCGTCACAGCAACAAACAAGAATACGTCTTGGGTCTCATCTTTCGAGAGGCTCCTGCTCAACTTCCAACTTTATGCCCTCGTCTGGAGGACCATTTTCTTCTCTACGAAAGAGGGCTCGACTGGGGAAATTGGAGGGTAACCCGACCTCATCGCTGCTGGCCGACATTGAGAGCTGAATAGGAAAAATGGTATGACAGAGTTGTACCTACGCGAGAAGACGACCTGCAAGAGCTCTGCATTCTTGATGCCCTCCGTCTTTCCAAGTTTATCATTCCTGAAGAGCCTTTCTTGATTCCCGCTGCTCTTTGTTTTTGGAACATGGCTTTCAATTTTTTCTAATTTCGGTATGGTATGATGACTCCCACCGTTCTTGATATTTGCCATCTTTTAGGGCTTTCACCCCTTGGCTCTCCTTTCACTCTCGGCTATCCAGACCTCCCTGTTAAGTTCTCCCTTCCACCATTAAACTCCTCTTACAGTGATTTTGTAAAGGCCGAAAATAAAAGGGTAGGTCCCGTGAGAGATAGAGAACTTTTTTCCTTCATTTTGTACTGGTTGTGCAAATTTCTCTTTTGTACATCATCTCAGAGGATTATGCCTGAGTTCGCGCCACTTACGAAGGCACTTGTTTTGAAAAAACGAATAGCCCTGGCTCCTTACCTCTTAGGCCATGTTTATAGAGCATATTCCCAATTTTGTGAGAAACCTTTTGATGTGAACCAAAGGGGTCTCCTTTGGGTGTTCCAACTTTAGCTTTTTGCTTACTTCACTGATTTGTATCCCAAATGCTTAAAATTCCTTATTCAGGACCCTAGCACTTATGGGGAAAAATATGCCAGAGTTATTCTTTATCATGCTTCCTTTGCCTACTACTTCACCTTTTTTTACCAACTTCCCATTTCTCCACCTGCTACCTTCTTTTGCCCCCTTTGATGCCAACAAAGGACATGCTTAGCTTCAAACATTTTTAGCTGATAAAGAGTGCTCTACCCCACCCCACCCCATAAAAGCATGTGGGCTTCTATTTTGCTGCCGAGGGAGCTGTTCATTGGCTCTTTAAACCCTCGAGCTTATAAGTGTATAGCTGAGGTGTACTGTCCTTTTCAATTTGCCAGGCAATTTGGGTTAACTCAGGGGATTCCCATTCCACTCTACAGTCTCTCAAATGTCCATCTTACAGCCAGAGACCTGAGAATACCCAAATCAAAATTGGAAGAAGCAACATTCAAACTGTTGAAAGAATCGAGCGAGTTCAAATTTGTCCCCTTCCTTCCTTCTGGCCTGGCTCTGAAAAGATTTCAAAACTGGTGGACAGCCAATATGGAAGTGCGCCTATCCGTACACCTTTATGACATACTGATAGGGTTAGGAGTGCCTTCGAAGGCCAAATCAACCACAGTTGAGAACATCCCCTCTCTTTCCACAGCTGCCAAAATTGCTCATGTAGCCTCATCCTCTCCTACTAGAGTTACTAAAGCTGCTTCAAAGAGGGGTAAGTATTTTCCAGGTTTCCCCTTAGACTCTTTTGTTTGTTTCCTTTACATTCATACCTCTTGGTGTAGGGTCTCCACAAGAAGAATCTCCTAAGAGGGCTGAAACCCTAGCTACTTTCAAGGACAGACAAAAGCAAAACAAGAAAAGGAAGCTGATACTTACTCCTGAGGAATCCGAATCCCAGATTGAAGAAGAAAAGATTGAGAAAGAATAGGAAGTACCATTACAGAGGAGAAAGAGGGAACAGATGACTGTCTTTCCTTCGATTGAAGATCCCACTCATGAGACAGCTGCAAGAGTAGTAGAAGAGGAACTTACTTCTGAGGAATTTGAATTCCAGAATGAAGAGAGAGAAATTGAGAAGGAACAGGCAAGACCAATATATAGAAAAAAGAGAACGAAGATGACTGTCTCTCCTTCTGATTTGGTCGAAGACCCTATTCATGAAGCAGCTGCTAAAGTAGTAGAACAAGAGCATTCTAAGGCCATCATTGTTTTTGAGAGAGTTGAGAAGAGGCGGCAGCAGCAATTCTTAAGAGATGAAGCAGCTGCTGCTGATGCAATCCAAAGGGAAACTGTAAGAAGGCAACATATTGCTGAGCACTATTTGGTTCGAAGCTCTCCTATTGCTGCTATCACTTCTGAAATAAATAATTTCTTTCATACTTCTACTGTTCCTCCCTTATCAAATTTTTGGTATTGAAACTTGACATTACTTTACATCTCTTCTTTTACAGCAACAACTACTGAGCATATTCTTCCAATAAGGATTCCCTCAATTTCAGTTGAAATTGATCAGATGCAAAATGTGAGGACTATTCAGATGATACTCCCACTTCCTAGGCCTACATTCAGTGTACCCTCCTTGAGGCCAAGCATTCTTACATCTCTTTCCTTTGGATTAAATCCGTATCTTCCTTACTTATCTTTGGATCTACCTCAATTCAGTTCTCTTACGAGCCTTGCTCTTCCCCCTTCTCCTAAGGAAATTCCAACTGATGCTCCATCTCTAATGGTAGTTGATTCCCCTACAGAGGGTGCTGGCAGCTCTCCAACCCATGGTTTATTATCTTTATCTACTTCCAGCCTATCTTCCCTTGACCTATTGGTGGCTAGGACCATAGAGACTGCTGAAGATGCTCCACTCATCTCTCCTATCCCTATGCAGTCCTCTGTGCCGTCCACTACAACTCTTTCTGCGCCCCTCATGTCCACGGATGAGCTAGATATCTTCAAAGCAAGACTTGCCAGTCTCCTTGACATGCTCTCTACTTCTCCAATTGCCAATGATGAAGCTGAGCCATTAGTTTTGGCTGACTCTTTACTAAAAAATTTTCAAAGTCCTTCTTCCAGTAATAAGCCTTCTACACCTCTGATAGACTTGGACAACTGCCTAGAACTATTGACATCTTTTTCAAGGATTCCTTTCGAGGCCCTAGAGAGACCTATAATAAGGAATGGCTTCCTTCAGTGCTGCAAAATTGTTGAGCAATCTGGCATGACTATCTCAAGTCATCTATCTCAGGCAGCAGCTACTATTGACTTCTACATCAATATTCGCCGTGCTGCCAAGGCTGCAGAAGAGAAATTGGTCAGAGATTAGGACTTTGTTTCAATAGTACATGCTGAGATATCAGAGCTAAAGGAACAATATTCCTCTGTCTCCCAATTTCGTACTCAACTACTGGAGAGGAAAGCTCAACTTGATGAGGAGTTATCCGTAGTCAACCAGGCCTTAGCCCGAACTGATACCAAGTTGTTGATTACCAACCAAGGACTGACCGATCGAAAGCAAGAAATGACTACAGCCATTCAGTTGTTTTCATCCTTTAAAACTAGAACATCTGTTATAAAAGAACAACTAAGGCATTGTAATGATTTCTGGGCCAATTTATGGCGGAATGTATTTAATTCTTTATGAAAAAACAAACTCTTGTTTTATCATTTGAGTATTCTTGTATTCTTGTACTTAGTATTTATTTTATTCCTTGTGTTTCCCAAATGGTTGGAAAATAAGGCTTCAAATATCTACCATTAATTTTTTTGGGATGTACATATCCATTCAAATTTCTTAAATGGTATGCTCCAAAAGGCAGGACTCTATGAATTTGATATGGCCTTTCCCAGTTAGGTGACCATTTGCCAAACTTATGGCTTTTAATTCCTATTGGGAGTATTGTCTTCCAAACCAAATCACCTTCATCAAAGCCAATGTATTTGACCTTCTTATTATAATTTTTTGATGCTTTCTTCTTTTGAAAAAGAATGCTATTTAATGCCAAAATTCTAGCTTCATCTATGCTTTCTAATTCCAAGCACATACTCTGATGGTATTGCTTAGGATTAAACTGGTCTTGGCATTTTACCCTCAAGAACTTAACATTAATTTCCACAGGTAACACTGCATCACGCCCATATACTGAGGCATAAGGAGTGACTCATGTGCTTGACCTTGGGGAAGTTCTATAAGCCCACAATACATCCAACAACAAGTTATGCCAATCCCTAAGATTGTCCTCCACAACTTTTTGTATTCCCTTTTTCAAGAACTTATTAGATGACTCAGCTTGACCATTGGCTTGTGCATAATAGGGGGTGGAATTAACAAGGCTAATTCCAAACTCTGCCACAAAAGACTTTACCATTTTCCCATCAAACACAGTCCCATTATCAACAATTATAGTCTGTGGGATACCAAATTTGTGGATTAAATCTTTAATGAATCCAATAACCTCAGTTTGGTCTACAGCCTTGTATGGTTTAGCTTCGACCCATTTAGTGAAGTAATCAGTGGCCACTAAAATAAAACAATGATGCTTCGAAGAAGGTGGGTGTATTTTTCTCATCATATCCATAGCACATCCTCTAAATGGCCAAGGCTTTACTACTGCATGCAGGTCAGTTATGGGCACATGCCTGATCGTGCCATGTTTTTGACATACCTGGCAACCCCTTGCATATTCTATGTAATCTTTAAGGATAGTTGGCCAATAGTAGGAATGCCTTCGAAGCAACCACCTCATCTTCACACCAGGCTGATGAGCACCATAGATGCCTTCATGAACCTCAGTCATAGTTGTCAATGCTTCTTTTGGGCCTAAACATTCCAACAATAAACCATCTCCTCCCCTTTTGTAGAGAGCATTACCGTATATGATGTATTGCATAAATTGCAATTTAATTTTTCTGCTGGCCTTCGAGAACAGGCCAGCCAAGTATTGCATTATTGGATGCCTCCAATCTTGTTCCTGCAAGTCATTATGATTGACTTCTAAGACCACATTCCTTTTATTCAAGGGTGGTATTAATTTCTGATATGTTGTTTGGCTTATGTCCCTTTGAGCATTATCCCTTCTCTTGAAATTCGAAGCTTTCTGAGCCACATCATTAGCTCTATTATTCAAGAATCTTAGGACATGAGTTATATTTGCTATTTGAAATTGAGAAAGCAGATGTAATGCAACAACATAGTATGGCAACATGCTTATACTTTGACATTTGAAAATCCCTTTCATTTGGTTAACCACCAATTGAGAATCTCCAAATATGTCAACTGTATGAACTTGTAGTCCAATAAGAATTTCCAATCCTTTTATTAAGGCTTCATATTCAACTTGATTATTAGAACAAGTAATTTCATCCACTCTGAAACCATGTGTGGTTTCTATTCCTTGTGGTGACTTAATCACTATACCAATTCCAGTTAGGCCATTGACTTTTGATCCATCGAACCACATTTGACATGGCTCAACACTAGCCATGCCAACTTTCATTATCTCTTGACTTTTTGTTTGAGATGGATGGTCTGCCAAAAAATTGGCTAAAACTTGTTCTTTCACTGCCTTTTGGGGAACATATTCTAAATGAAATTCTGATAAGGCTAATATCCATTTGCTAATTCTTCCCCTCAACATAGGTCTAGATAACATATACTTAACCAAATTTGTGGTTGCAATTACCAAGACAATTGTAGGCAAAAGATAGTATCTTAATTTCATTGCAGCAAAATACAATGCAAGGCACAGTTTTTCTACAACTGAGTATTTACATTCACAATAATTTAAAAACCTACTAAGGTAATAAACAGCTTGCTCCTTGCCTTCTTTATGGTCTTGGGCTAAGAAAGCTCCAAATGAATCTTCTGCTGCAGCTATGTACAACTTCAAGGGCTTATCACCATTTGGTGGCATCAGCACTGGAGGGTTGGCCAAGTAAGCTTTGATACCTTCGAAAGAAATTTGATGCTCTGCTGTCCACACAAATTCCTCTTCATCTTTTAGCCTTAATAAGGAAGAAAATACTTTAGTTTTTCCTGCAGTGTTAGAAATGAATCTTCGAAGAAAATTAACCTGTCCAAGGAACTTTTGTAATTTTTTCTTACTTGATGGAGGTCTGGCTTCAATGATGGCTTTGGCTTTATTCTGGTCAATCTGTATTCCTCTCTTGTGTACTACATAGCCCAAGAAGTTTCCAGATGATACGCCAAAAGCACACTTAAGATGATTGAGTTTCAACTTGAACTTTCTCATTTTTTCAAAAGCTGCTTCTAAGTGAAACAGATGCTCCTCCATTGATTGGGATTTAACTACAATGTCATCAATATAACACTCTAAATACCTTCCAATGAGGTCATGAAAGATAGTGTTCATAGCCCTCTGATATCTAGCCCCAGCATTCTTCAGGCCAAATGGCATTTTAACCGATTCGAAGGTCCCAATATTCCCAGGACATCTGAATGCTGTCTTGTGAACATCCTCTTCTGCAATGCAGATTTGGTTATAACCAAAGTGCCCATCCATTATTGATAAAATTTGATGCCTTGCTGAACTGTCTACCAATAAGTCTACTATAGGCATAGGATATTCATCTTTTGGAGTTGCTAGATTTAAGTTTCTGAAATCAATGCATACCCTCATTTTACCATTCTTCTTAACTACAGGCACAATATTGGATAGCCATTCAACATACCTGGCTGTCCTGATAAAGCCTGCCTTGAGTAGTCTAAGAATTTCTTCCTTAACTTTCTAAATCACTTCTGGACTCATTCTTTTTGGCTTTTGCGTGTATGGCTTGAAATTAGGCCTCATAGGGAGCTTATGTTCCACTAATGACCTATCCAATCCTGGTAATTCATTATAAGACCACGCAAAACAATCTTTATATTTCTTCAAAACAACTAACAATTGGTCCCTGTCCAGAGCATTCAAACAAGCACTTATATAGGTGGGTTGTTGTATAGAACCTTCCCCTAAATTTACTTCTTCTAAGGGGTCTTGTGTCTGAGAACTTACTGAAGCTTCTTCTTTGATCCCTTCTGCCTTCGAAGCAATCTTCTTGCTTTGTTCTGCTCCTAGGTTCTTTAATTCAACATCTTTACCTTCCTCCTCATAGACAAAGTCTATCCATAAGGCTTCTTCCTCCTGTATCTCCTGGATTTTTGTTTCAATGTCCAATGCACAATATTTGTAAAGGACTAAAACTCTGGCCTGTTGTTGCTTCTGCTTGCAGCCAATTATCATGGCTTCTTTCTCTTGCTCTTGTACTCTCTGGACTATTGATTTTACATCCAATATTGAGAACTTAATTAGAGCCAAAGACTTGGCTTCTTGGACTTCATTTCTTTGCCTACAACCAGGCATCATTGTCATCCTTAACGACAACCTCTTCATCAGCACTCTCCTGGACTAAGTGCTTCAAGTGTGTCACTTCCTCATCAGCCGTCACTTCGGCTGAGCCATCAAGTTTCCTCAGCATACTGAGTAGTGCCACTCCCTCAATATACAATTTGGCCTCTATGAAGTCTGCACAAGCTATGAAGGGTTGAGGATCTGCATCAATTTCCTCTGTCTCCCCATTGTCCAAGGCCATCATTATTTTCTGATGCAAAGAGGAAGGCACACACTTGTTAGTGTGAATCCAATCTCTACCAAGTAAAGCATTGTACTTAGCATTACTGTCGATGACGAAGAATGCTGTCATGCAGTCCCTGGTTCCCACACTCAGGTTGATAGACAGAATTCCCTGAGCCATCTGTTTGTCTCCGGCGAAACAAGCAATGGTTGTGCTGGTTGGGATTAACTTGGGATTCCTTTTCCCTAGTTTCTTCAAGGAAGATTTCGGTAGTAAGTTCACCGCTGCCCCATTATCTATTAAGACTCGGTTCAATTGTATCCCATCGAAAAAGGCCTTGATATACAAAGGCTTTACATGCTGTGTCATAGAGTTTGAGGGATATTCAAAAGGATATGAGAGGTTAATGCTCACCTCTTCTTCACTCTCATATTCAGTTTCCATTGGGGTAGCCATTCCGGAATCATCTTGCACCATACTCACTTGTGAGTCTTCACTAGACACTAGAATTGGGTCAATTTCTTGCCCCTCTTGGTTCTCATCTCCAACTTGGAATTCATGCAGTAGTATGTGTACCATATTCACTGATACTGAGCCAAATTGGATGGCTGGCTATGCCTGTTTCTCCTCTTGGCCACTTTGTTCAGTTACTTCATAAACATCCTCCATACTACATTCTAGCACTTCCTTACTAACAAGCTCTTTCAAATGGTCTTTTCTGACTAGTTTTTCAACCAAAAATGTTTATTCAGTCATGAAGGCTTCGAACATTTCTTCTTCAACTATTTCTTTCTTTTGGCTTAAGCTAACTTCTTTCTTTGCCTCGCTGTCACTCTCCGTCAACGTTTTCTCCAATCCTGCTAAACTGGACTTCTCTCTGGCTTTTAGTTCAGAGTGAACTTTGGCCAACTATTCTCTGCTGCAACCCATCTTGCCTTGTAGAGTTGGTTTTGGAGTATGGTCTGACTTTAGATTCTTCTTTCCTTCTGTTTGTACCAATGAAGAACTCTCTCCACTCTCTTTCAAGTTTTGCTGGTACCGAGTGTACCTATGCTGAATTTTCCTCCTTTGTGATCTAGAAATGACGGGAACCATATCTGGTTTATTTGTTTTTGGATGCTTAAGCAATACCCAATTGTTTGGAGCCACCAAAGGAGGCTTGACCATCCTGCCTTGGTTTCCAATTACATCTCTTTGGGTAAACACTTTCGTAGGTTTGTTCTGCATCACAAACCAATCTGGGACCCCAGGTACCCACGAACTTACTGACGCGGCTGTTGAACTGCTTCTTTTTTCCTTCGAAGTCACCTTCGAAGCTGGCTGTGAAGGCCACTATTTGGCCCTGACTTCATGCTTTAGGCCTAACTTAGGCCTTTGATGAAGGTGTCCACTTTCTGTCCTGTCTGAGGCTAGGGGGCCAATCTCTGGCTTTGATCCCATAAACTGAACCTCTCTCCAGTCTCCTCTCAGAATGACTGCTCTCCATTCTGAAATAATTAGGTGGCTTGGACTCATATGAAGGCCTCTTGCCTTTGGAATGCATTCTATCAACTGTTGATTCAACCATCAATGGCTGCTGCCTAACACCAGATGGATATGGCCTTTTATTGTAGGCATTGGTTGGTTTAGGACGTCTCTGCACATCCTTATAATATTGCTTCCCATCAATTGGAAGCCCTTTCAACCATTTGTAGCTTAGTCTGTACTTGGGACACATCCTTTGCATTACCGCTGCTTCTAAGGAGTCATCATCCAGTGCTTCTTCATCAGAGTCTTCCCTCTGGTGTGAGAAACCTTGTCCAATAGCTGGTAGATTTCCTGTGTCCTTCTTGATAGATGTCTGGTTGGCAACATGCATCTGCACATTGACTTCTCCCAATTCTTTCAAGGACAAGCTTCGAAAGTCTGGCATTATGACATTGGCTGCCACCTCTCCAATTTCTAAAAATGGATTACTGTCAATCCCCATGGCCTTTTCTGCTTTGGTTGGGAATTTCAAACTTCTTTTCCGAATTTGTTTTTGGATCCTGTCTCGAAAAACAATACAATTCTTAGTCGAGTGAGACCAAGAATTATGCCATTTAAAATATACTTTTCCTTTAAGTTCATCAAGAGATGGAATTTTAACTCCTTTTGGTAACTTAAGGAAATTGGCCGCAAGCAAATGATCGAAAATGTCATCTGCCTTAGTTAAATCGAAAGAGTATTTCCTGTGAAGGTCTTTCTTTTTAAATTGCTGGTCAATTGTTGTATCCTTATGAATTAATGCTTCACAGATCACAGGTTCTTTCTCCACAATCTCTGCTGCATCGATCTCATAATTAGGATCTCTATAATATGTCTTGTATGATGCATTATTTCGGTCTTGTTCCTCCTCTAGTAATGTTTCGTACCTAGACACCTTATAAGTGAGTTCCACTAAATCTCTGAACTCAGTCGAGTCAAACTTCTTTCGAAGCCTAAACTCTAAACCATTTTGAGCCAATCTCACGAATTCTGGCTCTGCTAAGATGACTCTACATTTATTTCAAGTCCTTTTAAATCTAACAATAAACTGAGTAGCCTTCTCATCAGGCCTTTGACTCATTCTTGCCAAGTCTGCCATGGAAACCTCTGGCTCTGATTGGAAGAATTGGGCATGAAATACCTCTTCCATCTGTTGCCAAGTCTGGATAGAGCCAGGTGTAAGGTTAATATACCATACAAATGCTCCCCCAGTTAGGGAATTTGGGAATAACCTTAACTTCATATAGTCATTATTGGTAAATTCGCCGCATTGAGCAGCAAACTTAGCAATATGCTCTACTGTTGATTGGTTTCCATTTCCATAAAAAAGGGCAAAATCTCGTATCCTGAAACCACTTGGGTATTCATGTACCTTGTCTACCCATTCTGGATATGGTTTCTTGTACACAGGAGTCTGGACCCCCCGAGCCATCGGTCCACACATCTCTCTAACAATATCTGCAATTTGGTCCCTATGGACCATATTTTGTGCCTGCTGAACCACTACTGGAGGGGCAAACATAGGATTTGGTGGGCAAACTTGTGCCTGTGGTCCTCTTGGCCCATAAGGCGGTATATTTGGGACTGGTTGTCCCTGTGGTGCAGGTTTCTGTTGGGGGTGTGGGTAACCCCTTTGAGCCTGTCCTGTGAAAGGACTTGTGAAAGATGCTGGAACTGGTGTTGTGTCTCTTCCATTTGTAGGAAAACCTTCCAACCCCCCGGGTGTAAATTCGAATAAGGGATTAGTGAACCCCCTTGTGCCAGGTATGGCTTCAAACATGGGATTTGGAACCATTCTTATGCCATTTTCTTATACGAGGCCATATCCACCAAATTGCATGGCTTCACTGTTAAGTACTGAGGCATTTTGACCTGCTATAGGCCTCGGAATAGGTTCGTACCAAGACTGGGGTAATAGTCTTTCATAGTTCTGATTACTATTTTAACCATTAGAATATCCATTAACTTACATAGGCTGTTTATCTCTAGCCAATCTTTACTGAGGGACATTCGAAACTTCCTCCATGTGTCTCACGTTTGTTAGTTGGTGGTTATTCATTCGATCTAAAAAAGACGTTGCCCACCTTTCCATTGTGTTCATTAATTGCTATCCCATAGCATCTACTAGGCCACCCTATGGATTTATTGGCTGAGTAGATGGAACAGTGGATGGTTCAATTCCTTGGTCTCGTCCAATATTATGAATACGTGGTACTTGTTCTAAAGTGCTGATCTGTTCGACCATAGGTTCTGATAAAATGGGAGTTTCCACAGGATGTGTTATCACATTATCCTCCGGATTAGGTATCTCTACCTCTCCTTCTACGCCTTCTTCCAAGCGTTCATTTTCTCTTTGTTTTCTACGTCTAGCCATTTCAATTAGTCCCACTGGGCGTGCCAAAAATATATATTGGCTTTTTGGCTTTCGAAGGTTATTATTGTAATTGCGAGCTGCCAGTAAGGATCAATAAGTTCTTACAGAAAATTAATTACTAACCAATTATCAGACGATTGTGTTTTAGTTCTTTCAGCCTCAATGAAGATGACTTTTACTGGTGGCTTGATTTAGGAGAATTAAGCAAAATAACAATTAAATGAAGAACAGTTGAAGTATTTCATTAAAATGAAAAACTTACAATGATCCAAACTCAGTCTCGTAGAGGTTTATAGCAACAATATACTTGAAACTACTCCTATGAACAAAATGCAGTGCAAGAATTTAAAGTACAGGAAATGTAAGACTGGAAATGTAAAACTGGAAAGGAAAATAAGTATAATAAGACTGGTTTTTTTTATCTGAGTCTGGGGCTTTTTCTGGGGCCTTCTCTGTTATTTATACTTCTCAAGGATGACCATCGAACTGCGTTTCCAACCGTCGAACTGCTCCTCCATGATCGCTGATCATGTTGCTTTGTAATTAGCCCACTATGCCATCACTTGCAGTTAGACTTCCCTCCTAAATTTGAATTTAAATGTGAGTAACCGTTGAAGCCACATCACCTTGCCTCTCTTTGTTGATCCACTGCTGCTCAAATCTTGTAACAACCAATACTAACTGCCACATGTACGATCAGGATTGAAGACTTGACTAGCCTTCTTGTATTACTCTTATTCTGCCACGCATTGAATTATAATTGACTTGTACAAAATATGTAGCCAACAGAATTATTCAAATCATAAAAGTAAATCTTTCATAGAAGGTATCACTCATCCTATTTTTCTATTGGATTATATAAAGTGTACACTTCGTGAACCAAGTAATTTTTTTATTTTATATTTTTTTTTTCAAGAATGCCCTCTACATTAAATAACTGCCACAATTATTTTCATTCATCGGATCTCCCAAAATTTTTAAATAACTTTTCTTATTCATCAAACTACTCAAAATTTAAATATAAATTATAAACATCATCAAAATTTAAATATAAAATTATAAACATATCACTTTACGCTATTACTAGTACACATATAGTTTACACATTCAGTTCATCCAGCTCATAAGATGAAGGTATAGATAAAGACCTGTACACCCCAAATAAATACAATTAACTCATTTCAGTTTTTTGATGAATAATCAGCTGCTCCAAATGTTTTCTAACTCGTTTGAAACTAACCGGTAGATTTAATAAAGCAAGGAATTAATGTCTTTGTGTCTCTGCCTTAGAATTTGATAAACCATGTCATGTGGTTGATCATTTCTGTAACTAATTTTTATTTATTTATTATGAGAGAATAACTAATGTGGGATATAAACAATTGAAGGCCATGTCACAAAACATTATTTAGTATGTGTTCTGCCGAGTTGGTTGTAAAGATCAAGTTGCAATTGTTCATTGAATTATCTGTAGAGCAAATTGCTAGGGCTCATGTGCAGTGTTCAAGAAGAGCTTGGATAATCTAAGAATGCTGCTATTAGCACCTGCCTAAATTCTTTAGACTCTCCAATTTCTAATTTTTCTTTTATTACCCTAAAGTAAAATTATATTAAAAGACATCATTTAATGGAACACTTACATACCAAATAAGAACTGACACTATACAATATTGTACACGCACCCTCACCCCCACCCCCACTTTCGCCTCCGCCTCCAGCTATATGTATTTCACCTTTCTAAACCCTAAACATGTTATTCTTCGTAACCAACCAATATAAACTCTGAACCTGTTACTCTTCATAACCATTTTAAATCATGAATGTATCCTCTTCATTACCATCATAAACTCTTCTGAACCAGAAATCTTGAACCAGAAAGCTTTTTTCAACTCCAACGTAACTCTTCATCAGTTATTTCACCTTGTAGAACAATGGAAGAGGATGACAACAATTCTAATGAGGTTGGCATTGCATTGTTAAATTTATCTATCTTGCATTAGCATTGTCGGTTGTTTTTAGTCATTGTTGTTTTGTTCAAGTTGTTCGGTACTGGTTTGTCGACTGTTAAGATTATGTTCGGTAACACAATATTGAACACAAACATTTAGTTCAATATATGGTTCCAAACAATAATGCAAGTAGTCGGTACTGTTGAACCAAACATGACCTTTATTTTTGGCATTGGTGTGTCAAACGATTCGATTTTTGTATCTTTAACACTAGAATGTATTTTTTGTGAGAGTTTTTTCCTCTAAAACTCCATTTTACGCCGAAATAAACCAAAAAACAAAAATGTGATAGGAAAAAGAGAGGCAATGTTGTTGATAAGATGGGGAGTCGATATTTACCTAAGAGAAATTTCTAACGAGTTTTTTTCATTGATAGATAGGAGTTTCAGACTATTTTTCCGACGGTATCCTTTGGACACCATTGAGTCGATGCCTCTTTTTGTTGAGAGTCAATAGGAATTTCAATGATGGACCGTTGATGCAATACTCTTAACTAAGGCAATGATGTTTACTAATGCAATGACTGTCAACATTCTTTTCAACAGGAGATAGGCGGTCATCAAAAAGAAAAGGAGAGAGAGTATGTAAAATTAGGTGTATGTGCCTTGGATGTGATAATATTATAAATATGGATAAATTTAATATTAAGTGAGGTGTTCAAAAAAATTATATTGAAATTTAGAGTAAGGCTCAAAAAAAATAAAGAATCTAAAAACCTCTATTTTAATAATTGAAAACAAAATAATATGACCTTCACATAATTCATCTACAAAATTTTTGATTGATGAGACAGTGACATTTATAGAATCATGAGCTCCATGGAAACATTTTGTACCGATTTTACTTATTTATTTTTAAAATATTTGTTTATCTTAATTTCAAATATTGTCCTTGTGCACGTGCACTAGCGTTTCATTCGTGTTTTGTTTTTTGGGTTGAATCATTCACATTCCTTTACTCAAGGGGAATATTTTTTGTGGCATTTTGTCCAGTGCTGAATCTTTTACTCAGGTCTCGTTTGGTAAGTGTTTCTTTTAGTTAAAAAGTTAAAAAGTTATTAAAAAAATTAAAAAGTCAACAATTTATATCAAAAAATCAAAGATTTCATTTTCTCTCTACTTTTTGCATATCTTTTCGTAAAAGGCTAAAAAGTCATCCCAAACATACTAGTTTTTTTCATATCACATTTTAGCCAAAAAATTAAAAAATTACTAAAAAAAACATTTTCCCAAACAAGACCTCAGTTTTCAATATGGGACAAATTCAAAAGCTTGTTTCATGTTTTTTAAAGATGTGCAATGAAAATACACCTAAAAACTTCAAAAGTAAATTTTAAAAATACCCAGCAACAGGTATGTTGAATAGCTAGCTTGTTTGGTAATCATTTTATTTTTAATTTTGAATTTATATTTATAAAAATTTTAAAAATTATCATAAAAATTTGTTTGATAACTTTTTTGGTTTATAAATGATTGTCTCTGTTTGTAAATTTGAGAAAAAAAACGTAAGCTCATTTGAGTTTACGTTGGTTTTAAAACAAAAATTTAAAATTTTGACTAATAATTTTTTTTTTCAATTATAATAATGTGTATGATCCCATTGTCATAAATAATAAAGGCATGAACAAACATATTTTTAATTTTTGTTTTTAAATTTTTTTAAACATTTTGTTCAAATCAAACACATTTGTGGTTTATATTTTTTTTTAAATAAACAAAAATCAGCTTATAAAATTTTTGATACAGTGATGTTACATGCACCAATTAGTATATTAACTAGTATACCAACATTAGTTATGACATTATTATTGACCTCACTCATTAATCATATTATAAATTCTAAAACCTCTTAAATTATGTGACATCATCAATTAATACATTAATTAGTATATTAATTGGTACATATAACATTATTTAAAATAATATGACAAGTATAATTTCAGTTAGTAAAAATTTAATCATAACCTCACTGGCTAAGTATTAAATAATTTGTAGTTTCAGGATTGCTTGGGACAACGTATTTGAACGCTTGGAATCTTTTTTTTATTTTGAAAATTTATGTCATATTAGTAATGTTTCTGCTTATTGTTTATTAAAAAAAATAAATTTAAAAAACTAAAAAAATTTAAATTTTTATAAACTGAAGAAAAAATATTTTTGACTTTAATATTTTAATTAGTAATTTTTAACTTATATAATTTATATCAAATAAATCCTCTCTCATTGTGAAGAAATAATGAGTCGTTATTATAATAAATTAAGATTTTAAAAATAAAAATTTAAAATTCGTACATGTGTCGGACTGTTAAGCGTGCACAGCACATACAATTGAGGCTTTGAACATGGACATGCTGGTTTCAGTGAAGCCGTTGCAATAAAATATTAGTATATGAAATGTTGTAATAATAATAATAATAATAATAATAATAATATCGACAATGCTACGTAATTTAAATTTTGTGGCTTAAAAATGGTTCAAATGATTAAAATGACGACGTTTTGAGTACAGAACAACATAAAAATGACCAAAACGACGTCGTTTTGACCATTTGAGTCACTTTTAAATTATAAAATTTGAGTTACGAGACATTTTCCTAATAATATTGTTTGTGTGAGTGTCCACACATATAATGATGGGGAAGAATTAATGGGAGATCCAAGGACCGAAATGAGGGAAAAAAAAGACAAAACCATCGTTATGATAGACACGGACGACTGTCTTGCTAGCATTTTATCCTGTATCTACAATTATGGGGTGTATTGAAAACACAGTTATAAGTTATTTTTTAATTTTTAATTTATTTTAAGTTATATTATCTTATATATTTTTTACATGTTTTTTTAAAAAAATTAAAAAAAATCAGTTTCTAACTATATTTTCAAAATATCCCTATATGAAAAGAAGGTTGAATTAAAATAGTCTATTAAAAAATAAAGAGTAAATTACAAATACATCTCTTGAGTTTTGCTTAAAATACGAATTATTTCATGTGATTTGAAAAATTATAAATACCTCCCTGTTAGAATTTTGTTATTTAACAGAATTAATTGAAAAAGTGAAATTTCTAATTGTTCACCTATACAATAATAAAATTATCTAAATTATTAATTGAAATAAAATTTTAATATTATTAAAAACTATTAATTATTTGATAATTTATTAATAAATGATTTATTTGTTATGAAATAAGAAACTTTAGGGCATAATGTAATTTCTAGAACCACTTTTTTAATCAGAATAAAATAATTAAAAAGTCAAATTGCTAATTAAAATAGTCAACTTTCCAAACAAAGCCATAATACCATACAACTTTTTCACATAAATTAATATTAGAAAATCACACATAAACAAAAATTAATCGAAAAAAAAAAAATTTGTATAAAACTCTCACACAAGTTGGATCTACTCAATGTAGAGTTCACACTTTATGAGTGCTTTGTGAATTTTTTTTACTTTTGTATTTTTTGGCATGAAAGTGCATCTTCAATGGTGTTTATTAAAATAGCATTATCATTGTTATAATTTAGTAATAAATAATGTTATTTTGTCAAATTATAATAATAGTGTTCCAATGATTACATGTTATTTTGGTAAATCTCAACCAACTTTTTCTTAAATTTGTAGGTGTTTGGATATAAATTTTTTAGTGATTTTTTTTTTTTTTTTTTGTAACCTTTTTTTTCATCTGTTTGTAAAATTTTTTTATATAATTACATTATACCAGACTAGACAAATATAAAAAATAAAAAAAAATTGAAAAAATTTCAAAAAAAATTTAAATATAATTCACCCCATCAAAAAACATACTATAACTCGGCTTTTTCATACCCTCTTTCGAAAGTTGAAATAAACCCTACAGTATCGGACTCCCGTGATTCTAAATCTGATTTCACAAGGGCAATGTAAAATAGATAAATACCAAAGAGTCCCAATCCGACAAATCTTCTGGAAAATCGATTTTGAATCAAAAATGCAAAAAATAGACTGCTTTGCTAGATATAGAGTCGCCACCTAAATATTTTTTGAGAAATTTAGAAAACCCATGACTCGTGCCAAAGGCCACGTGTCCATCATCATCAAGATGGTCTCGTTTCAGGAACTTTGGTACGAAAGGGAAAGGTCATGAATTGAGCACCCCTGCTCGCCCGATTAAAGATCGACCTCTACTAATTATGATATGAATCTTATTTATATTATATGCTCTTGTTTCGATTAATTAGGCTAGCATTACTATGTGATGCGCACACACACAAGTATAGACTAAATTGCAAGAATTGGAACACTCGATTCATGTTTATTTTTGAAAATTATTTTGAATATGTACCACTTGAGAAAGCGATCGCATATGAACATTTACTCGAATTATTCCAATTCAAGCAATTAGCCTTCATTCACAGGCATTCAGGAAATTATAACACTTAAGCAATTAGTCTCATGATAAGCATGCTAAACATGGCAACAATCACACGCATGCGATATGCTAAAGCGAATAAAGGCTCACCTAGTACTCTAAGCCAAAAGAAAAATGAGTTAGAAAAATGAATGATTCCTAACTATGCAATATGACTAATGCAATGCGTGTAAAAATACAATTACTAGGCTCGGCTACTAATATGGCATATGAATCAATTAAACAACATGCGGTCTAACCACATATTCAAAGAAGGTATTAACTAACAATGCAAGTTAGAATGATGAACCGAGCTTCGGTGCATGCAATACAAGTGGATGCAAACATGAAGTATGCTAAACAAAACGTGATGTCCCTAAACTAATTATCATAAGCTAGTAAATAAAAAAGAAAAAGACGTGGGGTTGGAAGACATACACATTATTACATTGTGTCCTCTCGGAGGAGGGTCCGAATAAACTAACTAGCTAACTAAGCTAAACTAATTACTAAAAACCAAATTAAATTAGCTAAATTATTTAACTAATTATTACAATAAATGATTTAACTATTCTAGCTAACTAAAACAATTACAAGACGAAATTGAGTAACTAGTTAACTAACTAATTAATTACAACACTTTACAAAATTAACTAGTTACAACTAATTAGTTACAACAAATGTTTAAACTAAATATTTAAACTTAAACATGCTCGATACGCGAGGAATGCTCATGCACGTGTTCGGTTTCCACTCGAAAAACCACTGTTTTGCTTCCAGAAGGCCTTTGTTGCACAATAGAACACTAACACCTTTGTCCACTTCCAGAATAGCTCTTCTTTGCTCAAAGAACACACTGCTGAATTTTGCATCAGTGGTCAGCTGGCCAGGAGTGAGGGCCTGCTGGGAATCAAAGGTAGCCTGCCGGCCATAGAAAGTGGCCTATCGACCACTGTTGCCCAGTTCATTTTGCTGTAATAGAGAACAAACAGAGCATGCACAGGGTATTCTCAAGGGTTGTCTGCATATCTCACCCCTTCTTTTCATGAACAAATCAAATGAGTAGTAAGCTTGGTCTACAAACCATCAACTCAAGCAATTTTATTGCATTATGGCTCATGAAACAAAGTGTGCAATTTCAATAAATGCAACAAAATAGGACATGAACCTCATCTCTTTCATGAATTGATCAAGGGAGGTAGTGACCTTAGAAACTTAAATCATTTCATCACTAATGAGTATGAAATGCCTCAAGCTTTCATGTGTTCAATTAATGTCCGATTGAACATGACACTTTTTATTATCTTGTACCATTTTAGCCTCAAATTTATTACTTCATTTTAGATTACCATCCATTCTTTAATTCATTAAGTCCAATGGTCAGTTTAAGTCTTCTAAATGGAAATTGGCTCAAACCAAGTGTTGTCTTAGGCATGAAAGAGACATCATACCGTTGGTAATGAACCCCCAAAAAGATTAAACAATTAAGCATGACATATTAATCTCAGGCTTAAACAAATGAAGAATTTGAAACCATTTTCAAAGCAAAACAAAAGCCAAGAAAGGAGGGAGGTTGCAGAGGTGATTAAGAGTGATTACAAGTATGGAGAGCCATAAATAAATGCAATCAACTCAAATAAGATGGTGTCTAAGGCCTAGAACACCAAACTCATTAGGGCAATTACACTACAAGCATGCAAAATAAAACTCAAATGCAACTACCAACCAAAAATAGTGCTAAAATAGTCTAAAATAAATCCTAAAACATGCTAGAATTCAGACAAAAATAGCTAGATTAATAAGTCAAAATATAGCACAAGCTAGGCTAGTAAGCAAGACAAAAGGATGGGAGGCTAACCCCTCTAAATTTAGACTTCAAAACATGATTTTAGCCGCTGAAATAACTCTGAAAAATAGTGTTTAAAAGCTCAAAAATAGATAGTAAAAGGATGGGAAACACAAGGGAAAATGTCTTCAAAGTAAGATGTAAAGAAGGGTGAACCACCCCTCAACCTTTAATGGTCTTAAAACCCAATTTCAGCCCAAAAATATAGAGTTTTTATAGCCCAAAAACAATTGGAAAACAGGAAGAATAATAGCAAATAAAACAAAGCAACAAGCAAAGCCTTATACTTCTTAAAGAGAAGACCAATTCTAGGTAACAAATCAAGACAACACACCATTCAAGAGCTCAAACCAAGCTCAAAAGTACCTCAGATACAAGCTCTCTAGGTTTGGTTTAAAGTGTTTGGGGAAAGGCTATGCAAGTTGCAAGAGAGAGAGAGAGAGAGAGAATTGTAGAGAGATGGGATATTTTTCAAAATTATTTCCTCACTCCTAAATGTTTCTAACCTTGAAATATGAGAGGGAGGTCATCTATATATAGAAAATATGAGCCTTTGGTTGAAAATATCAAAAAAAGGACAGCTGGAGCTTTGTGGAAACAGCTGGCAATAATATTTGGGTTTTACACTAGTAGTCGGCCAACCAAAAGTGTGAATGGGCATATCTCCTTCATCCGGACACGGTTTTAGGTCATTCTTGAGTCTAAATTGAAGTCCCGGAAGTATACTTTCCAATGGATGTGGCCTCACAAGTAAAGTCTAAGTGTACAAAGAGATAGGCCTGATTTAATGAAGGCTGCTTACTTCTCTCTTAACGGTTTCATGCTCAACTTCTTTCCCAACTAATTTTCTTCCCTCCCCTCCTATTTTCTTCAACTCCAAACCTTTAAATAAGATTTTTTAAATATTTTTCAAAGAGTTCACCTCTCTTCCATTTATTTCCACTTTGTCCCTACTCGATTTACCGACAAGTGTAATATTTTAAACGAAATGCGAGCCTCGGAATATCGTAGAAACATTTTCAAAAATATTTTGAAAGAGGGTTTTAAGGTCTAAAAAAGTTTTGGTCAAAATAGTTTTGGTCTAAAATGGGGTGTAAGCTTGGGATTTAGAAGCTCTTCTTACTGAAGAAATTGAACATTTACACAGCATAACTTTCATCATCGAGTGATCAATTAGTGGCGCTCAAGTCTTAAGGGCGGTCAAAAATTGGGTGTCTATAGATACTACTAAAAAAATTTATTAAATACTCAAAATTACATTGAAAAATAAATGACATTGTAAAATCAAAAAAATACATTCACCCCTAACCATTCATCAGGAGACAGGGAAAAATAGTACTTTGGATTGCTAGCATGTTGTGACAACCCTCACTTCTGATTAGTGTTAAATTGTGATTAAGCATGATAAGTAATTCATTAAGATGAAGTCCTAAATTGTTGTGTGAGTGTTGTTTAGAATGCATTTCTATCTGTTTGTTACTGAATGATCTATTCATGTTTTAATTTCGAATTGCAAATTGAAAGCCTTATCAGCGATCGATTCAGAAATTGATTAGTGTTATATGCTAATTAGGATTTATAAAATTTTATGGTAGGTTTAATTAAAATTTGATTTGGAATGATTAAATTATATTAAACAATGCTAAATTAATTGAATCTAAGTTAATTACATGTTTGCCATTAGTGGGCCTTACAAGACCATTTATTTTAGTCTTGATTCATTTATGTTGGCACACCTCTTTTCATCCATCTTCTTGACAAAAACATGAGAGAGAGAGAGAGAGAGAGAGAGAGAGAGAGAGAGAGAGAATTGGAAGGGAAATTGAATTTATCTAGAGATTGGCTTGAAAAATTAGAGGAATTGAAGGAGAATTGCACATTTGAGCTACTATACTTGGAATTCAAGACTTAAGGTAGGAAGTTCACTCCCTTAATTATGAATTTAAGTTGTTTCTTGCTTGATTCATGGGAAAATTGGTGATTAGAGTCAAGAATTAGCTTAAAGTGTTAATTTGAGAGTCCATTCATACATGCATGTCCATATTATGGAGTTTTGAAGTTGTTTTGCGTGAAATTCTTCCATGCATGTCTAGATCATAGTTGTAATCTAAGAATTCATCATGTTTTGGGGATGAATGGCTCATTTGATCATGTGTTAGAAGCTTTGAATTCAAATAAACACATGCATGGCACATTTACATCATATTCTTGAATTTTGGGTTGAGTTTGTGTTCAATTGACATACTTTTCGGCTTTGATTTTATAAAATGATCTCTAAAACATGTTATATTATGGGTTTCTAAGTGTTTTCTAGAAAATTGGCCCAGAAAGATGAGTTTTGGTATGTTTGATTTTTGGTTTGAGCTTTGGGAGCAAATCAGGAAACCTAGATTTTGGCTTCCACACTCGAGCGAAGGATTTCGCGCTCGAACGACCACCTTTGTTCTCAGACTCTCTCTCGAGCGACAGAATGCTAGCTCGAGCATAGATTGCAAGCTCTCAGGTTTTTGCGTGTACAGACGTACGCTCGAGCGACGAGACCTACGCTTGAACGAAGAACTGTGTCTCACGCTCGAGCAAGTATTGAGCGGAGAATTTCAGCAACCAATATTTTTTGTATTTTTATAGACCGCTCGAGCGAGGGAGTCTACGCTCAAGCAATCTCTCTGTTTTGGTAAGCTCGCTCGAGCGGAGAAAGCCACGCTCGAGTGAAGACCCTTGTTTTCAGCAAATTTGAAAAGTGTTCTAATGTACATTTTTGCATCCTCATTCCATCCTAGGCATTCCTAGGCCATGTTTAAGGCATCTTAATGAGGATAATGTTATAGAACCACACGAAGTCAAGTTAAGCGGCTAGGTTATTAATCCCAAGTGTGTAACTTAGTGTGTGTTTGTTCTGCAACTGTGTAGGGTTGGCATCCAAGGACGCTGATTAGCCTGCTTATAGCCCAGTAATCTGTGAGTAGCAATGTTGTAAAGATACGTTCAATTATAGTTATTTTCTGAACGGTTGACTATACTACTTTCTGAGGTGACATTGTTTACTGAATAAATATTTGTCCTATTTTATGAACTGTACTCGTAGCATCCATAGAAACTTACTGTTACTGTTACTATTACTGTTACTGCTACTGTATTGTTACTGTACTGCTACTGCTATTGTTACAGAGATCTCTTTCAGTTCCAATGTTTGGAACTACTATTATTTACTATTTTGATGGCCATCAATTGACTGTTCGGTCTAATAAGACCTACTGTACTATTCTGCTATTCGATGTACCACGTATGACTACTATGGTTTCCAAACGACTGTTGTGACATGAACTATTAGTCACTGACTGAACAACTGATCTACAGATGCAATTGACTGTTTTAATTACTGAAAGGACATTCATTCTTAACCCCTTTACGCATTTGTTATTCACTGAGTTTTAGCTCACAGTTTATATATGTATGTAGGTGGCCAGGCACCGGACCGAAGCTTGAAGCGTCAAGTTAAGCTCATGTTTTTTCAAGCCAACTATCGTGCCTCACTTCGAGGTTCCGAGTCTATTCAAACCAAGGCTGTTTTGGAGTGTTCCAGATTCACCCTTTTGTCTCTGTTATGTAATGAATGTTTAAGACTTTTGACTGTACAACTATGGTAAAGGGATTGGATCCCTAACCTGTATGTTATGTGTATCCGATATGTATATATGTTTATGGTTATGAATGTAGACTAGTCCATAAAATTCCTTTTCCATTCAGATTTTCATAGCTCATTGGACATCTTTTATTTACTGTTTGGCTTCTGCCAGCCCCTTACTCTGTACTATTGGTATTACTGTTAAGCAAGCCTTTGGTAATCACGGATTACTGGCTGGTTACGATGCTAAACCCTTAGGGACGGGTTTGGGTCGTAACACATATGCGGATCACTTGGCGAAAATCTCATTTTTGCGCATTATGTAATACGCTTTCATCTAAGGATCCAAATGAGAAATATTTGTAGTTATTATCAAACGTTCTTCCGTTTTGATCTCAAGTTCTCTCATCTCCTACAAATGTTCTTCCTTTTTGATCTCCAGTTCTTTCATCTTTTGTAATGGCTGAATAATTTTTTCTTCTCTTTTAGCTTTTTTCATTTCTTTCTCAGCAAAGTGTTAGTTAAATGTCTCCAACAAATTGTTATATTTGTGAACTTTATCTTGAACAGTTTCATTTTTTTGAAGTAATTCTTCTACAAATTTCTTACTCGTAGGCCTTTTACCCCTTGCAGAGACACTGCCCTCACCGATTGGATTATTACCAATAGTTGGATTGTTACCAACACTTAGACTGTTGTTGTCTTCAAGAGAAATGTAGTTATCCATAAGGGATTCGGGGGCTAAATTATGAAAAAATGGTGTAAGCATCCTTCACTTCACTGTATTCATAGGAGTTACATCTTGTTATCTGATATTGTTTTGCATGATTGGCCAACAATGTTCAAAAGAAAAATGTTTGTTTTCATCTTGATGGTATAAAAGTTTTGCTTGAAGTATTTGTATTAATAAAATATTAAATTAATTAATTAGTTAATTTTTATACAACATGAAATAAATGTTGGAAATTTAGGTTTTATAGGCTTATTTTGGGCCAACTTTGAGCCCAAAATAGAGGGGGTACCACACGTCTTTTGAGGTGGGTTTGAGAGGTGACGTGTTCCTTGCCGCATGGCAAGTCACACGATAAAGACGGTTCGTCAAAACTATTTATGAGTGAATGGGAACTTGACGTCGTTTTTGGGTTCGTGGAATGGACAATTAAAGAATTAAATGTGAGTTTCCTTTTAAAGCTTGTCCCACATTGAAACCTTAAAAGAGCTTGTGTATGTATATAAGCTCTAGGTGACAACACTTGGGTTAAGCACCAAGGGACACCCCAAGTTTGTAGAAGGGAGAAGTTATGGACAAATGGAACCTTGGCTCAAACCACCATACATGCGTGCGTGCGCCGTCGCGGCCAGCCGGCCATGCCGGGCGCGGGTATGGGTTGGGTCGGTTCTAACATTAAATTATTTGATTTTCAAAATGTATTTAATTCAAATTTTTGTCCAAAAATTTACGCCTCTTTCGATTTCCACAATAGATTCAAACTGTTTTCACAGGTTTATAACTGTTGCAAATTAAAACTACCCAGTAGTTATCTATTCGAAACAGTGTTGTATCTGTCCAGTTTAAATTTGCACCTGTTCAGTCAAATATCATACATGTTCGGGTCTATCAAGTTGCCTATAAATAGAGATCCAATTTCAACAGATTTCTATATAAAAAACATCCAGAAAAATCTGTCCCCTTCCTGGTGTTGATCTTTCACTACATTATTCTTCATTTTAGTTTTAGAGAAAAATTCAAAGAGTATAAAACACAGGTTTTTGTTCACTGTACAAATTGTTTGAAATGCTACTACAATTTGTGAATATCATTGTATCCTGAAAGTTAGACACCTTTTATTCGTAAGCACCGCAGCGGGGCGAATCTGTCTTACGGACAGAGTCTCACACACTCGACTTGATCTTTTAAAGTTTTATTCGGTTTGGTAAAATAAATTATGTAAGATAGCGTTTGGTAACGTTTACGTTTTTTGTTTATATTTACAAAAATTTTATAAATTGATTTTTGTTTACTTTTAGAAAAATATAAATTACAAACGCATTTGGTTTAAACCAAATATTTAAAAAAATTTAAAAACATAAACTAAAAAATATGTTTATTCAGGCCTAAAATATTTATATTTATTTTTATTATTTATGACAATGAGATCACACACATTATAATTGAAAAAAAATTTAATTGGAAAAAAAAATATTTGAAAAAAAAAATCAATTGAAAAAAATTAATTGAAAAAAAATGAAAAAAAAATGAAAAAAAATTAATTAGAAAATAATTGAAAAAAATTTAATTGGGAAAAAATATTTGAAAAAAAATTATTTGAAAAAAAATTAATTGAAAAAAATTAATTGAAAAAAAAATTATTTGAAAATAAATTATTTGAAAAAAAAAATTTGAAAATTGAAAACGTAAACTCATTTTTTCAGTTTACGTTTTTTTTCTCATATTTATAAATTGAGACAACCATTTATAAACTAAAAAAATTATCAAATAAATTTTTATGATAGTGTAAACACTCCATTTTTGACCGACCTTAAGACTCAAACGTCATCGATTGAGCGCTTGATGATTGTGCATGTTTGTGCTTGTTTCGAGTTTTTAGAGTTTTCGGCTGAGTGCCTTACCTCCGGGCCTCTGAACTCTTTGTGTTTTGGCTCGATTTGTGAACCAAGCCTTGTTGACCTTACCTGGAGGGATACAAAGGTCTTGAAGACCACTTTTCCCTCTCGAAGGCTAGTTTTCGATTTCTAGAGCCTTCGGCTGCACGCCTTATCTCGGGACCACTTACCATTCTCCTTTTGGTCTGGTTTTCGAACTATGCGTTGTTGCCTTGGTCTAGAGGGACACTGAGGTCCGGGAGACCACTTTTCCCTCATAGACCCTTTTGGTACCCGTAGACTAGTTTTCGAGGCTTCCAGCTGCGCACCTCGATCCCCGGACTCTTGTCTTGCATCGTTTTTGGTTTGTTTTTGGTACAAACCTTGTTTTGCTTGCTCGGAGGGTGGAATGAGGGTTGAAGACCAGTTTCTCTCCCTGAAAACCACTTTTCTTCCCGCCAACTAGTTTTCTGGTCGGCCAACTGGTCTTGGTAGTCGTTGGACAACCAAAAGTAGTCTCCCACCATGCCACCACCTTGCTTTCTTGGTGAAGACCACCTCCCCCCCCCCCCTCCTGGCCGACCACTTTGTCTTCTTGGAGACCACTTTCACTGGTCAGCCGACCAATGTAAGTAGCTGGCCGACCACTTTAAGTGGTCGGTAGCGTTCCTGCATTTTCTGCAGAGTTTGTGGATGTCAGCTGTGCCAGCTGGAGAGCACATATTGCATCCTCCATACACGTGTATGGAGGGATTTAACCAAGCTTCTAGCTTCTTCAAGAAGCTTGAAGCTTAGAGTTCTATAAGAGGGAGGCTCTTTCTCCCTCTTCCAGGTTCAGAAAATTTCCTTTGAGTTATACATATATCTCCCTCTCTGTATTCCCCTCTCTCTCTATATTGGTGCCTTAAAGTGTGTTGTTTCTTCACTTTTACACTATAACTCCTAGCCACACACCACCATCTCTGAGCTTGAGATTCTTGGAGGTGGTATTTGGGTCATAAAAGCTGGTTTTGGGCTGAAGAAGGTGCTGTTGTTACAGTGCTTCAAGGGTAACCCCTTTTTCTCTTTTTAAGCTTTGTTTTAGTTACTCTTTTAGCCATCTCTGCGTGCTTTTTTTTGGCTTAGTTTTCAACTGTAAAAAGCTTTATTTTCTAGTGTTTGAAATGCTTGTTTAAGGCCTCTTTGGTGGTGGGGTTGGTCCACTTCCTTTTGTGCCTTATTGTGCATTGTTTTGAGCTATCTCTTTAAGCCTTTGAGATCACCTTCTCTTGGCCTTTTAACCACTAAAATCCAGTGGATTTTCAATGGTGGAAATGTGGTTTTGAGGTCTGAAATGAGAGGGGGTGGTCCCCTCTCCTCTTGTCTTGTTTGTATGCATAGAGTGCCTATCAAATGTGCATGTGTTTACACTTCTTTGTAGCTTTGTTTAAGCTTGTTTTTGTGAGTTTTTGGACCATTTATGACTTTGTTTTTGGCTGGTTTGGTTGTCTCTTGAGTGGTTCATACACTTGCAGTGTAATCCTACATTGCTAGCCTAACATGCTCTATACTTTGGACCATCATTCTAGCTTATTTTGACTACATTCCAGCATGATTTTATTCATGTTTTGCCATGTTTAAACTTTGTTTTAAGTATTTTGGGTCTAGCATGCTTGGAATGTGATGTTTGCATGATATAGCCTCAGTTCTCACATGATTTCAGGGCACATTTCATTACCATACTCTCACATTTTTTCACTCCTTCATTATGTTTGAAAGTTGTGCTTTCATGCCTTGTTTGTGAGCCAATGTGTATGCATGTTTTCCTAAGCTCTTGAGCTCCATTTCAGCATGTTCTTGACCCTTAACTTGGCATGGTTAAGCTCTGTCCAGAGCTGGTTTAGTGGTTAAAGCTTAGTATTGCATGCTCCTTATGTATTGCTCTTAACTAGCCTTATGTTCTAGGCCTTCTAGCATGCCTCATTTGTGTTGTTTGGATGATTTGGCATCATTTAACACTTCATTTCAGAGCACGTAGCATTGCCATATTCTCATGCATGTCACTCTTTAATTGCGTCTAAGAGTTGTGCCTTTATGCCTTGCTTGCAAGCCATGAGTTGAATGTGCATTCCATGCTCTTTGTGGCTAGGTTTTGTTGAGTTTTGGCCAGTGTTTTGAAGTACCTCATGTCTGTCCATGTTTGGTTTGGTCATTTGAGCATTGTCTTGCATGCTTCATGTATGATGCACTTCATTTACCTTGAGGCCTTAGCTTTTAAGTTGGCCATGCATGCATTGTTTGCATGATAGGATCTTAAACATGCCATTCTAGCACTCATAGAAGAGCATGTTGTTTGCATGTTGTTACATAGCATTGCATGTTGTTACCTTACATTGTGGTTGCATGTTGCATTGCATTGTGTTTGTATGCTCATGATGCATTAGCATTGTTTGCATGCTATTAGCATTGATAGGTTGAGCATATTGCATGCATTGCATTGTGTTTGGATCGGGCCTTGATCCAACCATAAGAAACGAGGGACGTTTCATACTTGAAGTGATGAAACGTGTCTCAAATCTCGGTCGCCGACCTTCTTGATCATGCATGATAGAGGTTAAGGCTCTTATGTGTTATTTGTGCATTCATTTACATTAAAATGTGCAAACTCGGCTTCTCAGCCATCGTGCATCGCGATGCTCGGTTGGTGGCCCGAGAGTCGAGAACCGCACTTCCTTAAGCTCATGAAATGATAGGGAGGGTGGTCATGCACACATATCTTGTAAATACACTACTGTGCCCCTTCTTGTTCTCTGTTGCAACAAAATGGAGCTTGGCAGGATTTTCTGGTCGGCAGACCAGAAAAAGTGGCTGGCCGACCACTTTTTATGGTCTGTAGCAAATTTGGGTGGTCGGTAGGTGGTCTACACCACCAAAAAGTGGTCAGCCATGCTCCTGGAAGTCTCCATGATAGAGTAGAAGCTATCTGGAGGCCCTTGCAGTGTTCTAAAATCAAATGCAAACAGAGACAAGTTGGGGCATATCGATGGATTTCCGAGTGAAGTGACCGAGCATGCATCCTTTATTGTTCAAGGTAAAGTTGAGGCAGCCTACTTCATATAGTTTACATGTTTAGTCAGTTGCTAACTTAGTTAATTTGTTAATTAATTAAAGTTGTGTAATAATTAGTTGTAGCTAGTTATTCAATTTATTGTGTAATAACTAGTTTAATTAGATTAGTTAGGTAGATTAGCTTAGATTAGCTAGCTTAGCTTATTCATTCGGACCCTCCGTCAAGAGTGCAAATGTTGTAATAAGTGTGCGTGTGTGTGATGCATATCTTCCAACCCCACGTCTTTCTCCCTTTTATTTACCCTCTTTCGATGGTTAGTTTTGGGGCATGTTTCAATTAGCATATTTATGCTTCGCATGCGTGCATCATTCATCTGTTTTGCATGCACCGGGCTCAACGCATCATACTAACTGCATTGTATTTCAATTCTAATTTGAATACATGTTATCTAGTTGCATTCACATGATATCTTAGAATAGCCGAGCCTATCGTAGTTGCATTTTACATGTGTTGCATTAAGCATTCTTAACATAGCTAGGATCATGCATTGATTTCTAATATAACTTTTGTTTTGGCTCGGAGAACTAGGTAAGCTTTTATGCTTTAGCATTCTTGCATGCGTGTAAGTGTTGTCATGTTTAGCATGCTTGCTATGAGGCTATGTGCTTAACTGCTATAACTACTTGAATGCCTGTGGATGAAAGCTTCATTACTTGAATTGGAACAATTCATCAGAATGTGAGTTTTAAGCCTACCTGAGAGTGGCAAATCATGTTATTTTCTAAGCCCACTTGAGGGTGACAAAATCCGCGTCTTAGCCTACTTGCGAGTAGCAACTTCAAACCATTTTCGAAAAACAAACATAAGATGTTTTGTTCCAAATTGAGCGATTTAGTCTATACTTGTATGTTGTGCGCATCATATAGTAAGCTAGCTAATAAGTCGGAATAAGAACACATGTGTTTTCAAAAACAATATATCATGTTAGTAAAGGCCGATCCTTTGATTGGGCGAGCGGGGGTGCTCATTGCATGACCTTCCCCTCTTGTACCCAAGTTCTCGAGCCGAGGCAACTTTGGTGATGACAGACACGTGGCCTTAGGCACGAGTCAGGGTTTCCTAAATTTTCCCAAAATAAAATATTTAGGTGGCGATTCTGAAATCTAGCAAAGCAGTCCATGTTTGACGCTTTTTGATTAAAATTGATTTTCCAAAACGATTTGCCGGATTTGGACTCTTTGGTGATTTATCAGTCTTACATTGCACTTTGTAAGATTAGATTCAGAACCGTGACATGAGTCCAAACTGTAGTAGCTAAGAACTACGATTCGCACCCCCGCGCGTAAAGCGGAGTTCCAGGCGGTCTACAGACATTTTTTAAAATTTTTGTAAATATAAATTGAAAACGAAATGGTTACTAAATAGGCCCAGTAATTTATTTTTGTTTATTTGATTTGGTTTCAAATTATTTATTTTATACAGAAGATTGTTCCAACAATCTGAAGACAGATCCGAATTATTCTGTTTATAAAGAATTTTTTTGTTTGTTTCCTTTTCTCATTCTTCTTCTTACAGAAATTATTTTCGGTGGTTTTACAAAATAATATACTGTTTGGCAAATAGTAATAATATACAGTTTATTTTCTTTGACAACTAGTTGTAATATACTGGTGTCATTAACAATTTAGAATATTTATTTGTGAAGTTGGTTAGAAATTAATTTTAGTTTTCAAAAATAATTTCTGAGTAATTAAAATTCTGTTTTCAGTATTCTAATTTTTGAAGTGTTATAGAAATATTTTTCTGTGTAGAATTAATTTTTTTAAATAAAATTTTATTTTATTTTCAAATTAATTAAGAATAAAAGTTACAATTCTTGTTTCTTTTATTTTTTTCAAAATTTAATTTTGTGGTTTTAGTTTAATTTTTTGTGTAATATAAAATTCTAATTATAATTTTGTTTTATAATTTAGAATTCATGGCTACTGAAACTAGTCAAACTAATACTCAAAACAAGTACTAGTATGGTGGTTGCAATTACGCTAACCCCTCCTCCTGTTGTGATTGTGCCAGCCAATCATAGTAAGAAGCCAGAGAAGTTCTCAGGAACTGATTTTAAAAGATGGTAACAGAAAATTATGTTCTATTTACAATTCTGAACTTGGCTCGTTTTCTTCGTGAGAATGCTCCTATTCTGAAAGAGAATAAAACCGACCGTCAAGTGGTTGCTACAGTCGATGCTTGGAAACATGCTGATTTTCTTTGCTGGAACTACATATTGAACGGACTTGACAACACATTATACAACATCTGCAGCCCTATCAAGACAACAAAGGAACTATGGGAGTCTTTAGAGAAAAAATACAAAACAGAAAATGCTGGCTCAAAGAAATTTGTGGTTGGCAAATTCTTAGATTTTGTGATGGTTGATTCTAAGACTGTAATCAGCCAAGTTCAAGATCTCCAACTCATTCTGCATCGCATTCATACAGAAGGCATGTCTCTCAGTGACTCTTTTCAAGTTGCTACCTTAATTGAAAAATTACCACCAAGCTGGAAAGAATTCAAGAACTACCTCAAACACAAGCGTAAGGAAATGACTTTGGAAGAATTGATTGTATGTTTCAGGATTGAAGAGGACAACCGTAATTCTGAAAAGCAGGCTGGTAAGCATCTAATGGTGTCAAAGACAAATGTGGTGGAACATGCTCCAAAAGCCAAGAAACGGAAGTTTTATGGAGAAAATTCCTCACAAGGCTCTAAAGGAGGAGAAATTAAAAAGTACAAGTTTAATGGCAAATGTTACATCTGTGACAAAGAGGGACATCATGCCAAAGATTGTCGTAGCAAGCGTAAAGGCAAAGGAAGATCATGCAAGAAGCCTGCTCAAGCCAATATGACCGAAGTGTACAAAATTTTCGATAGTGTAAATGACATAAATCTTTCAGCAATTATTTCCGAGGCAAACCTTGTCGGAAATCCTAAAGAGTGGTGAATGGACACTAGTACTACTTGCCACATCTGTGCCAAAAACAAGATGTTCACATCTTATTCTATAGTAAACAACGGTGAACAACTTTTTATAGGCAACTCCTAGACTTCTAAAGTTGAAGAATAAGGAAAGATTATTCTGAAATGACATCTGGAAATGAACTCACTCTCAACAATAAGCTGCATATACCGGACATTCGCAAAAATCTTGTTTCTGGATCTTTATTGAGTAAAAATAGGTTTAGGCTAGTTTTGAAAGTAACAAATTTGTACTTACCAAGAATAGGATATATGTAGGAAAATGTTACATGTCTAATGGCCTTTTCAAAATGAATGTAATGGCTATTGTATCCTCTGTTATTAATAAAAATACATCTTCTTCTTACTTCCTTAAGTCTTCAATTTTATGGCATGGTAGATTTGGACATGTTAATTATGGATCTTTGCGTAAATTAATTAATATGGAATGTTTACCTAAATTTCACATTGATTTAAATCATAAATGTGAAATTTGTATTGAGGCAAAATTATCCAAATCTCCTTTTCATATAATCGAAAGAAGTACGGAATTAATTCATAGTAATATTTGTGATTTTAAATCAATTCAAACTAGAGGTAGGAAAAAGTATTTTATCACTTTTATAGATGACTATACTAGATATAGTTATGTTTATTTAATTCGAACTAAGGATGAAGTTTTGGAAACTTTCATTCAATATAAGAATGAAGTTGAAAATCAACTTGGTAAGAAAATTAAGAAACTTAGAAGTGATAGAGGTGGTGAATATGAATCACCTTTTGGTAGTTTTATAAAGAACATGAAATAATTCATCAAATCACCGCTCCTTACTCATCTCAACAAAATGGAATTGTTGAAACGAAAAATAGGACTTTAATGCTGTGTTTGGTTGGGGGATTTGGGGAGAGATTTAGAAAGAGAAAGGAAAAAGGTGTGTGAAACTATGTGAAATGTAGGTATATTTTATTCACATTTCACCTTACTTTTCCCTTTCCCTTTCCAAATCCCTCTTCAAATCTCCCAACCAAACACAGCGTAAAAGAAATAATGAATGTCATGTTAATAAGTTCTGGATTACCTCAAAACTTGTGGGGGGAAGCAATACTTTCTGCTAATTATATACTTAATAAATTATCCCGAAAGAAAGTGAATCAAACACCTTATGAAATGTGGTATAGGAGAGTACCATCCTACAAATACTTATAAGTGTGAGGGTGTTTGGTAAAGTGGTTATTTCTAATCTTAAAAAGACTAAGATAGATCCTAAAACTGTTGATTGCATTTTCATTGGTTATGCCATGAATAGTAGTGCATATCGATTTTCATTTATAAGTCAGAACATTAAATGCATGTAAATACTATTATTGAATCTCCAAATGCGTCTTTCTTTGAATATGTATTTCCAAATAAAACTGAACAAGAGACTAGTACTAACAAAAGATCTCATGATGCTATTACTAGTTAGAATCAAGAATATGATCAAGAACAAGAGTAAGAGATAGATTAAAATGAGGAAGAGGAACTTAGGTGTAGTAAACATGTTAAAACCTCAAAATCTTTTGGTCCAGATTTTCTAACATTTTTGTTAGAAAATGAGCTTTTAACTTTTAAAGAAGCTATGTCCAGTCCTGAGGCCCCTTTATGAAAAGAAGCTGTAAACAGCGAAGTTGAATCCATCCTGCAAAATCACACTTGGGAATTGGTGTATTTGCCACCAGGTTGTAAACCTCTTGGGTACAAGTGGATTTTCAAAAGAAAAATGAAAGGGGATGGGTCAATTGACAAATACAAGGCAAGACTTATGGTCAAAGGTTTTAGACAAAAAGAAGGTCTTGATTACTTTGACACATACTCACTAGTTACCAGAATAACATCCATTAGAATGCTAATAGATATTGCATCATTGTACAATCTAGAAATTCATCAAATAGATGTGAAAATCACTTTCTTAAATGGTGAGTTAGATGAAAAAATTTACATAGAACAACCAGAAGGATTTTCTGTTCTGAAAAGAAAAAAAAAAAAAAGTGTGTAAATTGGTTAAATCATTATATGGTTTAAAACAAGCGCCAAAGTAATGGCATGAGAAATTTGACAAAGTAATGATGTCAAATGGATTCAAAATTAATGAATGTGACAAATGTGTTTATATTAAAAACATAAGCAAAGGTTATGTAATTGTATGTCATTGTATAGATGATATGCTCATCATAGGTAGTAATAATTAAATGATTAAAACTACCAAGAAAATGTTGAATAAACATTTTGACATGAATGACATGAGAATAGCTTATGTAATACTTGATATGAAAATTACCAAAATATCACAAGGTTATGCTTTGTCACAATCACATTACATTGAGAAAATACGTGACAAATTTAGAAGAGATGATCATCTTACTAGAACACATGTGGATGTTAATTTGTTTCTTTCTAAGAATGTATAGGAAAGTATTTCTCATTTAAAGTATGCCCAAATTATTGGAAACATAATGTATTTGATAAACTGCACTCACTCAGATATAGCCTATGTAGTAAGTAAATTAGATATATAAGTAATCCAGGAGTAGAACACTGGAAAGCTATTATACGGGTTCTTAGATACCTCTGATTTATTCGTAACATTGGGTTAAATTATACTAGATATCCGGCAGTACTTGAAGGTTACTGTGATGGAAACTAGATATCGGATACTAGAGACTCAAAATCTACCAGTGGGTATGTTTTTACTCTTGGGAAAGAAGCAGAATGGCTTCGCCACTTCCTTGAAGATATTCCAATGTGGCCAAAACCGATGCTTGCTATATGCATATATTGCGATAGTCAATCAGCAATAGGTAGAGCACAGAGTCATATGTATAACGGTAAGTCACGACACATTCATCGTCGACATAACACCCGTGAGACAACTACTCTCCAATGGAATTATTTCCATAGAATATGTGAAGTCTAAAGACAACATAACGAATCCACTAACCAAAACGTTAGCAAGAGAGTTAGTTGAGAATTTATCAAGGGGAATGAGACTTAAACCTATTAAATAAGAGTTACCACAACGGCAACCCAACCTAGTCGACTGAAGATCCCAAGATCTAGGTTCAAAGGGACAATCGAGTTATGTATGACTCAGAAGGATTACTGGGGAGTCAAACTCCTACCCATTTCTATGATGAAATAGTGATGTCTGCAATGTTTTAGGTTAAATAATACTTTTAATGATTCTTATATTTAGGTATACCTAGTGGAGTATGGCAAGATACTTTTCATAATAATTACCTATATGAGTGTGAACTGGCTGGTTTTATGAGATTTGTGAAGGACTAAAATTCTCTAGAGCACTCATGAAAAACCAGGTTGTTCAGGGCCAAAATAAACACAATAGTGAGAACTAAACTGTGTCTGGAGATATACTGTGTGAGTTCTATTGTCCTGGTTTACACAAATGGCTGAACAGTTCAAGACATCATATTCACTAGTTAGCTAGGAAATCTGATAGTGTCTCACAAAGAAAGGTTCAAAGCTAAAAACTATCTATCATTTGCAAAATATTTCCAATTTCTGTACTCTTTGTAATTAGATCATGTTGTTGCATTTTCTTTACATCAAAATTCCATTAATATGGGGGATTGTTGGAAATTTCAATTTTATAGGGTTATTTTGGGCCAACTTTGAGCCCAAAATAGAGAAGATCCCACACGTCTTTTGGAGTGGATCCAAAGAGGTGACGTGTTCGTTACCGCATGGCAAGTCACACGGTAAAGACGGTTTGTCAAAACCATTTATGAGTGAATGAGAACTTGACGTCGTTTTCGAGTTTATGAATGGACAATTAAAGAATTAAATGTGGGTTTCCTTGTAAGACTTGTCTAACATTGAAACTTTAAGAGAGCTTGTGTATGTATATAAGCTCTAGGTGGTAACACTTGGGTTGGGCCACAAGGGGCACCCAAGTTTGTAGAAGAGAGGAGTTATAGACAAATGGAACCCTGGCTCAAACCACCACACATACACGTGCGCGCCGCCATCGCAATCCGTCTGACCCGAGCCGTACCGAGCACGGGTGTGGGTCAGGTCGATTCTAACATTAATTTTTTGGACAAAATTTATTTGAATTTTTTAAAATTCTTGTAGAAAATTATTTGGATTTCAAAATATATTTAATTCAAATTTTTGTCCAAAAATTTGTGCCTCTTTCGATTTCCACAACAGATTCAAAATTTGAACAGAGTCAAACTATTTTCACAGGTTTATAACTGCTGTAGTTTCCAACAGATTAAAATTGCCCAGCAGTTATCTATTTGAAACAGTGTTGTATCTGTCCAGTTTAAATTTGCACTTGTTCATTCAAATATCATACATGTTTGAGTCTGTCAAGTTACCTATAAATAGAGATCCAATTCCAGCAAATTTCTATATCAAAAACATCCAAAAAAAATCTATCACCTTCCCGGTTTTTCTCTTTCACTGCATTATTCTTCATTCTAATTTTAGACAAAAATTCAAAGAATATAAAACATAGGTTTTTGTTCATCGCACAAATTGTTTGGAGTGCTACCACAATTTGTGAAGATCATTGTATCCTAGGTGATAGACGTCTTTTATCCGTAAGCACCGTAGCGGGACGAATTTGTCTTAAAGACAGAGTGTCATACACTCAACTTGATCTTTTAAAATTTTATTCGGTTCGGTAAAATAAATTATGTAAGTGATTTATTTTTATTTATTTGATTTGGTTTCAAATTATTTATTTTACACAACAAATTGTTCCAACAATAAAAAACTAACATAATAAATGAAGATAAAATCGTACTATACTAACTTGAGACATCTCACTTGGGTGTAGATTTTCGGCTTACACTAAATACTCACAAAATTTGTTGAAACATTTTATGATTATAGTCTATCGAGATTGGATAGACACTTATGTTCTTGACTGATCATTCTGAAGAGAGTAATAATTTTCATAAATTCTCCCCAAAAGTGAGCATAAGATTGCAAATTGTCAATAATTGGATCCTCAAAAATGTAACACCAAGCTTTACAAAGTGTTACATCTTCATCAATGGTGAATGATTTTCCTCTCTTTATTTTTGATGAACCTTCCATAGTGATTATGTGAAAAAACTATAAATAAAAATGTAATTTGGGAGGTTTGTTGTGAAATTAAATTGAGAAAATGAGAGGAGAAAAAGAAAAATATAATTTCTGAGACTTGTTGTGAAATGAAATTAAGATTGAGGGTTTGTATTTGTTGTGAAATGAAATTTGGGAGGTTTGCTACATCTTCATCAATGGTGAATGATTTTCCTCTCTTTATTTTTGATGAACCTTCCATAGTGATTATGTGAAAAACTATAAATAAAAATGTAACTTAGGTGGTTTGTTGTGAAATGAAATTGAGAAAATGAGAGGAGAAAAAGAAAAATATATAATTTCTAAGGCTTGTTGTGAAATGAAATTAAGATTCAGGGTTTGTATTTATAGAATTACAAAATATGACTGTTTTTTTTTTCTTCTAAATATGGCCGTTGAGAATTTAAACAAATATGACCGTTTATTTATAGTCGTTGTGCTTCTACAAAGTTGAATTTTTTTTTTTTTTTTTTAATAAACAAAATAGCATAACAGGGGCAATCCATCCATTGCTCAAATAACAAGATCTCAGCTATTGATTAAATAACAAGCTAACGATTGAGATCAATCCTCTAGAATGATCTACTCAAATCTCAAGACAAAACCCCTCAGATTTATTCTCTTGCTCTCTCTATCCTCTCTTTATCACTATGTTCGACTGAGAGATGAGAGCATCTCTCTCTATGCATCTCTATCCTCTATCCTATTTTTATCACTGTGTTCGACTGAGAGATGAAAGCATATCTCTCTTTGCATCTCTATCCTCTTACTCCATCATTGTGTTCGTCTGAGAGATGAGAGCATCTCTCTCTCTCTCTCTCTCTCTCTCTCTCTCTCTCTCTCTCTCTCTCTATCTATCTCTATCCTCAAACTGATCACCGAACAATTTTCTTCGATCTCCAAAACTAGTATAGTCTGTCTCTCTATCTTTATCCTCAAACCAGTCGGTTGAGATGGTGTCTTCTCTCTCTCTCTCTCTCTCTCTCTCTCTCTCTGATCTCAAGAGCATCTCTCTTTTTCTCTGTGTCCTTAAACTGATCACCGATCTCCAAAACCAATTTTCTCTCTCTTTCTCTATTCTCAAACTAGTCGACTAAAGAAGAAGCCCTAAAGGTCGATCTAGGTATTTATCATCTAAATTTGTTTTTGAAATTTATATAAATTTGTGTAATTTGTTTGTGTGATTATGAAATTGATTCTGAAATTGAAATTTATGTGATTTGTTTGTGTGATTTTGAAATTCTGAAATTTGTGAAATTCATTCTTCACTAATTTTTGGGTTTGATTTGTTCTAAATTGATTATGAAATTTGTGTGATTTGTTCTAAATTTTTTCTACTATTTGTGAAATTTGTGAATTTGGCAACTCCTTTAAAATTTGGGTTTGATTATGAAATTTGGAAGGTTTTCTACTAAATGAATTCTGCTTTTTCAACTGAATTTGGAGCCAAAAATTTGTTAATATTTGCTGATGTGGCATGTTTGACACCTCCTATTCAATCTATCAAATTTGAGAACCAAAATGGCATCTGTTATCTTTGGCAAGAAGAATAACTGGCCATTGAAGAATCTTTTTTTGTCACTCTTGCCAAATTATAGCTTTGGCAGCTTCTTTGACAGCATTAGAGATGCTCCAAGAAGCATGCTTTTAAGCTGGATTTTTATTTTATTTTCTAACATTTTTAAATATAGTAAAAAAAACTTTTTCATTTGGTCATCACATATGGCAAAAAAAAAAAAAAAAAAAGTCAAATTTTGCACAATCCATGTTTGTTGTAGGATTTTTTTTTTTTTTTTTTTTATTTTTTGTTTGGAAGGGGGTATGGGTGTCCATAACAATTGAGATTGAGATAGTCATTTATGAGGACCCATTTTTATCGAAGATATACTTGTAATTTTGTATATCAAAATTAGAAAAACTAATGAAGTTTTGAAAACATGATTTCCTAAAAGAGCTCCAATTGAGAGCTCGAATTAGGAGGCCCCAAATGCCCCTAATTCCAAAAACGACCCCGTTTTGTATTTTTTTTTTTTTTCAGCAGAACATGGAAGAAGAAGACAAAGAGGAAGGGGAGGGAGGAGGAGGAGGAGGAGGAGGAGGGCCAACAAACTCGAGTGGCGGAGGAGGTGGGGGCGGCAGGCGAGGCTGCTGAGGCGGAGGTGGGGGCGAGGCGGCGAGGCCAGCAGCTGACAGTGGACGGCGGCGACGACGGCGGGCGACGATCTCCCTCTCCGATCTCCCTCTCCGCTCGCTTCTCTCTTTCTCCCTCTCCGATCGGCTTCTCTCTCTCTCTCTCTCTCTCTCTCTCTCTCTCTCTCTTCTGAAAATCGGGGCATTCGGGGCGGGGAATTTCGAGCTAAAAAACATTTCCGTTCCTAAAAATGTCATTAAAAAAAATGAGAGAGAAGTTAAAAGAGTACCAAAACAAAAGTTGACTAACGAACGTGAGGAAAGAGTACCTCATTTGCCAAGTCAATCCTTTGTTTGGATCGGGTGATTAAAAGTGTATATATATATTTCTTATGTTTTAATTTTTAAAGATAAGAGAAATTGGATCAAATGGGGGAAAAGAAAATGATAATAATAATAATTATCTTAAAACCTTCATTTTGCATCTCTCCAAAAGTAGAGATATGGAAGATAAAAGAAATTAATAGATTACTATTTTCATAATAACAGAATTGCCCTTTTGATATAAAATAAATAAAAATATTGACAGTTATAAAAATTTATGAAACAATTTTTATTTCTCTTACATAATTTAACCAAATAACATATAAGAGTTTTTTTTTTTTTTTTTTCCGTATTGGTCAAACAAAAAGGAGATAAAACATAACTTTTTTTTCTTCTTTCCTTTTTGAGTAAATTATAATTTTAATGCATGTAGTTTGATTCAAATTTGTATGTATTAGAGACGTAGAAAATATTACAATGCACGTTTGCATATTATAAGAAAATTATAATTTTTGTGATAAAAGTTATGGATGGTGAAATTATGATATGTACTTAAAAATTATGTATAATTAAAATTATAACTTTTATGATAAACATTATATATTTTTTAACAAATAAAATATTATATTTTTTACAAAAAAAAAAATTACATTATTTATGACAAAAGTTATGTATTTTATAGTAGCGTTTCCCTAGAGATAAAAATCAAGATGAGGACATTCCCTCTGCCAGGAATAGAAGAACAGAAGTGGCAGTAGGCGTGCGGTTCCTTTTGCGCATGATCCTAAATACAACCCCTGCCCCAATTAGCCTCAAAAACCATAATCATAATACCACTTATTATCATTATATTATATTCTACACATTTCTAAAAATAATTTTTTTTTTTTTTTTTTTTATATATACATACAGTTCTACAAGAATAATGTAGTGACAGCATTCTTGTAAATAAATTTATTTTTATAAATTAATAATAGTAGAAACTCATAATTTGAATAGTTAAATTTATCTAAAATAATATGGCAAAAGAGATAGAATCAGCACAATTGAATAGATGATAAATAAAAAATTGACATGTATCATATTATATCATTGTGGATTAAATTGTAAAAAGTTTTTTTTATGGGTTTTAAACATTTTCTATATTTTAAAATAAAAATTTTAAATTTAATTATAGAGTTCTATATAAATATTTTGAATACATTTTTTTATTTATATATGTATATATTTTTTTAATAAATAATTTTTTATTTATATTTTTTTTTTTCGGTCCTAGCCATCCGGTATCCGACCCATCGGGCAGACTAATCCGGATTCGGGGCTCAGTTCTGGCTGGTTAGGTTCCAGGCCCCTCCCAATTGGCGTTGCGGGGGATCGAACCGTAGTCCGCCCTACCAAGCCGAGCGCCAATCACCACTCGGCCAACAACCAATTGGTTTTTATTTATATATCACTATATATTCACCAACTATTTAATAGTACACTATTCATAGATTGCTGTGCTTGTGACCATTTACAAGCACAATGAAATGTATATGTGGGGCTTGTTTATTTATTTACATATGTTCATAGCATGCCAATTTTATGTAAAAAGCAGCAAGAAGTGGCCTATCAACATTGACTCAACTGGACCATGTTTAAACTTGTTCTTCACTTGATTATGTTTCTTCATGCTTTGATTATTTATATATAATTGATGGTATTTTTATGTGATTGGTCCTATTGTCGTGATTTTCAAGGGATGGTCTCATTTGATAAATTAGACTCTCGGATATTATCTAATTTTTTCATTATTCTTTGTTTTGCGATGATGTGGAACTCATTTCTTATGGCTAGAGAATAAAAAATGCAAATGGATTTAGTATTTAATTGTCAATTCAAGTTTTAACCATCGAAGGAAGAGAATCATATATGTTTACAAAAAAAAAAAAAAAAAACACTCATGACATACGTTAGAATTGTAAACAAGATGGCTAATAGGTTATTCAAATTTAATTTGTTTAATCTTTCGAGTTGACATCAAATGATCTTTAATTGTGTCAATTATAAGTTGAGGTCAAGTAGCTTAATTTTTTATTTTATACCATATATTAAATTATTGGACCAAACTAAAAAATTATAATTAAAAAAAAAAAAAAAAAAACTTTACAAGTTTCAAAATATGTCGCAATCCGTTGGTAAGAAATGAAGAGAAAATTTGATTTCTTATATTTTGATGGAGCTTAAGACTTAGTTTGGTTTAATTTAAGTGAAAAATGATAAGAATTGAGAGAAAGAAAACTATCTTATTTTATAGGTTGCATTTTTTAATAAAAGTGATGGGATTTTATGAGAAACGAATTAATTGGGTATGTATTTTTCATAATACTAAGATTGTCCATTAAAATAAAGAAAGAAAAATAAATCTCACCCACATTCCTATATAACATAGTTTACTTTATTCTAAACATAATGGTAAGAAAACACAATCATTTCTTTTCTATCTTTCATAACTAAGAGAACCCAATAGTTTCTTCCTTTTTCCCTCACCTCTGCCAGCAACTCAAACAGAATTTTCAAGTTGGTTCAAGTTTGGAAAGACTAAATAAGTGTACTTTTTGACTTTTTATGAAATATGGGTTGGATTTGAGTTGAGTTTGAAGTGATGTGTTAGAGAGGTGATGTGACTTAAATAAGATGATGTGACTTAAATAGAATAGTGACTTTTTGACTTTTTGAATTTTTTGAAGGATGCCAAAAAGTGAATTAAGTAGCTTAATAATAATAATAATAATAATAATAATAATAATAATAATAATAACGATAGATCTCCAGACATTACCTCACCGAGAGTTATCGAACACTTTCAGACCCAGGTCCAGCCCATCTTCACCCCTTGCTTAACACAAAATTGTGGTCTATTTGGTTAGGGTCAGTTTGGAAAGAAGCTTTTTTGATGTTTTTTTTTTATTTTTTAATTAAAATATGAGTGAAAAATATATCTGAGTAGAATTTTTTAAGAAAAAAATGTATAAAAAGTAGTGTGAACAAAAACCACAATTTTGACTTGTGGAGTGAATGCGAAGAAATTTTTAACTTTGTCGTATAAGTTTTTTTTTAAAAAACTTTTTAACTAAAAGACTCACTTGTAATACGGATCCTTAATACAAAATTGCTGGCTCAGCCCATCATGCGTTTATGTTGTAAAATTTTAAGCTTGTTAATGGGCCTTAAAACATGCTAGCCTTGGGCCTAAATCCCATAAAATTCAAATTTTTGATCGGGGTTCGGTATGACCTCAGCCAAAAATAATAAAACAAAATTCAATGATGCATTAATCCCAGCTAGGGCTAGGTCCATTTTTCACCCCATCATTATAGGAGCATCCATTGATTAATTAATATAATGAAACTTGTTGGTCACTAATATAAATTAGCACATCAAAACTTATTTATAAAATTCTAAGTTTAAGCAATTTAACTTTGAAAAGTTAGGTTGTGTAATATATATATATATATATAAGTTTCTCAGTTTATTTGCTCTTTCACACTACCCCCATAATTGACCACATTTTGCTCTTCTAACCCACCACCTGATCTCCTTCATTAGCCTCTACATTTCGATTCGCAGCTTCCTTGTTCCTTAATTGACACATACTCACTACAATTTTTCATTTTTGTACGTTCAATATAAAGTGGTTTTTGAAATTTGGTGGGTTTGGAGGTAGGATGGTTTTGAGATTAGTTGATTTGAATTTATGGACCAAAGTAAGAAAATTTAATTTTTTTGGGACCCAAGGGGGAGAACTTAGAAGTGGTTTGAGATATTCTAAATAAGTGTACTTTTTAACTTTTTATGAAGTATGTGTTGGGTTGGGTTTAAAGTGATGTCGTCGAGAGGTAATGTGACATAAATAAGATGATGTGACTTAAATAGGATAGTGACTTTTTGACTTTTTAACTTTTTTAGGTTATGACAAATAAAGCCTTAATTTTTTAGAGACCTATATATATATATATATGCATATTTACTATTATACTAGTGGGTAGTACACGCAATACGTGTGTAATTCAGATAAGTAAGAATAAAAACAAATAATAAAAAAATTAATGTCATAATATGTATGTTGTCTAAATAGTAAGAGTATTCTTAATGAAACCCAAGATTTTGGATTTAAATCTTACTCACCCTTTGAATAATATTTTTTAATTTTATGATAAAAAAAATTTGTTACATCTTACTCACGCCTTTGAATAATATTTTTTTTTATTTTATAATAGAAAAATTTGTCACGTGACAGAATGAGAAGCCACCATACTATTAGACACTAACTCATGTGCTCACATATATAATAGTATAGATAAAGTGAACAAGTCTTGTGGTGTCCTGAACACTTCGCTAACTAAGTGTACGTGATTCGAAACCAAGATCTTAAATTTGGAAAAAAAAAAAAAAAACTCATATTACTTTAACCACACATATATTATGATATTAATTTATTTATTATTTATTTTTAATTTCAGTTATTTAAATTACATATATATTACGTATGGCAACTATTTTATATATATTATACTTTCTATCCATACAAATTTAGACAAAGTGAGTGGTGTGCAAAACAATGACTTGTCCAGACAGCAGCAATGTTTGAACTCGATGGAGTTGGAAAGAAAAAACTCAAGTTTGAGAAATGCATTAAGTCAAGTTTCAAGGCAAACTCATCATTACCATTTGTGGAAAAAGAAGAAAAAAAAAAGTATTCATTTATTTGCTTAACCCATTATGACATTTAAAATTAGACAAAGAACATCAAATTGGTCAACTGCTTACCAATCAACAATACAGTAGATGTTTAATTTTCATACCTAGGACTTTCAACAATGAGAAAAATAAGATTATGTACTGTCCAAAATGGTTTTCAAAGAGTTTGATTACCATCTGAGAGGGGAGATTCGCACCAAGTAGTACGGCCGAGCTAAATTGACGGATTGCGCGGCGTTGGGGTAACTTGACTTTCGACACGGGCAGCGGAATGAGCTGCACGGTCGAAATAATTGGCCGGCCGTGCATGAGCTGGCCCGGCCGAGCCGCGACTTGCATTCATCAGAAGAAGCTCAGGTAGCCCGAGCTAAGACGTGACCAAGATTGGGGAAGCGCGGATGGAGGCCGCCATGCCTCGCAACCGGTTGCTCAGGACAAACCGACCAATAATGGTTCGGTCCCAATGGTCGAGTTCTCACCTAATCCCAAGTCCGCAGTCGTGGCGCGTAGCGGTTAAATGAATGTGATGGCAATTTTACGCGGCGTTAGGCGATCGTGGTACCTCGGTCAAGGTGCCACAGGCCAATGGTGTGAAGGCAGGACATCCGCTCCGAACGCCTCAATGCCGTTAAACGATTCGTGTGTCTTGGTGAAAGGACAAAACCTTCACAGCGTAAGGTGGTGAGAGCGCGCCCGCCACTGTCGAGGAAGGGCGAGAGGTAGTCTTGAGGACCTTTGCATGGCGACCTAGAAATAGGGGAAGAGGTGAAGGTTACAGGTATGCGAACTCACTCTCACAAACACTCTCTCCTGGTTATCTTCTTCCTGAAATCTAACTTAATCGTCGGAGGGTCTTTCCGGCACACCACCGCCGGGCAGCTCACCCTTTTCGTGTTGCAGAGACAGACGCCGTTGACGGAAGCTTGACGTTCAAGGCGTACGGAGAGCAAAGGATATTTCCCCCCCCCCCGTACAATTGGCGCCGTCTGTGGGAATCTTTGACATTCAGCCCTTGTTCTGTAAGCTTCTTCGACCATTTCCATGGCCAACAACGACGAAGTTCCGCTGTCCGTCGTCGATGGTGTCACTCGAGTACGTCTTGAAGGAGAAGGCCCCTAATGTTTCAACCATGGCGGATCGAAACCACTTCGCGAGGCGCGCGACAAGCGTGGGAGGAGTTGAGATCGTTCCACGAGTCGAGAGGGCGCCGGGGCGAGTCCCGTGAGGAGCGCCTGGAGCACAAACTCAAGGACCAAGAAGCCCTCATTCGCAGGATGGCGGCGGAGATGGAGCTTTTAAAGCGCCAAGTGAGGGGAAAGGGTGTTGCTGGAAAGGGCAACCTCAGTGAGCGCACCCCCTCCCCTCATTCTAGCAGTCGCCGCCAGAGGAGGACTCATTCAATCTCCATCACCAGGAACTATGGGGTGGAGGACTCGGACCAGCGAGAGGGCAGGTCCTGCACACGCGACAGCACTTATCGCCCCTCTTGCCCATCGTCGACATCGCGATACTCAACCTCCGCCCGTTCTAGGGATCTCAGGGACGTCTTTGGAGGAAAGCCGCCCCGGAGGTTCGAGAGTGCGGTGCTCCAGAGATTGAGTGCCCCAGTTCGTTGCAGTGAAGAAGTGATGATCTGCGCACCGAAGCGACCCACCTTGGTGGACAAAGAGCTGGCGAGGCTTACAGCCACGCCGTTGTCCCCAGAGATTGAGAGCACCCCACTCCCTGCCGGATTCCACCAGCCAAAATTTACTTTGTACGACGGAAAGACGGATCCGTACATGCATGTGAGTCATTACCGGCAAGTAATGGCTGGCCACCGTCGGAACGACGCCTTGATGTGCCTCATATTCCCAGCAAGCTTGGGAGAGCTAGGCTTGAAGTGGTTCGAGAGGCTCCCGGAGGGGAGTGTCGAGGGGTGGCAACAACTAGCGGAAGCCTTCGTCACCAGATTCAAGACCAATACTCGAACGCCGAAGGAGGTTGACCACCTCCTGGACGTCAAGATGGAGTCTGGGAGTTCACTGAAGGCATACAATGCGAAGTATTGGGAGACTTACAATGAGATCCTCGACTGTTCTACCAATCTGGCGATCACTCAATACAAGAGGGGTCTCCCAGTCGGACATAAGCTGCGAGACTCACTCACAATGCATCAGCCCACCACCATGGAATCTTTGATGCAGCGGATCAACGAACACATTCGTGTGGAAGATGATGCTGCCTCTGTGCCCGAGAAGGATAATCCGGTCGTGGTGGACAGAAGGGTAGCGGGGAAAGTTCATTCGGTCGGACAGGAGGAAAACCGCCCTAGTGACCGACCAAAAGATCAGCATAGAGGGACCGGCCAAAATGACAAAAACAGAGGTCGCAGAAATGACCGGGTTGATACACCCCGCGACGCAGCAGAGGATGCCAAAAGAAAACTGAAGGCGCGGACAGGGATTACCACGATCTTTAAAATTCCAATCTACCGCATTTTGAGCGAGATCTGAGGGGAGCCTTTTGTCCGTTGGCCGGCCAAGCTGGAGAGTGCGCAGCGGGGCTTCAATCCAAAGCATCGCTGCACCTTCCATGAAGAACGGGGGCACTGGACAGAAGATTGCTTGCCACTGAAACAGCATTTGGAGGAGTTGGTGGCGGCGGGGCATCTTGATCAATATATTGATGAGGGAGTCAAGGCCGCACCGAATGGACAAACCGAGCCAAACGGAATGGCCGCCCTAGAGACGCCCCCACAGGGTGTGATCAACGTCATCCATGGCATCATTGAACCAAAAAGTCTGCGGTGAGAGGATGATCAAGAAGGCCGAGCACATGAGGAAGTGCTCTCGGTCCGGCCATGATAAGAGGAAAAACCGAAGAAAGAGCGTCCTTCGTTCTCGCCAAAGACACGGAAAGGGTGCGAGATGCCGCGCAATGACGCTTCGGTGGTGACCGTTCGCGTCAAAGGTTTCGATATCAAGAGAATATTGATCGACCAGGGGAGTTCAGTCGAAATAATGTACTATGACGCGTTCAAACAAATGAAGTTGGAAGACAAGGATTTGGCTCCTGCAACGTCTCCTTTGGTCGGCTTCAACTCGCAACCAGAATGGCTGATCGGAAAGATTATCTTGCCGGTTAAGGCGGGATCGGTTGTGAAACAGGTAGAATTCTGGGTGCTCAAAGTGCCATCGACTTACAATTTGATTCTGGGCAGAGGTTGGCTGCACGCCATGCAAGCGGTCGCTTCAACCTTCCATCAAGTCATGCGCTTTCCGGCCTCCAACGGGCAAATAGAGGAAGTCTGGGGAGACCAGGTGATGGCCAAACAGTGCTTCGTTGCGGTGAATGGCAGCCGAGCGGCCAAAGGGTTTGTTCAGATGATAGAGGGGCCCGAGGGGAAGGAGGTCCTTGAAGACGTGGGCAGAAAGGCTAAGGAAAAGTCAGTCGAAGATTTGGTGGAAGTTCGCATCGACGAGAAGGATCCGACTATGTTCTTCCTCTTGGGATCGTCTTTGTCCGGCGCCGAACGGTCGGATTATGTCAATTTCTTGGTTGCCAACTTAGAGGCTTTCGCATGGACGCCTTACGATATGCCTGGCGTCGACCCAAGCTTCATCTGCCACCAATTGAATGTCTTCCCCAATGCGCGCCCAGTCATACAAAGGACGCCTGCTCAAATTTCTGCACCATCTTTGTAGTGGCAGAAGAAGTGAAGAATTTGTTGGAAGCCGGTGCGATAGAGGAGGTGCAGTATCCTCGCTGGATATCTAACACGGTGGTGGTTCCTAAGAAGAACAGCAAGTGGCTAGTCTGCGTGGATTACAAGACTGTCAACCGCGCATGCCCAAAGGATAGCTTTCCTCTCCCTCGAATTGACCAGCTGGTGGACTTAACCGCTGGCCATCAGAGGTTTAGCTTCTTGGATACATATCGTGGTTATCATCAAATAGCCATTTACAAGCCGGACAGGGAGATCACGTCCTTCACCACCCCCAGAGGCTTATACTGCTACAAGGTCATGCCGTTCGGACTGAAGAACGCCGGGGCAACCTTTCAGCGGATGATTACAAAAATGTTCGCTCCTCTCTTAGGCCGAACTATGGAAGCCTATATTGACGATATGGTGGTGAAGAGCAAGGAGAAGTCTCAGCACCTCGCCGTCCTAGCAGAAATGTTTGCCATACTCAAGCGCCACAAGCTTCGCCTGAACGCCTCCAAGTGCGCCTTTGGAGTTGGCACTGGGAAATTCCTAGGTTTTCTGGTCACAAACCGGGGAATTGAGGCCGACCCATCACAAATAAAGGCAATACAAGAGTTGGAACGCCCTAACTCCACGAAGGACGTGCAACATCTTCTTGGAATGGCGGCCAATGAGCAGTTATCGGTAGGTCTTGGATCGTTCGAGCCCTTCTTCAAAACTTTGAAGTCCAAGTTCTTTTGGGATGAAGAGTGCGACCATGCTCTGGCGGACTTGAAAGCATATCTCTCTTCGGCACCTATTTTGGTTACACCTCGACTGGGCGAAGAGTTATTTCTCTACTTGGCGGTCTCCCAACATGCGGTGAGCACTGTTCTAGTCCGCGCTGAGGGCATTCAGCACTTGCCCATTTTCTATGTGAGCAAGACTCTACTCCCGGCTGAAACGAGGTATCTCCCCTTGGAAAAATTGGCGTTGGCTCTCATGATGGCGTCGAGAAAGCTGGCGCACTACTTTCATGCCCATACAATAGTGGTGTTAACCGAGTTCCCACTCAAGGTGCTCTTCGAAAAGGCGGACTTTACTGGGAGAATTCTGAAATGGGCCATGGAATTGAGCCAATACGACATTAAGTTCCAACCGCGCACCGCAATCAAGGCTCAAGCCCTTGCAGATTTTGTGGCGGAATTTGCCCCAGGAACACATCCAGTCTGTCCAGTTGATTTGGTCGATGCGGATTTAGCACTACCCAAGGTTCCGCAGCGAAGTATCACGGTGGCTCATGGCGGGAGAGGAGCAAAGCTTGACTGAAATAGCAAAGGCCGACGTCTCATTGAAAGAAAAGCCCAGCAAAGGCGTGAAAGGAGACCAGATTGAACCTGCCAGAAACTTAGAATTGAGAAGCTCCCAGAATCCATCTGATTCTTTGGAAGGGCTTTCTTGGCGAGATGTGGAAGTTGTTCGTTGATGGGGCGTCCAATAGGCATGGGGCTGGGCTGGGAATTGTGTTAACTTCGCCAGATGGGCTGATTATTGAGCAAGCAATTACGCTCGGCTTCCCAGCATCCAACAACGAGGCGGAATATGAAGCCCTCCTCGCCGGTCTAAGCCTTGGCTGAGAATGAAGGTCCACCCTTATGGTATTCGATGACTCAAAGTTGGTAGTCAATCAAGTCTCGAGAGTATGAGGCCAAAGATGAAAGAATGGCCAAATGTCGGTATTTGTGCGGCGAAGTCAAAAGTTTGATGCCATCAGGGTTGAACAAATCAACCGCGAAGGAAACAGTACAGCCGATGAATTGGCCGGTCTCGCTTCCATTCAGACAACCTTTCCCAATCCCTTGATGATTGAATTTTTACCCCAGCCAAGCATTGAGGAACCAGAAGCAACCGAGGTACTCTGCACCGACTTAGGACCTTCCTGGATGGATCCCATCGTCGCCTTTTTGAAAGATCGAATTCTACCAGAAGAAAAGAAGGCGGCCCACAAGATCCGGGCAAAGTCAGAGCAGTTTTGGCTCTCACCTTTCGGAGCCTTATACAAGAAATCTTTCATGGGGCCGTATTTGAAGTGTGTCCACCCCTCTAAGGTGGAAGCCTTCCTCTATGAGATCCATGAAGGCATCTGCGGTAGCCATACTGGGGGTAGATCTCTAGCCTACCGAGCAATCTCGCAGGGTTATTGGTGGCCATGCATGCAGGTGGACGCGCAAAAATACGTTCCCCGATGTGAAAAATGTCAAAATTTTGCTCACCAGATCCATCAGCCAGCAAGGGAGTTGCTCTCACTCACAAGTCCTTGGCCGTTCGCGCTATGGGGATTGGATATTGTTGGACCACTCCCAGTCGCACCGGGCAATCGCAAGTTTTTCATCGCCGCCACTGATTATTTCACCAAGTGGGTGGAGGCCGAGCCACTGGCAACTATTAAGGAAAAAAACGTTAAGAAATTTGTTTGGCAAAATGTGATCACTCGCTTCGGTATACCCAGGGCGCTCATCTCAGATAATGGCACTCAATTCGATGGGAAACTCTTTCGCGGATTTTGCGAAGAGTTGAAGATTGAGTTCTACAATTCAACCCCGGCTTATCCTCAGTCGAATGGTCAAGCAGAGGCCTCAAACAAGACCATCCTGGATGGGCTGAAGAAGCGGTTTGAGAAGGCAAAGGGAAAGTGGGTTGAAGAGCTTCCTAATGTGCTATGGGCATACCGCACTACACCAAGACGGTCGACCGAAGAAACACCGTTCGCTTTGGCTTATGGTATGGAGGCTGTCATCCCATTAGAGATTGGCCTGCCAACCATCCGCTCAGAAAGTTTCCAACCAGACTTGAACAACGAGACCGTGGCACTAGAGCTGGACCTTGCTGAGGAAAGACGAGAGCGCGCATTGATCCATATAGCGGCCTATCAGCAGGAACTCTCTAAAAAATACAACAAGGCAGTGCACCCTAGGCTATTCAAGATTGGGGCTTGGGTCCTCAGGAAGGTGCTTGGCAACACAGTGATCCCTGGCGAAGGCAAGCTCGGTGCAAATTGGGAAGGACCTTACAAGGTAGTTGGTCTCGCTGGCCAGGGGGCATACCATCTAGAAGACTTAGATGGTAAGGCTGTCCCCAGACCGTGGAATGCAGCAAACCTTAAGGTCTTTTACTTTTGAAATGTAATTTGTTTATGTTGCTTATCTCTTTTAGACCCCTAGCCCTTTGGCACTCGATGTAAGAGATGGCAATGTTTTTGTAATGAAAAATAGACTCTTCTTGCTTTGTATTACGTTTGTCCAATGATATAACCAGACACAAGGGGCAATTATGGACTCCAGGGGCAAGAACCGACCTGCATATGACCGGACTGTTTTCCTCGGAATGGGAGCAGACCGCACAAACAGTTGCGTAGGGAACAATGCGCACTAGGGCTGAGCTGGTTTTGCTTGCCCAGTGGGAATGTTGGCGGCATGACCAACCGAACTAAAACATTGGTGATTTGCCCAATGTAGGAGCCGAGCTGATTTTGCTCGGCCCATCCAGCACATTGGTGATTTGCCCAGTGTAAGAAGCCGAGCTGATTTGCTCGGCCCATCCAGCACATTGGTGATTGCCCCATGTAGGAGCCGAGCTTACTTTGCTCGGCTCATCTAGCATATTGGTGAATTGTCCAATATGGGAAACGAGCTGATTTTGCTCGGCCGAAAGGAAATATTGGCATATTAAACAACTTCAAAAAGGCGGGCTAGTTTTTGCTCGGCCGACTGATTGTTGCCAACCGAACAAAAGCGGCCAGTTTCGCCGACCAAGTACAAAATATCATTTTATTTGGAAATCAAGAAAATAATTGAAGTCCAGACTTTTAGCTCGATAAATTGTATGGCTAAGCCGATTTGACAGTTTGGTTTTTCAGTATTGGAATAAAGACACACATGCCATTCAAGCGAAGCAGAGATATGAGCGGGCAAAGAAGTTTCATTCATTCAAGAAAGTTCGTACAAAAGAAAGGGCCTTGCCCGGTTACAACGGAAAGAAAAGAACAAAATAACAAAAGCGGGAAGGACTTGATCTATCGAAGGTCGGTTGCTCGGCCACACTTCGATCCGCTTTCGGCAGTGCCCTCGATTTGCTCGGATACATCTGCGGTTTGCTCGGAGACGTCGACAGGGAGCTCGGGCAAGGTTAGGTCCGCCTCATCGTCAGTGCCCTCCACCGCAACAACTTCCCGATCAGTCACTTCACCTTCCACTTCTGGAGTTGGAGTCTGCTCGGTTTGTTTCGCGGCGGCGGCTTCTGCCTCGGCTTCCTTTTTGGCTTCGTCAATCAGCCTCTTTTGCTCGGCGCTCGCATAGGCCCTTATGTAGTCCGGCATGAAGGCGGGGGATGGATTCAAAAACATTTCCGCATCACGACCGAGGCCAACCTTCTCCGGCGACCTTCGGCCGCCTTTGGAAGTATATATCCTTGGTGGCCTGCACCTGCCGTTCATAAGTTTTCTCGCCTTGGGCATAACCCCTGTCCTCGGCGTCATCAACAGCTTTCTCGAGAGCCGCCTTGTGAGCATCGCGCAGTTTGCGGAGCTCGGCCAGGTACCGCGCTTTGGCCTTCTTCTCGGCCTTCTTTTTATCCTCCTCAGCTCGGTCGAGCCTCTGGCGCAGTTCGTCTCGCTCGTCTTTGACGACCACTTGCTCTACCTTGAGCATTTCTATCTCGGCCTTTAGCACTTTGTTTTCGGTGATCGCGTTTTGAAGGCTCTGCCGAACAGCAACCATCCGCTCATGTGCGAGATAGTTCTTTCTTGCGACTGCAAACACATAATGGATCATTAGCATCGTAGTGAGCAAAAACCGAGCGACGGTTGAAAAAAAAATGTTGAACTTACCAACACAATTGACTTTGCGGTAGGCGGAGGACCTTGGTCGGCGGCTCGTCATGATCTTCATGTTGGTGGAAGGATTAGCCCTTGGTCATGTTGAAACCAAGGGTATAGTCCTTATCGGCGTGAACCAGTCATCGGTAATGGTGGCCTTTGTAGTGAAATTCAGGCGCCCGGCAAGGGTGGTGTGAGGCCTGCCCTTGGATTCTTGAGCGAGTTGTTGTTCGGCTGGTCGAAGCTTCGTTGGAAGCCAGCTCGGTGGAATCTTTGTCCACGAGGCTCTGGCCGGCTTTATCCTTCCTTGCCATTTTCTTGGGCCAACCAGCTTGTTGTTCGCTAGCGAGGGCCAGCACGGCTTCTGTTTGCCCGGCGGGGGTAGAGGATGTTCCCCCGGTTGCCTCTGGAGGCTGGGATTCCCCTTCATCTCCAGTAATCATTGCCTTGATCGCCCTTATCTTCGCCATTTCTTGCTCGGCGGTTGTTGGAACTAGTCTGATCGGTGGCAGAGTTGGATCGGGTTCTGGGGATGGCGCACGCAGAAAGTCAGTGACTTTGCTTTTGCGCGGTGCTTGGTAACGGTATGTTTGTTCGAAACCGAGCAGCACCGATGCTTCTCTCTCCTCGGCTGGGTGTCGAAGTAGAGCTCGGATGGCCTCCTGGTTGGCGTACTGATAGCCCGCTGCAAGGTTCTTATCTGCAGAAAAAAGACAAGTGTCAGACCGGTGCAAAATAGCAGTAAAGAAATATCTGATCGGTAGGGCTCCTTACCAAAGACTACCTCTGTTTTTCCCTATCCTTGACGGTATGGGTGCCTCTAGGTCTTCGTAACGACCGGACACCCACAGGAAGTTATCATCGTTTGTCTCTTTGTCCAGGTTGCATTCGACGAGCTTTGCTCGGCCCTTTTTGATTTTGAGGTACCAGCAAAGCCCGCTCTTATTTCTACTTAGACTGTATTGGTGGAAAATCTTAGCAAGGCCGAGGTTAAGACCGAGCCTCCGGTTCAGTTCGGCAACCCCGTTTATTATTTTGTAAGTGTTGTTGGAGACTTGGCTCGGGCAAAGCTTTGTCTGCCTCAAAAACTCGCAGATTAAAGGTTGCACGGAAGCCTTGACCCTCCTTCAACAATTGATTCGAGCGTGAAGGGGCACTGGTCTAAGTCCCCCTATGACGTATCTCCCTTCTTAGCGAGCACTAAGATCACGTCGTCGGGGATGTTGTACTCCTCTCTAAATTCGCCATGGCACAGGCGAACTAACCTTATAGCGGTATTTCCCATCTATTGTATCTCGGTCTTATTTGCTATATGGTATCTCGGTCAAAAATGTGTAGTGGGCTCGGACTTTGAGCTCCACCAACAATAATCTTTGGATTATGCGGTCCTACTTGCGTATTGAAAAATAAGTCCAAGGGTTATACGGCATATATTATTGCGCCTCTATTGGAAATAGCTCGGAAAGGTTCTAGGTGTTTTGGCGGCCTTCCACCTACCTCGGCCCATCGGGATGGCTGATTTAGCCTTCTTTTTTGGTGCTGGTTTTTACTCGATGTAGGAGTTTTTGATCGGTTCGGTTCTAATGGAGGTTTTAGCTCGGTCAAGCCCGGCTCGAGGTATTGGCTTATGATTTCAGGCCTTTAGCCCGGTTAAACCTATCTGCCGATCTAAGGTGTATATAGCTCGGTTGTGACCTCGATCTGAAGCCACAAGCAGTTTTGCTGGTGTAAACCCTTCCATCGGATCTAAATGAGCGTTTTGCTCGGTTTTCCCGATATTCATCATGTTCATCCTATTCATCCTAAGTTCAAGGCTCACTCGTTGAAACTAAATGGAGCGAGAACGAAGGCCCCCTAATGCTCGATTCTGATTTTGCCTAGGATATATGAAGGAAATGCTAAAACAACGAAAGTATGGCGAAACGATGAGGGCTTCAAAATGGAAAGCGAAAAAAGCGATGAGGGTTGTAGAAACTTACCAAAAAGCGAGGAGGGCCTCGAGAGCTTGAGCACAGCGTGAAAAATGGCAAGAACAAGCGAGTGAAAGCGGCGGAGAGATCTGAAGCTCTTGGAAGCTAGGGTTTGGAGTTACGGAGAAGATGGAAGAATGAAAGGTGAAGGGACTAAGACCCTTCGTTGAGATACAAAAAGGGGGGGAAAAAGAAGCCCAAACGGCTGTGCCGTTTGAATTCGGCAGCGTCTTGAAACGGTATTGCCGACCCAATAAGCGTGATGCCACGTGTATTTACGCTGGCACTGTCGATCTGATAATCTGACGCTCGACAAGACAACCAAGGGAATAGCCGCCGACCTAATGGAATAGCACGGCACCAGATATGTTCCCACTTGTGCGCGGCTTAGAAACGGTTTGACTCGGAACGATAGCTCGGTCGTGAAGATAAACCCAATCGCGATGGCTCGGATGGGTTTAAGGGGCAATTGAGATGGGAGATTCGCACCGAGTAGTTCGGCCGAGCTAAATTGACGGATTGCGCGGCGTTGGGGTAACTTGACTTTCGACACGGCGTGAATAAAATCTGCGGTGATCGAAATAATTGGCCGTGCACGAGCCGTGACTTGCATTCATCAGAAGAAGCTCAGGTAGCCCAAGCTAAGACGTGACCGAGATTGGGGAAGCGCGGATGGAGGCCGCCATGCCTCGCAACCGGTTGCTCAGGACAAACCGACCAATAATGGTTCAGTCCCAGTGGTCGAGTTCTCACCTAATCTCAAGTCACAGGTCGGTGGCGCATAGCACGGTTAAATGAATGTAATGGCAATTTTCCGCCAGTGTTAGGCCAGTCGTGGTACCTCGGTCAAGGGTGCCACCTGGGCCAATGGTGTGAAGGCAAGGACATCCGCTCCACGAACGCCTCAATCTTGGTTAGACGATTCGGTATGTCTTGGTGAAAGGACAAAACCTTCACACGCCAGCGTAAAGGTGGTGAGAGGCGCCTTGCCACCTGTCGAGGAAGGGCGGAGGTAGTCTTGGCGCACGACCTTAAGGTTGCATGGCCAGCCTAGAAATAGGGAAAGAGGTGAAGGTTACAGGTATGCGAGCTCAGTCTCACAAACACTCTCTCCTGGTTATCTTCTTCTTGAAATCTGACTTGATCGTCGGAGGGTCTTTCCGGCACACCACCGCCGGGCAGCTTACCCTTTTCGTGTTGCAGAGACAGACGCCGTTGACGGAAGCTTGACGTTCAAGGCGTACGGAGAGCAAAGGATATTTCCCCTCCGTACACCATCTTTGCGGTTGAAATTTATGGTTTGCCATCACAGCTAAGGCAATCTTATTTTTCAGTCTTTGGATATGATGATGATTAAAGCCTCTATTTGGTACAGCTCTGAAACATTAGTTTCAAGACTTATTTTACACATAATATTTGTTTATGAGTTTCAAAAATTAATTCCATACTCACTTTTGAAAACTCGATCGAAGGCGGAAAAGTTTGGGCTAACCGGTCGTCTCACAGGACGTCCTTCCGGATGTTCCACCAATCGTCCGGCCGGTTGACTGGAACAGTGCAAATATTTTATTGATTTATTTATTTTTATTTTTATTTTTACAATTGACACATGTTAAGTTTTATATATTAGAAAAAAAATATTTTCCAAAATTTTTAAAATTTTTTATAAGTTTTAATAGGATTTTGAGTTGTGTGTTTGGTTATGAGTTGTAAATTTTGTATTAATGACTCGTTTGAGAACAGGCTAATTTAGTAACTTTTTGACTATTTGGCTAAAAAAGTAGGTAAAAAAAACTTGTATGTTTGGAATAACTTTTTGACTAATTACGAAAAGATGTGCAAAAAGTAGAGAGAAAAGAAAATCTTTGACTTTTTGGTATGGATTGTTGACTTTTGGCTAATTTATTAACTTTTTGACTTTTTGACTAAAAAAGTAAGTTCCCAAACAGGGTATGTCACATTAAAAATTCTCCACTTAATTTAAAACTCTTTTAAAAAAAAATTCAAAACTCTTTCACCAAACAAATTTTTCACACTCAAATCATAATTCTAAAACTCACAAACTGAAAATACAACTCTTACTCTCAAATCATATTTACCTAACTTTTTTCTATGTTGTAACACGTGGGAATTTTATTTTATTTTTTGCTACGGGAGAACATTTGACCATAATGTGAAAAGTAGTATTTGGGAAACTTGTTAGAAACTTTCGAAAGGCTTTTGGCTACTTATACGTCAATAACTGCAATGATTTAGAATTTGAAACTGTTCCTCAGCAATTGTGAAATTTTTTACTAATGTTTGAAAAATAAGAGCTTATTGAATGTTTTTGGAGCATTATTCCATTTTATTTACAGGTGACATCTATCATTTTATTTTCTAAACTCTAATACAAAAATAATGAATTTTATCATTTAGACCAATTACTACTAATTTGAAACATCATTTAGATTTATTCTAGGAATATTGAATAATTTCTCTTGGAAAAAAAAAAAAAAAAAACTTGTTTCACGGTGTGCCCAGTGTGTCTTCAAGCCATTTAGATTGGTTGATTTGGGAAAAAAATTATTATTATTATTATTATTTTAATATTTTAGTTCATATCACTTGTTTAAATAAGCAATGAGGAGATAAACGGGATGAAATGAAATAAAATGAAGAGAAACGCATTTTTTTTTTTTATAAATCTCATTTTGAATTTGTTTAAAAGTGGAGATTGAAAAAGATAAGAAACCAAATAATTATTATTTTTAATTATTATCTTTTCTTTTCTCTCGTATTTAAGACTTCACAACCTTACTTTCTAAGACTCCAAATAATCTGTGTTTCTTTTCCTTTTCTTTTCTTTTCTTTTCTTTTTTTTTTTTTTTCCATTTTTTCCCTTTATTGATGAGCTAATTGTGTGAATTGTGCTCAACTCCAGCTCACTTGCCCTTTGAAATATGATAGAATGAAATGTTATGGTACGCCCCCTTAAAAATGCAAACTATTTGTTATATATTTTTGTCCTAGAGGTATGATAATTTTTGTTCAGAAATAAAGTTACACATTTTTTTTAGTAATGTTATGCATTTTTATGATTCAAAATTGTTTCGATGAAAAAATGTGTAACATTACTATAAAAATGCATAACTTTATTTTCTAAATAACAAACTATCATAACTCTACCACATGATTATGTAACATTTGTCTCAAAAAATACATGACACCTATCATAAAAATTCATAACAAAGTACATATGCATTCCACATTGAATTTTTTTCAAAAGGAGTTAATGACTATTGAAAGATAAAGGGATAAATTAATATTGGGCAAATTATTTCTGTGGCCCCTATAATTTTCTTTTTGTATTAATTTGGTCCTTTTGATTCTAGTTATATCATTTTTGCATTTTAATTTTTCATGTTAATTTAGTCTAATAAATAATATTTGTTAAATAATTGGACAAAAATTAAGAACAAAATGATTTGTTTTAAAAAAAAAATTATATCATTTCAAATTGTACATCAACCTCTCAGCCATTTTTAAGAGACTGAATGGATTATAGAATGCATCATTTCAAATTATACGTCAATTATTCAGTTATGTCAAGAACAATGGACTATTTTATTCTTGATTTTTTTTTTTTCAATTTCTTAATGGATATTAACAATTGAACTAAACGCAATGAAAAAAAAATTGAAGAATAAAATTAATGCAATTAAAATTACGAAGACCAAATCAGTAAAAAAAAACCGCTAAGGACTATTATAATATAGACAATGCATTGTATAGATCATCTTTTTCAAACCAATACATTATTTTTATATCCTTTGATTATAATAACAAAAAACAATACATTGTACTAGATCCTTTGATTTTAATAATTAAATTTTTTGGCCTTTCATGTATATAATATTAATTGTTTTAATTGTATCTTAGGTTCTGATGAGCTCGGTGGTGACGAACGTTACGGTTGAGCCTCTAAGATTCTTATTATCTTCATATAATTCTTGTCATTTGGTCAATAACCCCTTCCTAGATTCTTCCTCTTCTTTTTGTTTTTTAACTTTTATTTATTTATTGGTCTTTAATTTTTAATCAAATTCGACATTTAGTTTATTAATCAAACTGTCAATATGGATCAGCCAATTGGTTGTTTGACTAGCTTTCATTTTCAGTCTGTATCGTGCAAAAAGGAAACACCCCTGCACTAACACTCCGTTTGGTATGGTAGGCCAGCAAAATAATAATAAAATTTTAAAATTGTAGGATTGTGGTTTCTCTTCTCATGTAATTGGATAAAGAACAAAACAATTGCGATTTCACATTGGATGAATATTAAATAAATAAATAAATATTTAGATGAAAAGTTTAGAAATTATAAATTATTTGTAACAGGCAATTTGATTTTGCGCCGAATTTTATTACTTTTGGTAACATATAAAACGTGAGTTTTGAAGGGGGGAAATTCCGCTTTTTCCTTCCTTTCACACACTTTTTCATTTCGAGTCGATGTGGTATGCACTTCTAAAAAGAAACATACCTTATATTACAAACATCACAACATGTTAAAATTTTTATCTTCCTAACATTTCTCACTACAAATAGTTTATAACATTTACATTATGCCATTCATAACACAACCATAATAGTTCATAATTTTCACTTTAAGACTATACTTCACGTTATAGATTTACTTATTCGTAACTTCTACCTCAAATTATCATAACTAATACTGCAATATGTTTTCATATTTTCGTACAGCCTATTCCTTTTTAGGGGTGTACACCATATATTTCTCATTTCTCATTTCTTTAATTATTTAAATGAGAGACAAAATATGAATTTTAAGAAATTTGTCATTTTTACTATTTCTCTCTTTCTCTCATATTTTCTCAACTCTTTAATTATCCAAAATGTGATGACAAATTTCTTTCTATCCATTTCTTTCTTTCTTTTTCTCGTCAAATCTATCAATCTGAAGGGGTCATGATTTTGCTTGATGCACACCATTACCATCTTCTTAGTCTCTTTATTTGTTTATTTGTTTTTCTAATGATTCTTTGCCCTCACATCTTCTCGCCCTTTTGTTCATAAACATCTTATGTGAAAATTTTAAAATATAAAAACTTAAAAACATACAAATAAATATTAAAATTATTATGAGACGAGAGAAAAAATATTGTAAACAAGATTTTGTGTCGTGTGATACTCCCTAGTACAGCTAGCATATTAGCTTATATAAGCTTTCTAGTTAAAAAAATAATCAATTACATAAAGGGCAAAAGATTATTTAAGGGTTTGATTTCTTTCAAATTGTCATTATCTTAATTTGAGAAAACGTTTGGGATTGATGGGCCCATTTTAAAATTAATTCCGAATATTCATGTAAAAAAATCAAGATGATTAAACATCGATAATTATATATATTTGAATCATGTTTATTTTGAAAAAATAGACAACAAATATAATTTCAATAATAACTATATATTTTTTGTAATATAAATGTGATTTAAGCATATAGGAACATTGCATAAAATATTCTATGAGTCTTAAAAAAGTAAATAGTTCGGATTATCGAAACATTAGATATGGTGGACTTTACAAATCTCTCAAATTCTCTCATTGGGATTACAATATTTAAAAAAAAAAAAAAAAAAAAAAAAAGATAAACTAAAATAAAATAAAATAAAATAAAACTCAGCCCTTTATTTAATCCCTATAACTCATAAAATATTTATAATTTTCAAAATTATAAAAAAATATATATTTTTTAAGAAAATCTCCGGATATATTTGTAATTTGCATTTTAAGGGTTGGTTTGGGGTGTAAGTTGATCTTTTGATTTTTTAACTATTTTAATCTGGAGTTAAAAAGTTTCGTTTAAAATAATTTTTTTTTACTTTTTTGATTTTCATAAAAAAAAAAATGAAATAATTATAATTTAGATGTGATATTTTTTTTTTATTAAATTAAAATTTTACTTTATTTTTTTATAATTAAAATAACTAAAAGCTCAAAAAATTTGACACGCCAAATGAAGGTTAAGTTGCCCACGGCCAACTGCGTGCGCCGTCGCATGCAGCCGACATGAGCTCATTATAAGAAGAGAAATGTTGTAATGGTTTCAAAAGCTACAAACACCCTCTTTTCTCTCTCTCTCTCTCTCTCTCTCTCTCTCGCTCTGTCTCTCTCTCTCTCTCTCTCATATTTCAACATCACATGCGCCTCCAAAACACCAACCCCCCTCCACACCTAAATTTGTCAACGGTCAAAAATCGGTAGCTTTCGCACACAAACTTATATATCTCTCTCAGCTTTCTCAATCCCCCTCCAAACCCAACACATCACAATCCCTCTCTTCTTTTTATATTTTACCCAAAATCCTCATTTGCTCTCTTTGTGGTTGTGTTTGTGTAATTCATTCCAAAAATGAGCCCATCAAAGTTCCATGGCGATGATCCATCAAGAAGGGAAATCAACGGTCCACGTCCGTCTCCATTGAGGATCAACAAAGACTCTCATTCTATCCAAAAACCATCTTCTTCTTCGTATCCTCGCACATCAGATCATCAAACCCATCTTCACCAACATCAACAACAACAAAACCCAGTAATCATTTACGCTCATTCTCCCAAAATCATCCATACCCAGCCTCGCGATTTCATGGCCTTGGTTCAGAAACTCACGGGTCTATCAAGCTCCTCTGCACCACAAACTCAAAATCAAACTCGAAAAAATGGGTCTTTGTTGAATAGAGAAGATGAGATTGAAACGAAGGGTATTGAGATTGAGGATAAAAACGAGTCCTCTTCAGGAAATATTACAGATGATGACAAGTTTGGTTTGTCTCCTAATACTTTCAATCTGAACGATGTGCCGAATCAATACTTGGCTGATATGCCGCTATTCACGCCGAATTCCAGCAATTTGTTTATGTCTCCTCGGCCTCTGTATAGATATGTGGATTCAATGTTTCCATCACCAAACATGGGTTCTGTTTTTGAAGCTATCAAGGAACTTCCACAATATTGAAATCGATGATTGATTCAAATAGCTCCCTCATGATTTCTGCGCGTTTTCTCATTCATTGTTCATAGATTTGGTTTCTTCATTTTATTTTATTTTTAATCTTTTATTTTCTTTTCTTTTTCTGTGTTCAAAAAACTGTTGATTATTACATAGAGATTGTGAAGCATCAAAATGTGAATGGGAAGATATTCAATTTAATTTTTTTGCCACGAATGAGAAGATTATTGATCTCTCCAAATGGGGACTGTAGGTGTTGGTTTTATATATAAGACCGTGAAATGCTCTTGTGATTATCCCTTGCGATAATCCTTTCAAAGTTGGTTTAAGGAGGTGTCAATGATGGTTAAAATGATTTATAATTGAGTGGGTATTCAAATCATTATAAGAGAACCTTGCAATTGTATTGCAAGAATTACTAATTATTGTAGAGAATCTTATTCCGCTGTGTACATCTCTATTGTTCTTTGGTTGCTTGTTACATTTTCATTTTGCGGGCTTGATTAACAACAGTTGTATTGTTATTATTCCATCAACTAAAATTTTTACGACATGTAGTTTAAATTATTTTCTAGACATTATTTTGCACACGAAAAATGATATGGTGTACAATGCACACCGTTTATAATTCTATATAAAATTATGTAATTTTTTACAAATTTATATAATACAAAAATTTATAAGTTAAACACAAATTCGCATAAGGTCACGAAAACTTATGTGATTATGCGAATTTATGTTGAACTTATATATATTTATGAAATCATTTATATAAATTCGTGAAAATTTATATAATTTTGTATAAAGTTATGGGGCATGCACCAATAAATCTCAAATTTGTATCTTGTAACCCATTTGGTCCTATGAATTTTCTTATGAACTGTTAGGTCCTATCCCAATGTTAGTGACCATTGAACATTATCAACATCAAATATTATCCATCAAACATCAAACGTCAAATTTATGAGTAACATCATCGAAATAACATCAAACATCATCATTAAAACAACATCAAATATCAAACATCAAAACACCATACAACATCATCAAAACAACATCAAAAATAACGATTAAATAATTTTTAAAATAACAATTAAACATCAAAATAAAGATTAAACAATTTTTTAAATAACAATTAAATATCAAAATAACAATTAAAATAATATCAAACATCAAAAATAACGATTAAACAATTTTTTCTAATCAAACATCATCATCATAACAATTTTTTTTGATCAAACATCATCCTAACAATTTTTTTGAACAAACATCGTCATAACATTAAAAACATCTCAGATCGAAACTCAGATCTGATTCGGAACACATCTCAAAAACCCACATCTCCTCGGCCTCTTTCGCATCTTCATCTTCTTCCGATGACAACAACCAAACCCATATTCCACCATCATCCCCAACTCCTCCCCAAATCCCCATCTCTTATCCCTCCGATGGAATCCTATCGTGATTGGGTCATGGACCTCATCATCACCTTCGATTGGGCTTCTCGAAATCTTCACAGTCATAGAGCCACGACGGTGTGTAAGAGCCACAGGAGGCGCAACACGGCACCTCATTGGGGTCCCTGCGAATCGCCGCACGGCCTGGCGAGCGCACCCTGAGACACTCTTGGAACGCCTTGAACGGCTTCGCACCACCACACCGCGATCGAAACTCCGCCAAGTGAGGGCACGGCTCCGACACGACCACTCCTCTCTGCCGCTGATACGAATGATCCATCTCCGCCACATCTCAACACCAACCGCCAATATAGATATATATATATATATATTGATCGTCGACATTTAGGGCTTTTATATATATATATATATGATCGCGTGTATGCACATGTTCAATCTGTTTGTGTTTTGAATTGTAATCGAGACTGCAGGAGGAATTGATCTGGAAATTGATGATGTTCACATTTTTTTTTTATGATGTTTTGTTAATGTTTGATATTGTCGATTGGTGTAGCTAATGTTGCTAATGTAGCTAATGTTTTGATGATGTTAATAATGTTGTTGATGTTGCTAAGGGCATTGCTAGGGAGCTCAAATATTTGGCTCAAATTGTGGCTCAAATTTCCCTATTAGGTTAAAAAAAAAAAAAAAAAAAAAAAACAAAGTTACTAAAACTGGCAATTTGAGCCAATTTGAGCCACAGTTTTTGAGCTACCAACCATTTTCCTGTTGCTAATGTAGATAGTGGGACTAAATGGCGCATAAGAAAACTTATAAAACTAAATGGTTTAACTTTCTACCATATAGGATTTACTGATAATTTTTTCTTGCATGTGGTGTGCAATACACAGCTAAAATTTTTTCTATGCACACACTCACATGGATGTGGGTATGATTTAGTCGATGAATAAAAGAATAATATTATTTTTTTTATATATAAATATATATTTTACCTTATATATTTTTTGTCTTAATACACCTATATTAGTTTTAATTTATTTAATATTAAAAAAAGAATAATCATTACAATTATGTCAAAATTATAAAAAAAAATTTAAAATTTTAAAGGTGGTCAACGTAATTTATTCATTTACTTATAATATTTTTGTTGACTAGCTTATGAGTGAGGAAATTGTCTAGTCAAAAATTACTGCTAAGATTTCAGTACCGAAAATTAGGTATTCTTTAAGTTGTTCTAAATTAGCAATGAGTACAAACTAGAACTTTACTTAGCTCCAAGCGGGATTTGGAGGAACTTTCTTCGACCCCATCATGTAGCATCCCAAAAAATGGTCATTTATTGTACTTTTCATTCACAAGAAAATCAAATTAAGCAATTTAATTAGTAATGTTATCCAGGATTTAATTTTAGAAACTGTGGGGATATATTTTTGTAAATAACAATACATGATTAAGGTGACACCGAAGTGCCAGTTGAGCTGTCACGTGTCATGATCATGGCACCGAGGTAATTTCGGCTAGGCCGAAGTTCTCTACGGAGATACCAAAATTTAAGGTGAACGGATAAGGATCAAGAGTCCTATAATGGGGGAGGATCTCAGTCTGGATAAGGATAAAAGCTCTTAGGGAACTTATCTTTATCTATTTGAGAGTCCTGGATAAGTATTGAGCTAGAGTTCATTGAAGCTAGGCTTCTACGGGGATCAAATCAGTGCTAGCTATAAAAGTAAGGCACCATCGTGGGTCTAAGATACGCTTTTTATATTCTGGCTAGTGAGTAAAAGTACTGTTTGCTATCTTTGAGAGATAATTGAGTACTGACTTGATCGTCGGAGTGCCTCCGGGTGGAAGTATCACCGCCGGAGTCTCATCTTTCTATGACAGGTCGTTCAGGCGCAATCTATTTTGCCAGTGTTCTCTAGCTAAGTACTTGTTTGGCAGTGTGGTTAGAGATCAACACCCACAATTTGGCGCCATCTATGAAAAAGAAAGAAGAATAGATGGCTACCGACGGACAAAAAGAAACGAGTGGGGACGACATCCCTACTGAAAGTGGTAAACACATTGACCCTAACGAAGAAGAGGATAACTGCAAAGAAGAAACTCGAGATAAGAATCCCGGAGATAAAAACGTCGGCCAAGAGGAAGACGTACCAAAGAAGGCTAACTGAGGCGAGTATTATAACGAGAACAACCTCCAGGTGTGAAAAGATAGATGCCTACAGAAGAACGGAGAGATGAAGGGAATGGCGAACAAATTGGCAGACTTACAATCGGTCATCAATTTCATGATGCAGAACAACGTCATCGACCACCGCTTCAGATTACAAGACACTTGGATTCAATGACCAAGAACGATACCGAAGGGGGCAAAAACAGTTCCTACAATCCTCGGATACGGGACCAAGGAACACTCTCACCGGCCTTCGCGGGAGGTCGGGCAAAGAGAGTCAATGAAAGGAAAGTCTCGGAAGACACATCGTACCAAAGAAGCTCACACCAAAGAACATCGGCATGTTCAAGGGAAGGAGCTCTGTTTTGACACAACTAATGGAGAGAGGTCCAAGAAGACTCATAACAATACCGGGAGTAGCGCACCAAAAAGATTGAAATTCATTGACAGTCGAGCTCCTAGATGGACCAAGGAGGATTTGAGAGATTACCTCCAAAGAAAGCAGCAAGATGCTGAGGTAACCTCTCCGGTCAAGCCAAGAATGCCGTCCTCGGTAGAATTAGACAAATTTGAGGCCCTGAAAAGGTTCAACATACCGAGATTCTAGCTATACGATGGTAAGTCTGACCCTAACTTTTACGTCGGCTTGTACCTGAACTCAATGGCACTATATATCGGGAACGAGCCGTTGCTTTGCAAGTTGTTTCCCTTGTCCTTTGGGGAAATCGCATCAAACTAGTTTCACAAGTTCCCGAAAGGAACTATGAAAAGCTGAGAAGGCTTAGCCAAGATGTTCATGGCCAGGTTTATGACAAACAAACTATAGCCGTTGAAGGTGGACTTCCTGATGGCTTTGAGAATTGGCGAGGATGAAAGCCTCAGGGCTTATGCCAAGAGGTATTATGAGGTTTTCAACCGAATACTAGGGTACAACCAAGAGGTGGCGATTGTGTCTTTTAAGAACAGCATGAACGATGACTGTCTGCTTCGAAAATCACTAGTAAAGACACTGCCAAAAAGTATAGAGGAACTCATGGCCAGGATTGAGAAGTATGCAAGAGCCGAAGAAGACACGCCAGGGACAAAGGCGTCAAAACAAGAGAAGAGAAACGGCTCACCGAAGCGAAACTAAGGTAATACTGGATACAATAAACAAGAGACAGATCGAGGGTCGCAACAGCGATCCTCTGGTGATTCTGAATTCTAGTTTGCAAAGCCTTAGAAAGAATCCGAAATCAGCCCTATTATAGAGCACCAGAGAAGATTCTTGGTGAATTTATGGAAAGAAGTTTGGGGAAGCGCTGTATCTACCACAATGAGGATGGGTATCTAACTCAAGGGTGCAGAGCCATAAAGGCACATCTGGAAGACCTGGTAAGACAAAGTCATTTAAGGGACCTGGTAAATGAGGCCGGGACACGGAAAGAGCAAATGAGATTGCCTTAAGCACATGTAGCACCACCTCCACCAGTATCACAACCATAAGCAGACGGATCTCGAGTGATCAATGTAATTCACTCGAAGGTCAATGAGAACGAGATACGTGGGAAAACTCAATAGGTGAAACACTTACAACATGTGTATCAGGTCCGACAGAAGAGACCTAGGGCGGACGAGTGCCAGGAACCAATGGTGTCCTTCACCAAAGATGACCTAGAGATGGTGCAGCATCCACACAATGATGCCCTAGTAATATCCCTCCAGGTTGGAGAGTGCCAGGTAAAACACATTCTAATTGACCAGGGCAGCTCTTGTGACATCATGTACATCAGATGTTACAAGAAGCTTGCCTTCACCAAGATGATCTGGAGCAGTCCAATAGTCCAATGGTTAGGTTTAATGGAATGCCAACATGGCCCCTGGGAGTAATAAGTTTGGAGGTGCAGGCTGGCACCAAAAAGGTAAATACGGAGTTCACAATAATAAACACCTCCTCTCCTTACAATGTTATCCTAGGAAGGCCATGCCTGCATGCAATGGGGGCTGTTCCCCTCAACACTGTACCAGCTATTACGGTTCCCAACAGAACATGTAATTGAGGAGGTCAGAGGGGATCAGGTGCAGGCAAAGAAATGCTCCATGGCAACAATGAAATCCACATGTAACATATGAGAAGTAGAAACAGCAGAGATTGAGGATGAGGACATAGAGGTCCTTGAGGACATCGGCAAAGAACTAGCTGAGAAGAGTGAGAAAGCCCTGAAGAAGATCTTAGTCTAGCAAGGGGATGAAGAGCGCTTCTTCTTTCTCAACTCAAGCTTGGCCGAGGAAGAAGAAAAGGAATTAAAGGTGTTCTTGAGCGCAAACATTGAGGTGTTTGCCTGGACACCATACGAGATTCCTAGCATCAACCCCGAGGTCACTTGTCACAGACTGAATGTGGACAGGTCAGCCAAACCTGTCATCCAGCGAGCAAAGAGGCCTACATTGACGCATGTTGAGGCAGTAGAAGAGGAAGTGGATAAACTTCTGGAGGCCATAGCCATTCAAGAGGTAAACTGCCCAACATGGTTATCAAATACGGTTATTGTGAAGAAGAAGAAGAATAGGAAGTGAAGGGTCTGTGCGGACTTCACCAGCCTAAACAAGGCATGTTCCAAAGACAGTTCCCCACTCCCCAAAATTGGCCAATTGGTGGATGCCACCTCAGGACATAGAAGGATGAGCTTTCTGGACGCTTATAGGGAGTACTATCAGATAGCCATGTACCCCCCAGATGAGGAGAATACTGCATTTATCACCCCAAAAGGGCTGTATTGCTACAGAATAATGCCTTTCAGGTTGAAAAATGCAGGAGTAACTTATCAAAGATTTGCGACTAAGATGTTCAGACATCTAATAGGCAGAACAATAGAGGTATACATTGATAACATGGTCGTAAAAACCAAGGAACCTAAGGATTATTTGGCCAACCTGAAAACAGTCTTTGATATCCTAAGGACATTTCGGCTCTGACTCAATGCGTCAAAGTGCGCATTTGGAGTTGGGTGAGGAAAGTTCCTAGGATACTTGGTTACTAGAAAAGGTATTGAGACAAGCCCGGATCAGATTAAGGCCATCTTGGACTTAAAGAGCCCAACATCGGCAAAACAAGTGTAGATGTTAACTAGAAGGGCTACAGCCTTGAATAGGTTCATAAGCAGAAATTCTGACAAATGCAAACCTTTCGTTAGTTTAGTGAAGAAAGCCACAGACTTCTTATGGACAGAAGAGTGCAAAGTCGCCTTGGCCGACTTGAAAAAATACTTGACTACAACTCCAGTTCTCTCAAATCCAGTACCTGGAGAGGAGCTGTTCTTATACTTGGTAGTTTAAGAGCATGCAGTGAGTGCAGTGATCATCAGAGAAGAAAAGGGAGAACAAAGGGCAGTTTACTATGTGAGTAAAACCTTAGCAGATGCAGAGACTAGATACTTACCCTTGGAGAAACTAACACTGGCCTTGATAATGGCTTCCAAGAAGCTGAGTCATTACTTCCAAGCCCACAAGATTGTGGTATTAACTGAGCATCCTTTGAAGTCCCTGTTGCAGCAAGGAGATCTAATAGGTAGGATAGCCAGATGGGCAGTGGTGTTGAGCCAATACAACCTGGAATTCAAACCCAAAACAGTAATCAAAGGCCAAGTTTTGGCCGACTTCGTGGCCGAGTTCACACCAGGTGCCATTATACATTGGGCCCCGTTGAGTTGCGGTTTAGGATGTCCAAGTGAACAAGAAGAACCCCAGTGGGGAATAGCAGAACAGAAGAAATAAGAGAAACTCAGGCTGTGTGGTATTTACATCGACAACTCCTTCTGCTTGTTTGTTGATGGGAGTTCAAATCGTCAAGGAGTGGGGCCAGGAGTAGTACTAGTATCGCCAGATGGGTGGATGCTGGAACAATCTATTCGTTTGAAGTTTAAGGCCTTAAGCAACGAAGTAGAGTATGAAGTACTGATCGTAGGATTGAAGTTGGCAGTAGCAATGGAAGCCGACGAGGTGATGGTCTTTTGTGACTCCCAGCTTATTGTCAACCAGGCAACAGGCGAATATGCAGCCCGAGACAAAAGGATGATGGCCTATGTAAAAGAGGTGGGCAGACTAGTAGCCTTATTCCAGAATTGCCGACTCTGACAAGTTAGCGAGAGATGACCATGACCATCTTGATGCCTTGGCAAACCTGGCCAGTGCAATGAAATCAGGAGAGGCAAAGACAATAATGGTTGACTATTTGTCAAGCCCAAGCATAAAACCACTGAATACAAAGTATGAAACAATGTGTGTGGAGATGGAACCAAGTTGGATGGATGCGATAGTAGTGTTCGTTAGAGATGGGAAGTTGCCAGATGATCACAAAGAAGCACACAAAACCAGACTGAAGTCAGTAAGGTTCGATCTGACAGTAGAAGGACATCTCTACAGAAGGTCTTTTATTGGTCCCCTTTTGAGATGTGTGCATCCTTCACAAGTTGAAGACTTCCTGTATGAAATACACGAAGGAGTATACGGAAGCCACGCAGGGGCAAGTCACTTGCTCATAGGGCCATTACTCAGAGGTACTGGTGGCCTTATATGTAGAAAGATGATGAAGCTTATGTCAGAAAGTGTGAGAAGTGTCAGAGGTTTGCACCTTTGATATATCAACCAGCAGCAGATTTAAACCCAGTGTCCAGCCCTTGGCCATTTGCCTAATAGGGCATGGATCTTGTTAGACAACTGCCTCAAGTGACTGGAGAACGGAAGCTCTTACTGGTGGCAACAGATTACTTCACCAAGTGGGTAGAAGCTGAACTCCTTGCAAAGATTCGGGACATTGATGTAAAGAACTTTATATGAAAGAACATCATCACCAGATTTGGGATCCCAATGGCGATAATAGCAGACAATGGTACGCAATTTGACAGTAAGCTAATCAAGAGCTTCTGTGTAAAGTACAAAATCAAGAACTACTATTCCACTCCAAGTTTTCCTTAAAGCAATGGACAAGCAGAAGCATCCAACAAAACAATCTTGGATGGGATTAAGAAGAGACTGGAAGTAGCAAAGGGGAAGTGGGTAGAAGAGTTGTCCAATGTACTTTAGGCATATCGGACTACGCTGAGAAGATTAACTGGGAAATCCCCATTTGCCATGGCTTATGGCACAGAAGCAGTAATCCCATTAGACGTCGGCATCCCAGGTATCAGAATCCAGGGAGTGGAGAATAAGACTAATAAGCATTTTTAGCCTGAGATCTGGACCTATTGGAAGAAACAAGGGAACAAACAGCAATTTAGCTGGAGGCATACCAGCAGCAGCTTGCTAGGGCTTACAATAAAAAGGTTAACCCACGAGAGTTTCAAGTTAGAGACCTCGTCCTGAGATAGGTCGTCAACAACAAGAAGGATCCCAGAGAGGACAAGCTTGGCCCAAATTTGGAGGGACCTTATAAAATCATCTTGGTCTTGGGCAACAGGGCATATCGACTTGAAGACAGTGAAGGCAAAGAATTACCAAGACCCTAGAATACTTACAACTTGAAATTTTTCTATCATTAGATTTTTTGTTTTTTAAAATTTTTTGTTATTAGCCGAAGTAAATAATAAAATTTTAGCTCGATTCTTTTTTTCTAACTTGTGTAATACGACTAACCAGTCCCTTGGCGATATTTCTAAGTGAAACATGACGAATAACTTAGATTTATTATATGGCAGAGTTGAACTATACTTGCATATAATAGAGTTGAACTAAGTTGGCGATGTTTCTAATTGAAACATGATGAGTAACTTAGACTTACTATATGGCAGAGTTGAATTATACTTGTATATAATAGAGTTGAACTAAGTTGGCGATATTTCTGATTGAAACATGACGAGTAACTTAGACATACTATATGACGGAGTTGAATTATACTTGCATATAATAGAATTAAACTAAGTTAGCGATGTTTCTGATTTAAACATGACTAGTAACTTAGACTCATTTTATGGCAGAGATGAATCATACTTGCATATAATGGAGTTAAACTAAGTTAAATTAACCTGGACTTGCCATATCGGCAAAGTCAAACATAGATTGGAACCAAGTGCATTTGAGTAAGATTAATAGAGGAACCAAGGTTGAAAAACTCGGCTCATCTTTGTTTGAATATAGCTTCGGTAACAAGGTCATAGCCACGTGCTTAATGAGAACCTAAGTAAAACTTAAGTTCATATTAGGGGCAAAGAACTGGAGAATGATAAGTAAAAGTTCAAAGTGCTTTGAGACTTGTTGAAATTTTTATAGAAAAATTTACAAGCTAGAGTTGGCTTAGTACTTGTTGAAATTTTTAGCAAAATTTACAAGTTAAAATCAAGCCAAGGTAAATTTAAAAGAAGTACATACGTACTTGCCGAGATTACCAGGTTGCCAACCCTAAAAAATATGGAAAACTGAAGTCTTCATAAAAAAACAATAAGTAAAGTGGCAAGTTTTGGATAACACTTGTGAATATATTTTTTCCAAAAAGTGTTAAGACAAGGTCGAGATGAACAAATTCAAAGTTATGACCGAGGTATTTTTCCTCAAGGAGATTGCACAGTTAAGGTGCACTTTTGACAATATGCAAAAATATTCTAAGTATGAAATAACACATAAAAGAAAAGAAAAGAAGGCATACATTCAAACATTTGAAAGAAGAAGTTATACTTGCATTCAAAAGAAAAAAAGGCACTTCGGCCTGCAGAACGATTACTTGTTCAGTTACAAAAAAGGGTGCCCCGGCCAAATGTAGAACTAACATTGTTCAAACGAAGTATTACAAGCTAAGAAGGAAAAGTACAACGAAATGAGACAAAAAAAATTTTAAGTGCTAGACTTGTCTTGATCAGAGGGTAGTGTTGCAGTCCTCTCGGCTTCAATTTCTGCATCAATTTCTTGCAAAGTCTTATCCAGACTCTTTTCAGCACAATGGATCTCGACTTCAGAAGTTATTAAAGTGGGAGAGACGTCCTTGGATGGCAAGTCATCCTCATCATCCTGAGTTAAGTCTATTTGCTCGTTTAGGGTAGGAGACTTGTTATCAGTGGCAGCCTCCCCATCCTCTTCGTCAGCCTCACCATCGTCAGCATCATCTTCGTTTTTGACATCGGCATCCTTGGGCTCTGAGGGAAATGGCACTTGGTGCTGACTTATATCCCAAAGATCGGAATCCATAGCAACAGCCAGCTTGTTGAGGGTCGCCATCCAACCAAGGTAGAACCTCGGTTGCAAGCCAGGTTGACTTGCTTCTTGTATTGGTTATAAACGGCGGCCTGCCCTTCTTCAAAAGCCTTTTCGTTGGCCGCCTTCACCTCGGCCTCTTTATTGGAAAAAGTTTCCTGAAGCTTGGCCTCCATATCAGCCACTTTGGCATTAGCAGCTTCAAGGTTGGCTCTTACTGCCTTGGCTTCATCTTTTGTCGCCTTGGCCTTTTCCTCGGCCAACCTCCGAGTTGTTTTAGCATCATTAGCCTGGTCCATGAGAGAGCGGTTGCTGGCCTCGGTCTTCTAGAGCAAAGATAAGAGTTTGATTGCTTCTTTTGTCTTCTATGCCAAATCTTTCCTCATCATCTCGGTCTTTGTGGCATAAGAGTGAACATGCTGGATGACCTGCAAGAAGTAGCACAAGTTAGCAGAATTTCACTAAGCATAGAAAGATTACCAAAGGGGTACGGAGAAGGTTTACCAAGACCGAGTGCTGTATCATGAAAGCGAAATCTTCATACTCATGAAGCTCGGCCATGCGGTTCATGTCCTTGGGCAGAAGAACTACTGTGGACAAGGCCGTCCCAACCTTAAGGTTTATAGCGCTATCACCAGTGGTAAGAGGCATGTCGTCAAACATGATCTCGGGCGCCCAGACTATGCCTCGGGAATAGATGCTGCCCTCTTAGTGGTCGGACCTCGGATGCTGGGTCTTCGGTGGGACGCTTCTCGGAGGATGGGGCGCTCTTCTCAGCCTCGGCTAGCTTTGAGATAGGCACAGTGTCCTCAGAATCAATCTGGGTCACTGTGGCATTTGCCTTGGCCTTTTTCATTTATTTTGGCTTAGGGGTTGGTTGAGGAATAGAAGATGAGGACTGGACGGCAACAACGCCAGAGATGTTGGCAAGCAAATCTTCAATAACTGAAGGTTTGCGCCCCATCTCGTCGGCGGAAGCAACGACTGTGACCCTTGTGCTAAAATGAATTGCTGGCAGGGTAGTGGGTGAATTGGCTGGGTCGTAAGCCGACGCCTCAACACTTCAGCGTTTTCGGCTACGAGTTTTGCCTGCAGGGGTGAGCAGTAGAGCTCGACGTCGGCGTTGACGCTGGGCTAGAGGAATTAGTTGTGGAGCAGAAGTTGATGGCTGCTCTGTTGGGTTAGATGTTAAGGCTTGGTCTGGCCGTGGTGACAAAGAAATAGAAGGAGTTGTAGTAAAAGAAGGGAACTTATTTTTCTTCAGGACGTCGGGCAAAGTGGATTTATAAGTAGGGACATAGTTGAGCAGCAAAGGGACCTTGTGCTGATTAACAGACAAGCCCAGCAGCCTCTTGAAGTTTTTGCTGGGAAAGAATGTCTTGCGAAAGTCTTTGGGTGGCTGAGGAAAAGCTACAAGTTCAAAAAACCAACATTAGAACATATGAAATGAACAAAGTAATAAAAAGACTTCAAAACAAGTAAAGTGACATTTGGTTCTTACCATTACCCTATTTAAAGACTGATCGGCTTAAGGGGTAGAGGTGAAGGTCATCATCTGGTGGGAACTCCCAGTTGCCCAAGATAATGAAATAATCATCTTCAGCACCTTTGTTGGAGTCCGGGAGGTCGGCAATGAGTTTGTATTCTATGGATCTCGGCTTAAGGTAATAGATGTAGCTCTTTTCTGACTTTAGGCCACACATGGTGTAACAGTATTGGATGTCGGCTAGAGTAATCCTAGCGTTCTCTTTTTTAGCTAGGGCAATTATACCGTTTATGACTCTATAAGAGTTAATGGCCAATTGCATCGGGTTGAGCTTATAGTAGTGAAGGACTTCTCAGAAGAGAATGTCAAAAGGGAACCTAAGTCCACACTCTATAAAGGCCACTACAGGGAAATGTATAAAGTCCCCATCAGGCATGATAGAGTCCTCCTCCCTTGCCAGCCGAAGGAGGACATCGTCGGGGATGGCAAACTCTTGCCTAAAGTACTCTAGCTTAGTAGGAGTGTCTACTCTCCACCTAAACATTCCCATGATGTCGGCTTGGGAGGAATTGGTACACAGTTCAGGTGAGAAAATTCAAAAGAAAAAGGTTTGTGTGGGTTTCAGGGACCTCAGCTAAAACCTTAGAGAGCACTGAGGTGAATTTTTCTAAAAATCTTAAGTGTTTTTGGTTCGGTTTTCCTAAAAAGAAAATGTTCTAGAACAAATCCCAAGCCTAAGACTATGGAAACAAGAATTGAAGGCAAGAATCTGGAAAATGCAACAAGAAAACAGGGCAAAGAGTATGATTCAGACTCAAGAAGGTAGCAGAAAATCAAGAACAGTGATAAACTATCAAAAACATCAAGACACATGAAACAGTCCATATGTGTACATAAAGGCCATGAATCAAAAGCAGATTGAACAAACTACATATCCCAAACAAAGCATGTTTGGTACTCAAAGTAATGGAATTCAAAACACAAGCAAGTATAATAAAAAACATGAATGGATTCACAAATGGCAGTATGCAAGCACAGCAAAAGTTTGAAGTAAATAAAAAAAATCAAAACAAGGGAAAGCAGTGACTTACTAAAGAAAGTGGCGCCAGTGTGAGATTCGCCAAAGTTAGACGACGACAGTGAATGGAGCGGAGCGGTGAATGCTTCACTGAAAGGGATGTACGGAGTGGTTGCAGGAAGCTCGAAGAAGGTAACAATGAAGGTTGGGGATTTTTAGAGAGAGAAAAACTTGAAAGCTTGGGAGAAGACGAGGGTGCAAAGGTGAAAAGACGGAGATAGAGAGGTGTTTTTGATTAAAATACGAAAAGGTGCCAAAATCACAATTAGTGTGCCTAGGGCGGCGATGTCTGTCGGTAGCGCATCTGAAATAATGGCGACGACGATGGCGTGTCGAACCTGGATCAATAAGGAAAAGATGTATGGCAAAAACGATTGAGAAACCGTGCGTGACAGCTCATACGCTTATGAAACTCTTGGAGTTCTTGATTTAATGAAGCAGAGACTGCGGCTATGGGGACGATCTCGACTAAGGAACTTGAAAAACTTGGTTTTTGGTTCTAAAGCATTGGCAAAACACTGAAGTCTTGGTCATATGGAGCCGACATGTTATGACCCCGATAACAGGTGGTAAAATAGGTTTTAGCTGACATGTTATGTGGACAAAAGATATACGTTCCATCACCTCAAGATGCCGAGGTAATAGAACCTAGGGGGCAGTTGTGGAGGCATATTTTTGTAAATGACAACAAGTGGCCAAGGTGGCACCGAAGTGCCAGCCGAGGTCCCATGTGTCTTGATCATGGCACTGAGGTAATTTCGGCTAGGCCGAGGTTATCTGCGGAGATACCGGAATCCGAGGTGAACAGATAAGGATCAAGAGTCCTAGAATGGGGAAGGATCTCAGTCTGGATAAGGATAAAAGCTCTTATGGAGTTTGTCTTTATCTATTTGAAAGTCCTAGATAAGCAGTGAGCCAAAGTCCATTGAAGCTAGGCTTCTACAGGAATCAAGTTAGTGCTAGCTATAAAAGTAAGGCACTCTCGTTGGTCTAAGGTACGCTTTTTATATTCTGGCTAGTGAGTAAAAGCACTGTTTGCTATCTTTGAAAGATAATGCCCCCAAGTGAAAGCACCACCGCCGGAGTCTCATCTTTCTGTGACAGGTCGTTCGGGCGCAATCTATTCTGCCGGTGTTCTCCAGCTGAGTATCCGTTTGGCAGTGTGGTCAGAAATCAACACCCACATAAACTAAATTATAATCAATCAGCTTGTAGTAATATTTCACCTATATTTTTTTATTTTGTTTTCTAAATCTCTCTTCAAATCTTCCAACCAAACACAGTATCAAGGAACACAAGTTATTATTCATCTAAAAAGAAGCTAATTGATGGGGATTGAATGGAACTAGATTCTCTCCGGTCATTTAAAATGGTTTTGACAATCTAGTTTTGATAAATAATATTTCTCACGACAACAACAAAATAGAAAAGCCAAATTACACTTATATGATGCTAGAATTGGGATTTATTTATTTATTTTTGGAACAAGAAATGGATCTTAAAACACCATTAGGTTGGTTTTTAGGCTTTTACCTAAAGAAACCCATGCCAAACACAAAATTTAAATTATTAAAAAAATTTAAAATAAATTAAACAAAAGAAATTTTTACAAGCCAGTCCTATTTTCAAGGGTTATTATCTAACAGATCCTTAATAGAGACTCTTTTACCTATAGGTCCTGAACATTTTTGTTTATTCCATTTTTGCCCTTAGACTTTTATACTTATATCTAAACATTTTTGGTCCTTCAAGGATTATTACTCTCTCTCTCTCTCTCTCTCTCTCTCTCTCTCTGTGTGTTCACATTTCTCCACCAGCGACCATCAACATCTCCACCGTTGTCAACCACCGCCGCCTCCACTGTCATCATTGCTGGTGACCTCAACCGACATCTTCTTCCACTTTCACCATTGCTTCCACCTCTACCGACATCTTCGCCCCTATTGCCATCGACATCTTCACCTTTATCTCCACCTTTACCCTCGTTGCCAACCACTGCTGCCTCCACCTCCATAGTCGTCATCGCCTCCACATCTAAATCTAGGATTTAGGCTCTTTGCCACCGGGTCTTCTCTCTCTCTCTCTCTCTCTCTCTCTCTCTCTCTCTCTCTGTGTATATTGGGAAAGATCTCAGTGATACATCTGTTGAAACCAATGATAGATTTATTTTAAACTAGTGATAAATCAGTGATAAATTTGTTTAAATCAGTGATAAATTTGTTTAAACCAGGGTTAAATCAGTGATAAATTTGTTTAAACCAGTAATAAATCAGTGATAAATTTGTTTAAACTAGTGATAAATTTACAGTGTTGAGTTTAGGGATAAAAATGAAAAATACTGTTTAATTTTTTTGAGTAAAACCTGTTGGGTAATAAGACCGGTCCATAAGATCCACCGTAACTCTCCCCCAACCACCACCACCACCACCACCACCCCACACACACACACACACACACACACCTTTTACAAAAAAAAAAGGCAGTTTTTTTTGACCCGATTATTGAAAAGTAAGCTACAGAATTCAGCCCAATAGTAGATTATACCTATTAGTTTGCACATTTATTATTGGTGTTATTAGTTTTCAGCGCACCAATAACCTTGTTCTCTAAAATGTTCTGCTGCTTACACTGGGCCCAATTTAAGCTTAATATTAGCAGCCCACTGGACTATAGCTCCTTCTATTGCTCCCAATTCCTAATTTCTTTATTTGAAGTTTGAAACTAAAACTGGCCGAAAAGTTTTCACTGAAGAAGGCAGTTAGTCGTGTTGTTTAAGCAGGCCTTTTGTTGACAAAATGCTCAGAACTTTCAGTGTCCAAAAACACTTTGGATATGAAATCATGTCATTTCAAGTCTAACACCCGAAATAAATAAATAAATAAATAACATTTTAATGAAGAACACTAAGTATAATTTTGCAAGTAAAAACAACTACAAGCGGGGGGCAGAATTAAGATTTGAGTAATATTATACAAACAAAAAACTCATACATAATAATATGACTCATTATGGACTATCCACTTCAAAACCAAAAATCATTGAAAATGCTTTTATTTATAATAATGACATTACCACATTTATTTTGTAGATTTTTTGTATGAATTTTATATATGTTTAGAATTTTCCTTAAGATATATGCCTAGGGGGCCGAGGTGTGTGCATAAAAAAAATATTTACTTTTGGTACATTACTAAAAGAAGATAATTTCTTATGTAAAGGTTGTGGGAAAAAAAAAATAATGAGAACAAAAATAAATAAATCTAACTAGTTTTTTTTTTTTTTTTTAAAATTCTTTTATAAAGTTATAAATTATTAATAAATCATTTGGCACCGTAACCGGCCAATAATCCGAGGATTACCACTCTGTCACAACCCCAAACCCGCCCCCATAGGTTTGGCACCGTAACCGGCCAGTAATCCGAGGATTACCTACGGCCTCTAAACAGATTAACATAATATTAAGGGGCTGCGAAAGCAAATAAGAATAAACAACGTCCATTGAGCTGTGCAGACTTATATGAGACAGAAAAATTTTAACTTTTTATATACATATATACACATCATCTCACGTCATAATATATATATACAGATTAGGCAGGAAGGGGCTTAGTCCCTTTTCTCAAAATACTCATGACTAGAAAAACCAAACAAGAAAACATGACTTAAACTTTAAATTACATAGCGACCACACTTAGCATATTCGGAACCTCTACGGGAGGCACATAGGTTGGCTGACACACGAATTCTAGACAGAAGCCTCTAGCCTGGTCACGCGCCTGATCACCTACATACATAAATAATACAGTAAGCTAAAGCCTAGTGAATAATAACAGAGTAAAGGGTTTAATGAATAATGTCCATCACAGAGTTAGAAATCAGAGTTTATATCAGAAACACAATCTTATCAGAAATAGAGTCTTATGCATTTTCAGATTTCAAATCAGAAACAAACACAGATACATACTTGTTTTCATATTCATACTCAGATTTTGCATAAGATCATATGTGGTACACCTATTAGCTAACAGATCAAATTGGTCTAGAGACCACAGACAGAGTTGGTACCAACGACCAGGAGGGTCCATATCTTGCGCGCAAGTAGCCATGGTATTATTTCCCGAGCAAGGGCGAATCTGAATAACTACTGATATTGTTTCTCCCGGGCAAGAGCCAGATCCACGGTATTATTTCCCTCGAGTAAGGGCCAGATCCACGGTATTATTTCCCCTGGATAAGGGCCAGATACTAAGGGTGCCACAATTACTTTTCAGAAAACTGGACATTCATTCATTCATTTCCAACATATCATAGCTTTTCAAGAATCAATCATTTCGTATCATAGTATACTGAAAATACATAACATTGAACATAACTTTGCAAAGTTATTACTCACAAAAAATTTGTAGAGCAAATCGTCGAATGATGGATATATCGGATCATCGAGGCAGACAATAGCGCGTGACCTACACAAACATATAACATATACACATTGAAATACAATATTACTCCCTTGATTAAACTTGTCATTTCAAGTCTCTAGTCTTTGTAGTCTGAAGTTCTACTACACTTATTCTTTCTCATTTAAATAAACCGGGTTTTTATTTCACATATTCCTTCATTACTAAGTCCTTATTTTCCAACTATTTTCCATAATCTTAATCTTAACTTAATTCATAACCTCAATTTAATTCTTAACCATAGATGTCCCAAAATATGTTTAATCTCAAATTACAAGTATGTATTAAAATCTAATTATAAAATCAACACTTTATCTAACATTAGGATTAATTCTAATTTTCCATAAACTTGATGTTCATAAAACATTTCATTTTTCTCTTCAAAATATGAGATTGAATTAATCCAAATCCTTCAAAATCCATGATGTATGCAATACAAATAGGTCCAATTTTATATTAATAACAAAATCAACTTAATTATGAATTACACAAATCAATTTCTTAGAAATTCAACTTAACTCAATTTCGAACCAAAATTAATTTATAATCATAAATGTTCTAAAATAAATATGCTTAAATTGAACAAATCTTTTAAATTAAATCACATGCATGGATTAAACAAATTCTTAGTTTTCATAGTAAAATCAAAACTTTAGGATTAGTTCCCAAATTTCCATAGACTTGATTTTAGTTTCAAATCATCATTTCCTTATCAATTTCCTTCTAATCCCATAAAATTGATTTCTGATTCTTTTCTATTTCCTTAAATTATCAAATTGATATTACAAAACTCCTAGAAAAATATTTGCATGTGTGAAATTAAGATTAAAACCAACTAATTTTTTATATTCAAAATCAAATCATAATTTAATTCTTGATTTAGCCAAACTTAGATTAAATTAATTCCCTTCATAACACACCCAAAACTTAATTCATAATCAAAGATATTCCAAAATATGTTTAATTTAAGTCAAACTCTTAGATTACATTACATGCATGGGTTAATATAATTAAAATCAAAACCCCGATATATTCTTTAATTCCTCCAAATTACATGCTTGCAACCATAAGATTCAAATTCATATAAAATAATTAGTTTCTAAATTAATTTCCATAATCACTAACCTAACGCATTTGCATGGACCAAATCTTTAATAAACCTTGTTGCATGTAATTTTATAGGACTTAATCCAAGAATAATTCTCTAATTGAACCCAAATATTAAATCACAACATTAAACCCAAAATAATTAATTTCTAATTTATTCCCTAACCATGAATCTAATTTAATTCCATCATCTTCTTGCTAATTTCTTTCCAATTACATGAAATTGAACCAAAATCCTTTTTGATTTCAAGTATTAGGTGTAAAAGAAATAAACAAGAAATTACCTCAACTTGTTGAATTTTTGAGCTCTCTCTCAATCTTTTATTTTTCCTCAAGCTTCCTTTTAGCTTTCCTACTCAATCTCCAGCAAATGAGTTCCAAGAATTTTTACACTCTTTCTCTCTCTCTCGGCTGTTCTCTCCCTCTCGGCTCTGTTTTCTTTTCTTCACACACACACAGAACTTAATGATACAAACCCATTCTTTGTTGCCTTGAATACATCTCTTGGCTCATATAATAATATAGTTACATAATACTACATACTACTTACACCTTACACGTATACACACACACTTCACTTCTTGGGTAAGAACAAGACACGTGCACACATGCACACACTTGATTTCTAACACACACATACACACATGCACAGATTTCTCACTACACCCACACCCATTTACACCCCCAATGTTAATTTGGTCCAATTTAACTTATGTCTAGGAATAATTTAATTAAGTACCACTTAATTTTAATAAATCTTAATCAACATATGATCAAATTAATTATATTAAATCATAAATCTCTCATAATTAAGTTAATCTATTTGACTTCCATTATGGTCCAACTAATTATATTTAAATTTATCGGTATGAATAAGATTTTTAATCAGACTCCCAAAATGCTCCAAATAATAAATCGAACTTATTGCCATCATCAATTTTGATTTTTCAAATCATTTAGGTCTTCAATTTCTGATTGGACTCCAAATCTCCGTCAATTAATTTACATATTCAAATTGGACACATCATAACTAAATTTAATTCACAATAATCACAATTCTCAATCCTCATAATTTAATCAACTCCAATTAGAACCAAATTAATCGAATCTCAATTTCACTAAACTGAATCGAATATTTAATTAAACTCCCAAATGGGTCCGTAATTTAAATTAAATTGATTAACTTCTCCATTTCACTTCCTTAAGCCATTTGGACCCTTAATTTCTAATTTCAAAATAAACCTTCGTTAAAATCATATACGAGTCAGATTCTACAATTCTCATAAATTCCAAATAAATTATAATACGCGGCAATTAAATTTCAAATCTTCTTAATTAATCAAGTACTAATCATTATACGTGATGGGGTTATTACACATATTATACTTATTAGTTTGCACATTTATTATTGGTGTTATTAGTTTTCAGCGCACCAATAACCTTGTTCTCTAAAATGTTATGCTGCTTACACTGGGCCCAATTTAAGCTTAATATTAGCAGCCCACTGGACTATAGCTCCTTCTATTGCTCCCAACTCCTAATTTCTTTATTTGAAGTTTGAAACTAAAACTGGCCGAAAAGTTTTCACTGAAGAAGGCAGTTAGTCGTGTTGTTTAAGCAGGCCTTTTGTTGACAAAATGCTCAGAACTTTCAGTGTCCAAAAACACTTTGGATATGAAATCATGTCATTTCAAGTCTAACACCCGAAATAAATAAATAAATAAATAACATTTTAATGAAGAACACTTAGTATAATTTTGCAAGTAAAAACAACTACAAGCGGGGCAGAATTAAGATTTGAGTAATATTATATAAACAAAAAACTCATACATAATAATATGACTCATTATAGACTATTCACTTCAAAACAAAAAATTATTGAAAATTACCACATTTATTTTGTAGATTTTTTGTATGAATTTTATATATGTTTAGAATTTTCCTTAAGATATATGCCTAGGGGGCGAGGTGTGTGCATAAAAAAAATATTTACTTTTGGTACATTACTAAAAGAAGATAATTTCTTATGTAAAGGTTGTGGGAAAAAAAATTATGAGAACAAAAATAAATAAATCTAACTAGTTTTTTTTTAAAAAAAATCTTTTATAAAGTTATAAATTATTAATAAATCATTTTTGTTGATTAACAATATCTAGTAAATAAAAAGTATACATGTTTTTTTTATATATATAAAAACAAAAAGACATACACCTCTTCTATAAATAAAAATGGCTAGATTATATTGATACTATTAAATAGCATGGAAAGTAGTTGAAAATCACATCATTATACATTGTGAAAAATTAATGAAATACAAAGTTAATAAAATAATTTTCAAAAGGCAATCTTAACACACATTTTTAAAATATCATAAAATATAAAAATACTAATCAGCTTGCTTGTTTTTATTTTTTAAAAAACACTTTTCAGAAAATTCTACATTCTTATTTTTCGTATTTTTTTGTTTTTATTGAATTTTTTTAATATTTTAAGAAATTTTTTTACTTTGTAGACACACTTAACATAAATACACCTAAAAAGTAAAAAAATTTAAAAAAAATCTTTTAAAAATTCACTAAATACCAAAAATATTAAAAAAAAATATAAGAATTCAGTACATTTTTTGTATTTTTATATATTTATTAATTTTTTAAAATATTTTTTCACAAATTTTTTACTTTTTAGATACATCTAACTAAGGTACATCTAAAAAAGTAAAAAAAAAAAATGTTTAAAATTTTAAAAATATTCACTAAAAACAAAAGAATGCGAAAACTAAAAAACTCAATTTTTAAATAATTTAATTTAAAAAATTCAAACCACCCACTGAATGTAATTTTCAAAATTTTAGATAGGCCTGACAAATTGGGTTGCCAAAGGTTTCTAGCCCAATAGCATTTCCTCACCTCTCACATAACATAAGGTAGGTTTGGGTTCGACCCTCACCAAAGGCAAGGTAGGGTAACAACGCTCCTGTGGTTTATATATTTACAAATGTCACTAGTTGTCAGTTTACCCGTCTCCGCCACTTAACAGCTTTGTGTTTTGAATCCTAATAAAAAAAATTTAAAAAAAAAAATTATGACTTATGTTATCTTTATGTCAAAAAATTATTTAAACAATATTACATATATTTCCGAACTACCTGCTAATTTTTTTTACCAAGTTGCACAACAAATCTGGAACAAGAAGTCTAGAGATTATTTAGGCCCCGTTTGTCAAGTGGGTTGGGGCTAGAATAGCCACAAAAGACAAAATAGGTTATTTTAGCCCCAAAAAAATAAAACATCACATCCAACCCATAATCATTACACTCTTCTTTCACAAAAAAACTTAAAAAAGTCAAAAAGTCAAAAAGTCCTTCCCAAACCAAGCTTTTAAGCCCAAGCTAAAATAGTCAAAAAAATCAAAAAGCCAAAAAACCAACCCACTTCCCAAACCCACCCTTAATAAAGACCTAACTAGAAAGAAGGTTGGTTGGTGTGGATGTTATCTTAAATTACTGATCCCACCCAATTCATTAACAACTAAGCTATTTGTTGCTCATATAATTCGTCACATCTTTTCCTCTTAGTTACAAGCTACCCCAAACAAACATTAGACTCCTCAGACAGACATATCATGCGTCCCTCATTAAAAAACATGAATGAACTTTCAATTTTGCATTCATGACACTCTTCCCAACTACCATTGAACTATGGTTTTCTAATCATTGAAATGTGGGCTGGAAATGTAGCCCTTCATTTTGGTTGAGACGAAATCTCAGATACTTTTGTTATATATATATATATATATATGGAGTTTTCTTAGGTGTGCAACTCATAAAAGGTGTGAGTGGGTTGCACACCATGTGCCACTAACACAAAAGGTGTAAGTGTAAGGTGTAAGTGTAAGTGGAAGGTATAAATGAAATGTATAAGTTGCACACCATGTGCTACTTACACAAAAGGTGTAAGTACAAGGTAAAAAAGGTGTAAGTGTAAGGTGTAATTGAACACAAAAAGGTGTAAGGTGTAAGTTGCACACTATAGCATTACCCTATATGTATATATATACTAGCATATCACCCGTGCTATGCACGGGTTGTATTTATAATTATATATATATGTGAATTGTGATTTTTAAATGTCTTTTTTTTTTATTATAAATATCTGTTTTTTTTCATTTTTATATTATATTAGAGTTTAATATTTTGATAATAATTATATGTGTTGGACTTTCCAAGGAATTAAATGTCTTCTTTTTTTATATTATATTAAAGTTTAATATTTTGATAATAATCATATGTGTTGGACTTTCCAAGGAATTAAATATCTTCTTTTTTTATATTATATTAAAGTTTAATATTTTAATAATAATCATATATGTTAGACTTTTTAAAGAATTTTTTTTATACTTGTTCTTAATGCATTAAAGTGTTATTATGAGAGATAATAATCATATGTGTTGAGACTTTTCAAGGAATTCATATGTATTGAACTTTTTAAAGAATTTTTTTATGCTTGTTCTTAATGCATTACTGTGTTATTATGAGGGTAAGGCTTGGGGGTTGGGAGAAGTGAATAAATACTAAGGTTTTATTTTTAAAAAAAATCAAAAGAACGGGAAATTTAGATAGGGATATTGGAGCTCCCACAAAACTTATGGATTAGAAATAGATATAAATAAATAGATAGATATAGATATAGATATTTATATTTGTTTTAATTTTTTTTAATATACAAATTATTTGTTTTGGAAAAGGTACTGCAATAATTATGAGAGAAACCAAAAAGTCTTGTGGGTTATAGATAGACATAGATAAAAATATTTGTATTTGTTTTAAATTTTTTTAATATACAAATTATTTATTTTGGAAAAGGTACTGTAATAATTATGAGAGAAGTCAAAAAGTCTTATGGGTTAAGAGAAGTTAATAAATATTGAGATTAATTTATTTTTTTTAAAACAAATAATTAGAAAATTATGATTGACATATTGAAGCTCCCACAGGTCTTGAGGGTTAAAAACCCCATTTTGCTTAATATATAGTATAGATAGACTAGCACATCAGCCGTACTATGCACGGATTGTATTTACAATTATCTATATATGTGAAAAGTAATTAAATGTATTTTTTTTATTATATTATATTAAAGTTTAATATTTTGATAATAATCATACTAGTCTATCACCCGTGCTATGCACGGGATAATTATAGATATTTATATTTGTTTTAGATTTTTTTTAATATATAAATTATGGTTTTTAAGATTTTTTTCTTATCACTGACCATAGTATATGAGAGAAGTTGAAAAGGGTACTGCAGTAACTATACACGAATTGTATCTATAATTATTTGTATAAGGGGATTTTAAATGCTAATAAGGGATTTTGACGAAATCAATAATTGCAGACATGTGAAAAGATATGTGGATTGAAAAAAGTTAATAAATGCTAATCAGGAAATTTTTACCAAATCAATAAATGTTGAGTTTTTTTTTTAAATAAAAAAATTGAAAAATTCAGATTGAGATATTGAAACTTCCATAGGCCTTGGGGTTAAAAACCCCCATTTACTTAATATATAGTATAGATATATCTTTTTATTTTTATTTTTATTTTTGTGTGGTTTCTATTCGGGTAATTTTTTTTTCAATTTATTTAAGATGGAGTTGTGGGTATCTTTTTTTTTTTTACATTTAATTTATCTGTGGTTTCTATTTGTTTTTAATTATTATTATTTAGGTAAGTTATGACGTGAGTTAGATATGTGATATACATGTGAGTTTTATTGATTTAAAGTTTATTTAGATAAACTTTAAAGATTTTTTTTTAGTTTTTTAGTTTTTTTTTGTTATGTTATAATATAATATATAAAATATAGGTAGATATCTACAACTTTAATAGAAAATATTATCTGATTTTTTGGGGAAAAGAAAATGAATGCAATTTTTTATTTTTTATTTTTTTTTGAAAATTTGTGAGAGAGATTAGGAGGGAGAGATTATGAAATATTTTTGTTATTAAATAATAAATCAGTCAATAGTTTTTTTAATCTATTTTGTAAATTAAAAATCAATAATTTTGGTAAATTGATTAATTTGTTCCATTAAGTAATTTAAAATTTTGATAGATATACATAAAAAAAATACATAATTATATTATTAAATCACAATTCAAATTTAGATGTTATATCTTTTTAAGATCTATAGCTAAATTCTTATCTTTTTTTTAAAATTTTTGTGTGTAACCATAGTGTATATGGGAGAAATTGAAAAGGATGTTGTAATAATTATGAGAGAAGTCAAAAGGGATTGTGGGTTGGGAAAAGTCAATAAATGTTGAGGTTTTATTTTTTTTTAAATCAAAAAATTAGAAAATTAAGATTAGGATATTGGAGCTCTTATCTAATTTTTTGGGAAAGAGAAAATGAATAAAGTTTTAATATATTTTTTTAAAAATTTGTGAGAGAGATCAGGAAAGAAAGATTATGAAATATTTTTGTTATTAAATAAATAAATCAATCAATAGTTTTTTTTAATCTATTTTGTAAATTAAAAATCAATAATTTTGGAAAATTAATTAATTTGTCCCATTAAATGATTTAAAATTTTGATAGATATAAATAAAAAAAAACATAATTATATTATTAAATCATAATTCAAATTTAGATGTTATATCATTTTGAGATCTATAGCTAAATTCTTATCTTGTTTTTAAAATTTTTGTATGTAACCATAGTGTATGGGAGAAATTGAAAATGATGTTATAATAATTATGGGAGAAGTCAAAAGGGATTGTGGGTTGGGAAAAGTCAATAAATGCTGAGGTTGGGTTGGGAGAAGTCAATAAATGCTGAGGTTTTTTTTTTTTTTAAATCAAAAAATTAGAAAATTAAGATTAGGAGAATAGAGCTCCCACAGGCCTTGGAGTTAAAAACCCCCTTTTGCTTAATATATAGTATAGATATTGATTGAGAAATGATAGGAATCATGAAAAAACTTTCATGAAAATGATCATGAAATAATTATGACCCTTGGATTACCTTGATTAATGTGCGGTGCTTTATTTTAAATGTAATCCAAATGTCATAAATCTTTCATGATCATTTTCATGGAAGTTTTTTCATGATATCTAGTATTGCCCATATTGATTTTGAAAAAATCACACAATTAGTCTGGTCAGAAATAACGATATGAAGTGTATGTATGAAAAAAGAAAGATTATGATACACATTTTTTGAGAGTATGTATTATATGCACCTTTTAATTACAAAAGAAAATACAATTTCATATTTAAAATAAAATAAAATAAAGTCATAACCAAACACAAAAAAATTATAATCAAATATCTCAAAATTATGTTATAACTAAGAAAAAAAATTAATTATAACTAAAGAAGAAAATAACATAACTAAGAGTGCATATAGTATGATACATGTGTATATATAATGAAATTTTCCGTGTGAAAATGAAGATAAGAAGTGCATTAAGATGTATGAAAATATTATAGATACATGAGGAATGTATTGAGATTACACATATTTTGACATTTTTATTGACAACCCTTAGCAAGAACCTCATTTTAATAAAAGTCTTGTAAATTGAGTCAATCTTTTTAATTTTGTTTTATGAAATCAATTTTTTTTTTAATCTTATTTTAATATAAATATCGTAAATCGAGTCATTTTTTAAATTTTGTTATAAGAAATTATCTTAATCTTCAAGGTCAGTAATCTTGAAGAAGGCAATGCCGAAAACGTGGCTTACAAAAAAAAAAAATGTGAAGCATCTTTTGGATGAATTATTAATCTAACTTGCCGTGTTTTCTCTTTACCCTTTGCTTCATTTCACACTCCCCAGGGACTTTGATGCAAATAATTATGTCAATGATACAATTGAAGAACTTTGTCCACACTTTAGGGGTAGTTTGTGTATAATTTATTTTTGATTTTTATTTATTATAAAAAGACGTATAAAAAAAAAAAATAAGAATATGATATGACAGAAATAAACTAATAAACAAATAAATAATTTATTTAAGTGGTACCTAAACCACTGTTCCAATTGACAAAGTTAAAAGAGAAATATTTTTACATTATTATCTATCTGTAACAACTTTGTCTCCTTAGACTTTTTCAAATTGTATCCCTTCATATCATGGGATTGGATTCAATTTTTTACTAGTTTTTAAATAAGTTTTTCTTTCTAGGATTATCGGTATTTCTCAACTAACATTAATTTTTAAGATTCTTTAGGTAAAAGTTGTTAGGCAATTCCAAAATATCATATAATATTATTTACATGATGTTTTTAACAAGTAAGAAATTATAGGACATTAAAGGGTTGTTTGAGATGTCTTAAATAAGTGTATTTTTTGCCTTTTTAGACTAAAAAGTTGAGAAAAAAATATAGATGTTTGGATTAACTTTTTGACTTTTTATGAAAAAATGTACATTAAAAAATTGTATTAAAAAGTGTGTAGGAGAATATTAGAAATGTGTGGGCCACAGTGTACAATCTGCATAGCCGAATTGATGGTAAGAAATTATTGGCTACTTTTCGGGCATTGCACTGAACGGTTTTGTTCAGCCCGTGGAGGTCATCACGGGTTCCATTTTGATAATCTGAACCGTTCAATATGTAGAACTCGTCGAATACTATACGCTTATAAAAAAATCACGTTGATTGGATATCGATAGCTATCTGATCAGATTTGTTTTTTTTCAATCGTTAATTATAACACCATCTTTTTTTTTATACAAAACAGATTTGATCATGTAGTTATCGATATCCGATCAATGTGATTTTTTACAGACATATAGTACTCGATGAGTTCTACACATTAACGGTTCAGATTATCAAAATGAAACCCGTAATGGGCCCCTACGGGCCGTACAGCAGTGTGTGAAAATTGCACTCAAACTATGCAATTTTTCTTAACAAAGGCTGCACAGTGCCAGCCATACATGATTGATGAGTTGTATGGATGTGTGGAATATTAATTTTTTAATTTTTTTTGGGGTAAATAGTGATAACTTTTTAACTTTTTTAGTAACTTTTTGACTTTTTTTAGAGATGCCAAACTTGACCTAAGTAGGCCATTTATTTATTTATTTATTATTATCTCAAAGCTACCTAACAAATGTAGGTAAGTATTCTCCCCCATCAAAAAAGTGTTCCGCTACTTTATTAGTTGAGGAGAGCTTCTATTTACACAATATTCTATCTCTGCACACCATTTTAAGATTATGCCTCTTCTTAAAATTCAAAATTTTCATTTTATATCATTATGTTATCTATAATCGCAAATATTCTCATCTCTAACTGTGAAGGGATAGAATATTGACCCAAACCCAAGGTGATTAGGCAAACAGCCCAAAAGGAAGAGAAGGCACAAATAGATATTTTAAGGGGCCCATTAGAGATAGCGGGCGGTAAGATGGCGCGTGGATAAGAGAGTAAGGAGCAATGAAGAGTAAAAATCTCCTTCTAGAAAGAGATTTGCAGAATGTAAGAAAAGCGTCAGATTCATCTTCATTCAACGATGGAAACATCAAGACAGCAAAAGCAAGAGTAGAGATCAGGCTTATTAGACGGTAAATCCGTCCGATCAACCTAATCCAACGAATACAACGCTTGGCAAGTTAGCCACTAGCATCTGACATAAACTAAATCGTCCATAGGAGGATGATCCAACAATCAAAGGCAAAGACAACTTGACCACTTGCCAAACTAGAGCCAAGAACAGGCAAAACTCTCGAATTAAACATTGATCCAACAGATGGAATTCAAGTTAGGAAAACTATATAAGGCAAAGCAGGTGAAACAAACAAAATAGACCAAAGGAAATCCAAAAACCCTCTTTTAAAATACAATATTCATAGCTAAATAGTATTTTGACTTGACCGTCAAAGGGTCCTCCCGACCAATCGTAATCGGGGGTGATTACTGACGTTTTGGTTTCTCTTGACAAAGTAAAGGAAGGGACACGTCATCTCGATTTTCTTGTGGAGAAGAATTCTACCTTCCACATTAACCTTTCTTTATCCTTTTACACCCCTAAATCCTAATTTCACACCTACCACTACCACCACTAGGAATTATCGTAGCCACTACCTCTGAACTCCTTGGTCCTCTTTACCATTGCAATCCATTCCCTCTAGGTCCTTATCACCGCGACCTAACCACCTTTCACGACCACCAACACCGAAACCCATCACCATCACGACTTAGGTCCTTGGGACCTAGCTAACTCCTACCACCACTCCAATCTACGTATAACATAGCGACCATACTTTCACCCTCTCCACTTTTAGATCTAGGGTTTTCAGAGGGAATAAGAAGAAATCGGCGTGATGGTTTGTAGGCAAGGACCTTTATATCTAGGGTTTTTAGACAAGAAAAGTTTTTTTTTTTTTTTTTTACAAAAAAAAAAAAAAAAAAAAACAACAACAACAACAACAAAGGATCAATTCACAAAGGATGGAGCAAGGCTTTCGTAGTGCTCAAGATAAGAAAAAAAGGGGTTGTAGTGGTTCTCAACATAGCAAGAAGAGGTTAGAGAGGGAATGGCAAGGGTTGAGAATGTTGTTGTAGAAATAGTGGAGAGAAGGGGGCATTAGAGACTAGAGGTGGTGGCTTTGTTGGCAAAGTAGCCACAGTATATGTAGATGGTAGTGGGAAGGATATGAATTAGTAGAAAAATTATTGTTTTCAAATTTTTGCTTTGGGCCTTTTCTTTTTTTTTTTTTTTTTGCCATTTTATGTGAAGATAAAATTGTGGAAAAAAAATAGGAAAGGATGGGTGTTAAGAGACAATTTTTTTTTTTGGATATAAATAAAAACATTTTTTTATTGAGAGCACAATGTGAAAATTGACCTATAAGTATTGAATTATTACACCCTTTCTAGGTGGTATTAGAGTGAGTTTTGACTTTCTTTGTCCTTTCTTTTTTGAAACACCAAAAACAAAACTAAAAACTAGTAGAATAGAAAAATTAATTAAAAAAGAAAACTAGTAAAAAGCTTAATTCAAAGTCATTAGCAAGCTCTGTTTGAACTAGGTTAATGTTAATTAAAAAGGAAACTAGCGAAAAGCTTAATCGAAAGTGATTAGCAAACTCTGTTTGAATTAGGTTAATATTATCTTTGCATGCTTCTTTTGTAACTTTTATTTTTTATTTTTTTAGGAGACTTCTTTGTTGTGTACCATCTCTTTCACATAATTGCCAAAACAAAAGCAAGTGCACTTGCTATGGTTTTTTGTTGAGTTTGCAATAATTGCCAAAATAAAAAAAGTAGGTGCATCAATTAAGCTGTACATGTGCGTTCAGAAGAAATTAAGCTGTACATGCAATATCCATGATCTATTTTGTCTGCTTCGCTTAATAATTAACTTGCGAAAAAACAAATAATAAAATTTGTCAAGCAAAATACAAAGAATTAGAAGTTAATAAATATAAATTACCATGGATTGAACAAGTATTTACAAAATACAAACAGTGTCGTCCACTAATAATACATAAAACTTATTTCTGGACTGTTTTGCCCTTTTTACAATAAAAATAAAAATAAAGATTAATTACACTAAGTCCCTTCAACTATTAGTGAATATTATTTTAACGCTACTTATTTATGAACCAGTATATTTTGACATTTTTAATTATAAAAATGTATCACCTTCACCCTTTTAGGCTATCTTCAAAAAAGGTATACTTATACAAGTTCACAAATAAATGGGTTAAAGTGATATTTATTAATAATTAAGAGAGTTCTGGTGCAATTAACCAATATATTGATGACTACTGACTATCGTCGTCAGAGACAATAACGGCGTCAGCATCAAACCAGGTATCTCCGTCAGATTCCGTCAGATCCTCCAATGGCGTATTGACTCTCCTCAAATCGCCAACCGTCAACTTCCCGGACACGTCATCCACAACATACACCTTCTCCACGCCGCCGGAATCGATACCCACAACCCTGCCCCGCCGTGGCCGCCACTCCGAGTAAATCGCCGGAATCTGACCCACCACCCTCGTGTCATACAAACCCAACAAAACATTGCCTTTGTTATTCGATCCTGACAAAATCACCTCCGCCGGAGAAGACATAGCCACCGCTGGAATCTGACATCTCATCCCGGAAAACGAGTTGATTTTTACATCTCTGTTCAGATCCCAAATCGACACTACACTCTCCGACGAGTCTTCTTCTTCGAATTCAAACCCTAACCCTAGACTATCCCACAGCTTCACAACGCTCTTCTTACCGTTTGTTAAGTCCGGCCACGAGAACCAATCGCCGCATCCTCGGCTCCGCCGCCGCCGGAAACTGAAATTACGGCGATAAAAACTCGAACCCGCGACGCGAAAATCTTCATCGACTGGGAATCGATCGTGAAACGACGTCGTAGGGGGAACGTAGTCTTCGTCGTCGTCCGATGAAGCTGACGAGGAGCTCTCGTCTTCGTCTTCATCGTCTTCAAGCTGGTGGGTTAGAGATGTAGAAGAGGCTAATTTATGTTTATAGAATCTGAGAATTAATAGCTTAATTTGGATGATTATGCCGGTGAAAGTAGCGACCAATGCGAGAATCAAAGCACCCCATTTGCAGAAACTGTACAGTTGGGGAACTTTTGTAATACCGGAAATTGAGAAAATTCGAGAATAGAGAGATGGGGTTTGGAGACAGTTCATGCTTTCAAAATCACAAGTAATGATGTTGAGCTCTATAATCTCCATATTTTCTGAGCAAACAACAGTTGAATAAAACTCAGATCAACTTGTAATCAACAAACTCTTTCTCTCTCTCTCTAAATCAGAATATGAAATCACAGTTTGTTTGTTGATGTGAATTGGAAGGATTTAATTTGAGAGGAGAGGGGGGGATTTATATGGGTGGTATGAGAAGGAGAGAAGAGAGAATAAAATTAAAATTAATATTAAAATTCTTGGTCTGGCGTGATTCTCTTCAATAAAAAACAGTTTGAATCCACGTCAGGAATGGCAGCAAAGGAGAAATTATCTTTTCAAAAAAAATATATTATAAGTCACAAATTTTTTATTAAATAATTAAATATTTGTGAGATTTATAAAATTACAAATCTCACATTTATATGAGATATTTGATCATTTATTTAATAAAAAATTTAATATTTTTAATATTATTTTGTTAAAAAAAATTATGTTTTTTTTAAATTAATTGGTTGTTTTGCATAGAAAAAATTAAAAAATAATAGATATACTGTTGATGAAATTATTAAAATATATTAGATACCATATGAGATTGAATAATGTGATAATTTTTCTACAACAAACCCTTTTTAAGAAAATTGGAGATTGGGATTGCTGAGTAAGCAAAAGAACAGTACGCATGGATGAGTCAGCACTTCTGGGTGCGTTTTATTTTTAAGCCACGTGGTGATTTACGGAACACGTGGTCCCAGTTTGCTGTTATTATTCATTTGAAATATAATATATAAGGTCATTTTTTATATTTATTTTTAGAATGTTATTTTTAATATATTATTATTTTTAATATTTTAATTGATTATATTTTAAAATTAAATTTAATTTTTAATCTTGAATAATAATATTCTATTTATTATAAATATTATTACCTTATTGTCTAGTAATAAATCTTTCTTTTTTGTGTGTTTGTGACAGTTGAGTTGTTGACGTCCAATCTAATCACACATTCAGAAATTTTATTTAAAGTATTAATGTATGACTTATTTTATTTTATTTGTTTTTTTGCATACCTCAATTGAATGTTATTCATTTTTTTTTATGATCTCTTATATTAAGATTTTATAAGATAAAAAATATATAATATTTTTATAGTAGTTAAAGTCCCTTAATATTTCTACAGAGAAAATTCGATTCAGAGAAATTTTGTCCTAACCCAAAAAAATTTCAATTTTCAATTTTCACAGAAAAATTTCTTTGATTTTATAAAGAAATTTCAAAATTTCTCTATGATCATACCAGAGAAATTTCGAGAGCCAAAATTTCTCCGAATTTGGTGAAATTTCTTTGAATCGGATAAAATTTCTCTGAGTCGAATTTTCTCTCTAAAAATGTTGAGAGGCTTAGCTAATAAAAAATATATCTTTAACCTCTCTTACTACACAAAGTTAAGGATGAATGTTTCACTAATTTTTTCTTTTTTTCTTTGCAAATAAACTTTTGTATAATTTTTATGATAAATAATTTACTTTTTTTATAAAAAGAGATACTGGTAATCCATTAGAGAAATATTAACACGCGATGAGAGTTCATTGCTTGTGCAGCGTTTCATTCTGTACTGGGAGGTAATGGCGTGTGTCAATGATTTGTTTTGGGTGTTTTTTTTATTTTTTATTTTTTTTTGCCTTGCAAGCAAATATTTCTGGTATAAGAATAATGCAAAGAAAAATAAAAATATTAATAAGTGGCTTTGAGATATTGCTTAGTATAAATTTTATATAAAAAGTGTTTTGTCATAGTGAAAAAAGTTTTAAAAATAATTAATTGAAAAGTTTTTGCATTCTGTGCTGGGGAGGTAACGGTGTGTGCCAATGATTTGTTTTGGGTGTTTTTTTAATTTAATTTATTTATTTATTTATTTTTGCAAGCAAATATTTCTTGTATAAGAATAATGCTAACAAAAATAAAAAATATTAATAAGTGGCTTTGAGATATTGATTATTATAAATTTTATATAAAAAGTGCTTTGTCATAGTGAAAAAAAGTTTGAAAAATAATTTACTGAAAAGTTTTTGCAAATTAGTAAAAAAAAATGTCTTGCATTTTTTTTTTTTCCATTTCTTATATGTCATTTATTGATTTTTAACTTTTTGAATATTTAAAAAAATATTATTTGTAATTGTTCACCATTTTACTAACTTCAAAGTAATTTTTATAGAATTTATTAATTTTTAATTTTTTTCACCATTATTAAAGTACTTTTTACATAATTTTTAACATTAAAACAATTTTCGGAGAACACTTAATAGCATTTCTCGTGAAAAAATTATATAAAATATTTTAATAATGAATAGTGGTAATGTCACCGTTACATAATTTTGTCAAAAAATTTATGAAAGTATCTCATTTTCTTCTAAAAATCTATATACATTTTGGGTAAATTATACTTTATCCTTTATGTTTGGTCATATTTTCATTTTGGCCTTTGAATTTTTTTTTCTCAGTTAGCTATTTATGTTTTAAACTTTCCCAATTTGCTCTTAAAACTAACTTCTAATTAGATAGAAAATATCACGTGTACGGGAAAGAAATAAACCTTATCGTATAATCCTGTTGATCATGTCTGCGCTCCTCCGTACGTCGTCGCTTTATCACCTGAAAACACAAACGTGAACTAGCCGGCGGGCGTGTGTCGAAAACCTCTTCGATGCCTAAGTCAGTAAGTTTGACAAATAGACAAAAGCTCTGTGTATTCAGAAAACAAAGTTGTGTTACCTCTCCATAGGTAATGTTTGTAAACTTTTATAGGTTTCGCGTGGCACAATCCTAGTAGGACTTATACTCCTTTATGCAGAGTCCTCCTAGGATTCAGGATAATGCTTATCCTTCAACACCCCCCCTCACTACTTAAACCAAGTGAGATGGTTTTACCATGGCCGAACTACCACGACCGAAGTAAGCATGGCCATGCCGAGCCACAGAATAGACCGAACTATCGATAGTTTGGTCCCCTCCTTCACTGCTCTGCCTCGGCTCTTCCTGCTCAAACCGTGCTAACTATGTTGTTTGAACCGTGCTAACAATTAGCTAGGTCCTACCGAGCTATCCGTGCTATGTTTGCGACCGGTCTAACTTTGGCGACCGAACTAACTTCAAAGTAACCTTAGACCGGTCTAAGCACAAAGTATCTTTAGTCCGAAATAATCTTCAAGCCTCATTCAGACCGGACTAACTTCTGGGTTTTGGGCTCCTTTTACTCTGCTGTTCTTATTTTGGCCCATTAACGGCCCATTGCCCAGCTCGGCCCAATTTAACCATATAAATTTCTCTCTCAATTGCCCCTTAATTCCATCGGCAAAGCATGATAGGGATTACTTGTATATCGGCCGAGCTAACAGCCGGGCTAAAAAACTTTTAAGCCTTTCCAGCCTAGCTAAAAAACTTCTTTTAGCCTTTGCAACTGAGCTAAAAAACTCTTTTAGCCTGTCCAGCCGAGCTAACTTAAATCGAGCTGCACTTGTCCGGTCAAAACATCTCTTCAATCACAGCAACTGAATTGTTTCCTATTCCAATGACACGTGGCAGCCTCTAATTGGCCCTTCGCAGCTGTCACGCCGCCCTCGTACTCCGTAAAATTTGAACAGTCCTGCGCTTTTTCGTCCTTCCTTCCTTCCAAAACACCTCTTTCGCTCTTTGAATCTCCCACATCAATCATTATACTGTTCAAGCTCTTTCTTTCTCTCTCTCTCTTCTGAGCTCTTCTTGTTCTTCATTTTGCACTTTGAAGAAGCCGCGTGCCTTTGCTGTTGTCTCTACTTCCATTTCCATCTTCTCGTGTTTCTTTGATCAAGTAAGCTGCTCAAGTTTGTTTTTCCTTTTTTTTGTTTTTGCTTTCGTCAATCCATTGCATACTATTTTGCAAAATGCTTTTTTCTGTTAGTTTTGCACTTTTCTGGAAAAATCTTAGCTATAGGACACTTGAATTCATGTAATAATACGAGAAATACTAGGTTTGATCCATAAACATGTCCCAACCGAACTAGGATACTGTTTATGCCGTATGCAAATCTATCCAGACCATAACCAAACTTGAACTTGTGCAGATATCAGTAATTTCAATAAGTCACCATCTTCTGATTTACTTTAACCGAATTAAGTTTGCACTTAGCATACTGGAAACCTTAGCCTACGACCGAGCTAGACCTTCGGGGCTGAGCCAGCTTTCTTAGTTTTTAGATCGAACTCAGAAAGCTGCCCCTAGAGGCTCAACCGGTCTAACAGAACCTTCACACTAACCGATATAACAAATCGCTCGCCAAGACCGAGCTAACAAAACCCCTTGTTCAACCGTAGCTACCAAGCATCTTGTTGAAACCGAGATAGAACCTGTAGCATTCCATATAACCGAAGTAGGACTCCTTTTATCTTGTTTTTACTTTGTAGCACGGTCCAACAATCTGTGCTTAACACCTTTGTTTTCCACTTTGCAGACTTAGGTTGCCCAGGTACTCCTTTCAACGCTCACCGAGCTACTGAGCACAAATCTTCAACCGATCTAATTTATTCATAACTTAAAGAACAAATGGGTAAATATAGGTTTTTGGTAGAAACCCCTAGAGGCCTGGCCGAATTCCGAAGGGATTACAACATCCCTGACGACGCCCAATTTGTCCTAGCCAAGAAAGATGTCACACAATGGGGAAATGAGGGCTTCGTACCCTTTACCCTTCTTTCAATAATAGAAACTAGACTAAGATTTTCAGTCCAACCCTTAATCTGTGAATTCCTTAGACAAATAAGAATATGCCCAACCCAGCTTTCCACTAATTCATACCGTATAATAATTGGAATAGCCGAACTAAACCGCCAAGCCGGTCTTAACCTTGATTTAGCCGAACTATTTCACCAATACTCCATAAGCTCCAAAGAAAACGACTGGGTTTATTATTTAAAAATACGCCGCGGCCGAGAGAAAATAATAAAAGATACACCGGACAAAGACTTAAATGATGACGATTTTTTCTGGGTGTCTGGGAACTTTGAAGATCATCAAGCCCAGATTCCTGGCCGAAGAATAAACTGGAAAAAAGGAATACCCGGTATAATTACTTCGGTTCCATTTCATGCTTCTCTTTTATTTCGATTTTTCATCCTTGAACCGAACTAACAGTTGTACTTTTTTCTGCAGACTCAGCCCATCTTCATTCATTGTACAGCTACCTTAACCTAGGTACTCTACGTGCCGGACTACGGTACCCAGAAAGAAGTTGGGCCAAGTTGCTAAAGTTTGAGTCGACATACAGATACAACGGCCGCCGAAAAGCCAGAGTAACAGATTTTTTGCTAGAGAACACCCCTGAACCGGACCCAACCTTGCCACAAATCAACCTAATCCCTCTGACTGCTGAACAAGAGATGGCCAAAAGGAGCAGACTGAAGGCCCTGCTGACCGCAACAAACCAAGCCAAGGTACCACAAACAGGTCAGACCACTGAGACCGTGGTAGCTCTTCCATCGCGAATGACCATCCTCATAATCCGAGTAACAGTGCGGACTAGCCAAACCGAGCAACGCCTTGTTGATGAGGACGAGACCATTCTGCCACCAAGCCCTCTTCCAAGCCCTTAACCGGAGCACTCTGACCGAGCTGGCTCCTCCAAATGGGTTCCCAATCTTACCTTTCAAAACCGAAATATTCTGGATACCGACTCGGTGGTTGCTGAGAAGGATCACTTGATGGCTTTCAACCTTGCCAAGAGTGTTTGTCTTCCAAAAGACATGGAGCACCACCACAAGCAACTAACCACCGAGCTGAAGTCCATCCGGTCATCAACGAAATCAATGATCCTGATAAGTAGCTTTCTTTTTTCTGTGTAATTTTTCCAACTGTCAGTCCGGTTGAAGAGAAAGTTACTACTCTCTTGCAGGCCATTCAAAAAAACAACATCACACACAGGAGAGTGCTGGAGCTCAAGAGAACAACAAGGCAGGCCATGGCAGAAGCTGAAGCAAAAACGACCGAGCTAGAGGAGGCCAGAAACCAAATGGCCGAGCTACGATCTGAGAACGGTCGACTAATCGGACTGGTTAGTTCGGCCGAAACAGAAAAGCAAAAGGCTACCATTGAGCTGAAAGACAAGTACCTGCGCCAGCTGACGAAGCTTGAGAAGAAGAAAGATACCGAGATAACCCAGCTGAAGGAGAGCATAAAAGGTGCCGAACAGCGGGGCTTTAAGAAGGGAGAGGCCGCTTATACCCAACAATGCGAAGCCGCCAAGGATCTCTTCTTCAAATGCGTGGAGGCGGTGTGGAGAAGCTTCGATTCTGGTCCACGCACCGAGGTCTTCAACTCTCCAAATTTACTTCATACCGAGCTCCCTGGCGGAGTACGCTGACGCCCTTCAGCAGCAATTTCTTGAAGGTTCAGACTCTGATGAAGACTCAGCCCTTGAGGACACTCCGGTTTTTAATGCTAATCAGACAGTTCAGATGGAGCCCACGGTGGAAGACCTGATCATTGAGCAACCAAATGAAGCCGTGCTTCCGACCGAGACCATTCTTGCGACTGAAACCAAGCTCCTGCCTGAAACCGGTCTACGTGTTGATGCTGATGCTGGCCTTGACACTAAAATTGATGATCTCTTCAACTGATTTTTATTTTTCTTTCTTTGTATTGGACAATGTAGCCGGACTAAAGTAATTTCCTTCTTGTATGGTTTACTTTGAATGAACAACCTTTGAATTTTGAACGAAAAATTCTCCAACTTTCAGTTCGGTCTAATGCCAAGCTTTGCATTTATTTTGTACTTAGATAATATTCTCATGCCGAGATAACCATCTTGGTCTCAGCTTTATAATATATACTTGCCAACCACTCTTTTAGCCGATATAATTACTTTGGCTGAAGAGTACCAAAAGTTGGTTTGATCCCGCCAACCACTCTTCAGTCGATAAACTTACTTCGGTTGAAGAGTTGGTTTAATCCAGCCAGCCACTCTTTAGCCATAAACTTACTTCGGCTGAAGAGTAACAAGAGTTGGTTTAATCCAGTTGGTTTAATCCAGCCAACCACTCTTTAGCCATAAGCTTACTTCGGCTGAAGAGTAACAAGAGTTGGTTTAATCCAGCCAAGAGTTGGTTTAATCCAGCCAGCCACTCTTTAGCCATAAACTTACTTCGGCTGAAGAGTAACAAGAGTTGGTTTAATCCAGCCAACCACTCTTCAGCCATAAACTTACTTCGGCTGAAGAGTAACAAGTGTTGGTTTAATCTAGCCAACCTCTAAATTAGTTTTTCCAGCTGACTTAGAATAAAGTGTTTGGTTATTCTGACCAAACGTCCTGCAGCCTTGATCCTTATCCTAGGCTTAAGAGGGGTGTTAGTTTAATCCAGCCAACCTCTAAGTTAGTTTTTCCAGCCAACTTAGAATAAAATGTTTGGTTGTTCCAACCAAACGTCCTGCAGCCTGGATCCTTATCCTAGGCTTAGGAGGGGTGTTGGTTTAATCCAGCCAACCTCTAAGTTAGTTTCCAGCTGACTTAGAATAAAATATTTACAATGCTCCTAACTCTCTAAAACTATCTTTTATAGAAAACAATTATGCTGAAAAGAATTGTCTTGTTTTATTGATAAAAGAAAAAATTACATATGCTTGAAAAGAAAATAGCTAAAAATAAAATAACTTGAGATTGGCAGTGTTCCATGGCCTGGAAATTGCTTTGCCGTCCTTATCTTCTAAGTGGTATGCCCCTTTGCCTGCTAATCCAACCACTTTGTAAGGCCCTTACCAATTAGGCCCTAACTTGCCATCTCCCGGCACCAAGGTGTTTCCCATTACTTTGCGCAGCACCCAATCTCCGATCTTGAATTGCCTTGGATGTACTGTTTTGTTATACTTTCTGGATAGTTCTTGTTGGTAGGAGGCGATATGAACCAATGCTCTGTCTCTTCTTTCTTCTGCAAGGTCGAGCACCAATGTTATGGCTTCGCCGTTCAAGTTTGGATCAAAATTCTCGCTTCGAATTGTGGGGAGGCCAACTTCTAGTGGGATTACAGCCTCCATACCATAGGCTAAGGAAAATGGAGTTTCTCCTGTCGATCGCCGAGGTGTGGTGCGGTAAGACTATAAAACATGAGGGAGTTCTTCTGCCCACTTGCCTTTTGCTTTCTCTAACCTCTTCTTCAGTCCATCCAAGACGACCTTGTTTGATGCTTCTGCCTGACCATTTGCTTGGGGATATGCCGGTGTAGAATTGTAGAACTCTATCTTGTACTCTTCACAGAAGCTTCTGAAATTCTGCCGTCAAACTGAGTGCCGTTGTCTGAGATTAGGGCTTTTGGTATGCCAAACCGAGTGATGATGTTCTGCCAAACAAACTTCTTTACATCTTTTTCTTTGATTGATGCCAATGCTTCTGCTTCCACCCACTTTGTGAAGTAGTCGGTTGCGGTAAGAAAGAACTTCCTGTTGCCTGGTGCTGTTGGAAGTGGTCCTACTATATCCAACCCCCACATTGCGAAGGGCCATGGGCTAGTTAGAGGTAGAAGTTCTCTGGCAGGTTGGTGTATTTGGTGTGCGAATTTTTGACACTTTTTGACATATTTTTCTGAGTCTGCCTGCATGTATGGCCACCAATATCCTTGCGAAATTGCTCTGTATGCTAGTGATCTTCCTCCTTGATGGCTTCCGCATACGCCCTCATGTATTTCGAATAAGAATACTTCCACTTTGCTGAGATGAACACATTTTAGGTAGGGTCCTGAGAACGACTTTTTGTACAATGCCAAAGATAGGGAGAGCCAAAATCGTTGCGACTTGGCTCTTATTCTGTTGGCCTCTTTTTTTTCTTCCGGTAAGGTGCCATCCTTTAGGAACAGTATGATGAGATCCATCCAAGAGGGGCCTAGCTCTGCGCAACATACCTCTTCTGCTTTGGGGTGTTCAATGCTTATTTTAGGTAAGTAGTCGATCAACAATGGATGAGGGATGAAAGTATCTGCCATTGAGGCGAAGCCTGCTAGTTCGTCCGCTCTGCTGTTTTTCTCCCTGCCGATTTGTTCTATCCTGACTACTTCAAATTTCTTGATATCCGTTCTGACCAATTCTTGGTATTTGGCCATCTTGTCATCCTTTGCTTCGTAGTCGCCAGATATTTGGTTTACCACCAGTTGTGAGTCATTGTAAACCATTAACTCGGTGACCTTCATATAGAATGCTGACTTGAGACCTGCAAGAAGCGCTTCATACTCTGCTTCGTTGTTTGATGCTAGGAAGCCAAGGTTGATTGCATGCTCCACTACTAGGCCATCTAGAGAGATTAGGACTATGCCAAGTCCTGCTCCATGTCGGTTGGATGCTCCATCCACGAAGAGCTTCCACATCTCTCCAACAAACAACTTCCAGCAAGTGGAGGGATCAGATGATGCCTTGGGATCTTCCAAGTTGTTGGTGTTTTCTTCATGATCCATGCCTGTTGTGTGCCCCTCATAATCTGATTATACCAAGTATTTATTTGTTGGTGAGTCTTGACTTAGTGTAGCAAGGTTTGCTTCTTCCTTCCTTGCTTCGTTTTGGTCTACCTTGGCGTCTAGCTGAGTATCCTGTACCAGGGGTTACGCTATTCCGATGTCAACTTCCATCCCTAGTTCGGTTGTTTCAGTTAGGTCGACTGGGCAGATGTGATGACTCCCTGGTGTGAATTCTGCAACAAAATCCGCCAATGCTTGAGCTTTTATTGCGGTCCTGGGTTGGAACTTGATGTCGCATTGCCCCAACTCTACTGCACATTTCAAAATTCGCCTAGAAAAGTTCGCCCTTTCAAACAAAGCTTTTAATAGAAAGGCTGTGAGGACAATTATGGTGTGGCCGTGAAAGTAGTGCGACAACTTCTTTGAGGCCATCATCAAGGCTAATGCCAGTTTTTCCAGTGGCAAGTACCTTGTTTCAGCACTCAGTAATGTCTTGCTGACATAATAGATGGGTAGATGTTGGATTCCTTCTGCGCAGACCAACACTGCGCTAATTGCGTGCTGGGAGACTGCTAAGTATAAGAAGAGTTCTTCTCTAGGTACTGGGGTGACAAGTAGTGGTGGAGAAGACGTGTATTCTTTTAAGCTTTCCAGGGCGTGGTCGCATTCTTCGTCCCACTCAAACTTGGCCTTCAAAGCGTGGAAGAATGGTCGTAGTCTGTCTGACGACCTGCTGATGAACCGATTGAGCGCAGCTGCCATGCCGGTGAGATGCTGCACTTCTTTTACTGAGTTTGGTCTCTCCAACTCCTGGATTGCTTTGATCTGGGAGGGGTCTGCTTCGATACCTCGGTTGGTCATCAGGAAGCCTAGGAATTTGCCAGATCCTACTCCGAATGCACACTTAGACGCATTGAGGTGCAACTTGTGCTTCTTCAGGATCTCAAACATCTCACTTAGGTCCTTGAGATGGTCATTCTCATTCTTGCTCTTGACTACCATGTCGTCGATGTAAGCTTCCATTGTTCTACCTAACAACGGTTCAAACATCTTGGTGACCATCCGTTGGAATGTCGCCCCTGCGTTCTTTAGGCCAAAGGGCATGACCTTGTAACAGTATAGTCCTCTTGGAGTTGTAAAGGATGTGACCTCCTGGTCAGGTTCATACATGGCGATTTGGTGGTAGCCTCTGTATGCATCCAGAAAGCTAAGTCGGTTGTGCCCCGCCGTTAGGTCTACCAGTTGATCTATCTATGGTAAAGGAAAGCTGTCTTTTGGGCACGCCCTGTTGACTATTTTGTAGTCGACGCAGACACGTCACTTGCCATTCTTCTTTGGCACTACGACTGTGTTGGAGATTCATCTTGGGTAGTGCACTTCTCTAATTGCTCATGTCTCGAGCAGGTTTCCTACTTCTTCCGCCACTATCTCGGCATGGTAGAGTGCCGATCTGTGTGTGCGTTAAATGATTGGTCTGGCGGATGGGTGGACATTGAGTTGGTGACAGATGAAGTTGGGATCAATGCCTGGCATGTCGTATGGTGTCCAGGCGAACACTTCGATGTTAGAGGTCAAAAATTCCAATACCTCTAATCTCTCAGTGTTGGACAACGATGAACCGAGCAAAAAGAATTTATCCAGGTTCTTTTCATCTATTCTTACCTCTACCAAGTCTTCCACCGCTTTCTGATCAGCTGCTTTGCCGACATCTGCGAATAGTTCATTGCTCTTAGGTTCTTCCACCGAATGAACGTATCCTTTGGCAGCGCGGCTGCCATTCACCGTGACGAAGTATTGCTTCGACATGATCTGATCTCCATAGACTTCCTCAATTACCCCGGTGTCGTTGGGGAACCGCATTACTTGGTGGTAGGATGACGCCACCGATCGCATGGCATGCAGCCATGTTCTGCCCAAGATGATGTTGTAAGTGGAGGGGACCTTCAATACCCAGAATTCCACTTGTTTTGTCATGCTTCCTGCTCTGACTGGAAGAATTATTTTGCCGATGGGCCAGTCTGGCATGGAGTTGAATCCAATTAGGGGAGATACGGCAGCCGCCAAGTCTTTGTCTTGTAGCTTTAATTGTTTAAATGTTTCGTAGTACATGATTTCACATGAACTACCCTGGTCAATCAGAATCCGCTTGACGTCAAAATCCTTGACTCGGAGAGTGACGACCAGGGCATCATTGTGAGGGCAATATATCCGTTCCAAGTCTTTATCCGAAAAAGACATGACATTTGTGGCCTCTATCTTCCCCTTTTTGATGGCAGGTTGGGCACTTAGCACCTCTCTTAAGTGTTCAGCCTTTTTGATTGATCCCCTGAGCTCGCATACACGCTCAGGTTCAAAGACTCCATGTATCACATTGATAATGCCTTGAGGTGGGGCGTCGATCGGCATCCCGTCAGGGTTATTATGGTCCTGGGGGGCTGGTTGCGTTCTTCTTTCAATGTACTTATCCAAGTGACCTGTTGCAACCAACTCCTCCAGGTGCTGTCTCAATGGCGTGCAATTTTTAGTGCGGTGTCCCTTTTCTTTATGGAAGGTGCACCGCGACCTCTCGTCATAGTCCTTCTAGGCCTCTCCTAGCTTGGCAGGCCATCTGACGAAAGGCCCGTCTCTTATTTCACTTAGAATTCGGTAGATCGTTTTCTTGAAGACAGTGGTTATGGCAGTGCGGACTCTCAACCATCTTTTATTTTGGTCATCTCCGTTGTCTCGCCTGCCACGTCCGTTTCTGTTCGGAATATTTACTGCGTTGACCTTTGCTGAGGCCTTCCTTTTTGGTACTGTAGTCATGCCAGATTTTGCTTTGGCACGTGCGCCATCCTCCTCCACCCTGATGTGCTGGTGCACTCTTTCCATCAGGGCGTCCATAGTGAGGGGGGGTGTCATGGTGATTGAGTCCCTTAGTCTGTTCCCGACTAGAAGGCCTCTTTTGTACTGTGCAATGGCGAGATTGGTGGGGCAGTCCCCAATCTGATTGAAGGTCTCCCAATAGCGACTATTATAGGATCTTAGGGTCTCTTTGTCGTCCATGTCGATGGAGAGTAGCTGATCGATCTCTACCGGGGTTTTAGTGTTTGTTCGGAACCTTGTTACGAACGCCTCCGCCAATTGCGCCCAAGAGGCTATGCTGCCTTCTGGAAGTTTCTTGAACCAAGTCAGGCCTAGGTCGCCAAGGCTAGATGGGAAGAGGATGCACATCAAGGCCTCGTTTCACCGGTATACAGCCATGACCTGGCGAAAGTGGCTCAAGTGTGAGTAGGGGTCCGTCTTCCCCTCATATGTAGTAAATTTGGGCTGAAGGAAGCCTGATGGTAGGGATGCGTTCTCTATTGCCGGAACGAACGGTGAGGTCTGCAGCCTCGCCAATGCCTTGTCCGTTGGTTCGTAGGCAGGGCGCGGTATTGGCATTCCAACTTCAATGCTTCTGTGCGTCCAAGGAGCCAACCGCTACAAGGCAGAAACTCTATGCGGATCGCGTGCCCTGGTGTCCTCCTTCCATCGTGCCTTCTCTTCTAGCACGGTTCGTAGGTCGGACGATTTGGGCAACTCCGTCTGTCTGGACCTTGTTTGGTGCGTATGCGAGGGCCAATAGGTGCTTCCCTCAGTGTATGACCTCTCAGATCTCGTCCTCTCAGACCTGGAGTGACGAGTTTTGGAAGATCTAGATTGCGTATCGCCTGTCCTGAGGCTTCTACTCTCTGCTTGAGAGGGTGTGGTATTCCTACTACGACTTTCCGTGTGGCGAGGGGCCGTCTTGTTTGTGCACCCCTCTCCTGTCACCACTTCTTTTCTATTCACCTGGCGCTTTAGAGATTCCATGTCCGCCGCCATCCGACGTATCAACTCGTCTTGCTTCTTGACGCGATCCTCCAAAGCTTGAGGATCAATCCTCCGCCTTTGTCTTTCTGGACTTTACGAACAAGAGTGCTGGGAACTGTTAGTCCGCCTTCTTCCCCTTGTATCCCTCCTGGGATTCTGTCTTTGTGGTTCTAAATCCGCCATAGGAGGGATGAGAGGTAGACCATGTGGTCGTGGGTTCGATTCCCACAGACGGCGCCAATTGTACGGGAAAGAAATAAACCTTCTCGTATAATCCTGTTGATCAAGTCTACGCTCCTCTGTACGTCGTCGCTTTATCACCTGAAAACACAAACGTGAGCTAGCCGGCGGGTGTGTACCGGAAACCTCTCCGATACCTAAGTCAGTAAGCTTGACAAATAGACAAAAACTCTGTGTATTCAGAAAACAAAGTTGTGTTACCTCTCCATAAGTGATGTTTGTGAACTTTTATAGGTTTCGCGTGGCACAATCCTAGTAGAACTTCTATTCCTCCATGTAGAGTCCTCCTAGGATTCATACTCCTGAAGGATAATGCTTATCCTTCAACACCCCCCTCACTACTTAAACCAAGTGAGATGGTTTTACCATGGCCAAACTACCACGACCGAAGTAAGCATGGCCATGCCGAGCCACAGAGTGGACCGAACTATCGATAGTTTGGTCCCCTTCTTCACTGCTCTGCCTCGGCTCTTCCTGCTCAAACCGTGCTAACTATGTTGTTTGAACCGTGCTAACAATTAGCTAGGTCCTACCGAGCTATCCGTGCTATGCCTGCGACCGGTCTAACTTTGGCAACCGAACTAACTTCAAAGTAACCTTAGACCGGTCTAAGCACAAAGTATCTTTAGTCCAGAATAATCTTCAAGCCTCATTCAGACCGGACTAACTTCTGGGTTTTGGGCTCCTTTTACTCTGCTATTCTTATTTTGGCCCATTAACGGCCCATTGCCCAGCTCGGCCCAATTTAACCATATAAATTTCCCTCTCATCACGTAAAATGTCACATAATATCAAAAAATATATTTTTATATTAAAATTAAGTTTGTACTAAATGTGTGAGTTATAAATAATAAAATATTGTTATACTAAGTGATTATCTATATATTATTTTTTAGACATAAATTAATTTTCAAAATTAATTAAAAAAAATTAAAACATAAAGTGTCAAAGTGAAAAAAAATAATTTTAAAAATCAAAATACAAAAATGATCAAATATAAAATAGATAAAAATTTTAATTTATCATATATATATATATTTTGGTATTTTAATGTTGCGGGTGGTCGTCCCCTTAAGCAACGTAGTTTGCATAGAGTTGGTAGTTGTCTTTATTGGGTTGGAAGTTGTTTTGGAGCTATGTGAGTTTTAATCAGCTTGTTTGGTTTTATTTTTTTAAAAAATTTTATTTTTTTATTTTTTATATTTTTCATTTTTACTAAATTTTTTAATATTTTAAGTAATTTTTTTACTTTTTAGACACGTCTAACACAAATACACCTAAAAAGTAAAAAAATTATAAAAAAAATCTCTTAAAAATTCACAAAATACCAAAAATACAAAAAAAAATACAAGAATTTAGTATTTTTTTATATTTCTATGTATTTATTAATTTTTTAAAATATTTTTTCACAAATTTTTTACTTTTTAGATACATCTAAGTAATGTGCATCTAAAAAAGTAAAAAAAAAATGTTTAAAAATATTCACTAAAAACAAAAAAAACATTAAAATTAAAGAACTCAATTTTCAAAAAATTTAATCCAGAAAACTCAAACTAAACACACTGAATAGTTTTAATGTGTATGTGAGACCCATTTAATGTGATATTTTGGCCTTGTTTTGTTTTGTTTTTTGTTTTATTTTTATTTTTTTACTTTCCACCTCACTAGAGCTCAATTAGAGTTCTACTTTTAGAGAGATGTATTATTGTTGTATTGGGTTTGACTTCCATCTAATTCGTGATCGGACTGGAGAGTATTGTTGAGTCTATAGGGGCGCATTACAGGTTCCGTTTTAATAATTTGAATCATTCAATGTGTAGAACTCGTCGAGTACTATATGCTTGTGAACATCGCTTTGATTAGATATCGATAACTACGTGATCAAATCAGTTTTGTAAAATAAAAAAAATGAGCAGAGAAAAAATAAACGATTGATACAAATTCGATCTGATGAAATAATTATCGATATCTGATTAACGCGATTTTTTACAAGCATATAGTACTCGACAAGTTTTACACATTAAATAGTTTGGATTATCGAAACGGAACTCGTGGTGAGCCCCTACGGGCAGTGGCGGAGCTAGAAAGTTTAATTAGGAGAGGTACTTATTAATTACAATATTGAAAATTGTTACAAAAATATTTCATGCAAGTTTTTACAATTGATTTCAAGAAACATCAAAAAAATAATATTATTTATAACTAGTGTATCATGAACAATATAAAAAAATATGGATATAAGTCTTAAAATAAATTATATAATGATAAATTATTTTTTTATACAAAATTTGATTAAAAATTTAATATAATGGTAATATCACGTCATCATTAGTATGCGATATGACCAACTAATAGTAAATAAACACATACAGAGTGAACCTCACATGTCAAATGTAACTAACAATTCAATAAATTTCATATCTTTATAGTGAGATTACTTATACTTGCATGTCAATAATAATGACATCACCGTTACATTTAAAATTTTCAAAAATAATATGATTTATAATAGTCTCTTCATTTTCAATCAAAACAATCATTATTATTTTCATAATTTTTAAAATGTTATTGGCATGTTACTTGAATAATATTTTTGTAATTCTTTTTATTTAAAATATTTTCTTTATATTTGTTAAAAAAAAAAAATCACAAAATCCAGGGGGCACGTGACCCCCCTGGTCTTTACGTGGCTCCGCCACTGCCCACAGGCCCAACAACACGAATTAGAGGGAAGTCAATCCCATCTTTATTATATTGCCTACGTAGAGTTGGATTTGACACTGGTAGGGGTGTAAATCTGACCCATTGGTTTGGGCCCATTCGAAATCTGCCCGTGGCCTAGTGTGGCCCGCCGAGACCTAAACCTTTTTGATATATATAAAATTATTCATTTTTTTTTTTTTTTTTTTTTTTTTTTTTTTTTTTTTTCAAGAAAGACTATGCATGCACCTTATAATTAAATAAGAAAATGATATAATTTTATATTTTTGAAGTCATACCTACAAAACATAACATAATCAAATATCTCATTAATCATAATTAAAATAATATCATAACTTAAGAAGAAAATTAGTCATAACTAATGTAGAAAATGACGTAATTTAATAAATAAATAATTCATAACCAAACACCACACAAGATATAACTAAATAGCTCTCATGAATCATAACTAAAATAATGTTATAACAAAAAAAAAAAATTACATTACTTTATAGTTTTTTAGTCATAACTAAAAAAAATATAAGTCATAACTAATTACTACATAAAATATAAATAAACGTCTCGTTAATCATAACTAAAACACTATAGTATAATTTATTTATTTTTTACTTTTTATCCCTCATAAATAATCTACATATAATATCTATCAATGTTAGGCCTAGCCCGCGACCCTATTTTGAGTGGACTTGAGCATAGATTTTTGCCACATAAATAAGGTCGGGTCGGACTGTCACAACTTAACCACCACCCCTAAGGGATTAGAGAAGTGACCGGCCAGTAATCCAAAATTATCAAAGATCTGCTTAAAAGGAATACAATAATAGGGGTTGGCGGAAGCCTATAAATTGAAGTATAAGATCACCAAAATATGTATACATGAGTTCTAATTCAAAATCCATGGAGTTTTCTCCTCAAATTTAGAGAATCGTGCAAGAAATCAAGTGTGTGAACAAGAATTCCATGAAATGAAGTCATGCATGTCAAAATCTTGAGCTAAATTCTTCAAATCTAACCATGCATGTCATGATATGAGTTTAATTCTTACAATTTTTCCCTTATCTTATTCATTCATATATTCTACTTCATAAAATTACTAATTAAGCTTGATTTCTTCTTTATTAGGCCTAGTTTGGCATCTTCAAAAAAAAGTTAAAAAGTCAAAAAGTCACTATTCTATTTAAGTTACATCATATTATTCAAGTCACATCACCTCTCTACCACATCACTTCAAACCCAACTCATACCCAACCCATATTTCATAAAAAGTAAAAAAGTACACTTATTTAGATCATTCCAAACTTAAACTTAAATTCCATAAATTCATGAGTGTAACATCTCAAATTCATGAAATTAAAGAAGAATTCCTACCTTAGATGGTTGAATTATGAAGATTTTCCTTCAATTTCACCTTGTTCTTGTTCTTGTTCTTCCTCTTCTGGTCTTCTAGAGCTCTCTAGAGTTTTCTTTCTTCCTCTTATGTGTATGACTCCAACAATATGCACTCTCTCTCTTTTCTTTAGTTTAGTTAAGTTGATGAATAAATTAAGGAGTGTATAATCATTAATTATTCCTAGGCCTTGATTTATTCTAAGCTTAAATTAATAAATTATATTGGCTCTAATTATATTAAATTCACTTAAATTAAATCAAATCTCATCATAATCTAATTCAAATTAAACTAAATTTAATCACACTAATATGAATTAGGCTCTAATTACCTATTCTAAATATTTAATTTAACCTTGTATAATTTACTAAATTAGACAGGTCCAATTCATATTCTATACACATCAATTCACGATATCACAATTCATTTCACATATGACACATAATAGCACATAAACACATAATCAATGCAAATCAAATGATTAACTTAATTAATCAAGAAGGTAGTTATCACACGGACCAAATTTACACCCTTACTTTGCGGCTTTTGATTTTATTTTACCACAATTCTTTGTTGTTAGCTTATCATGAGTCCACGACCAAAATTGTTCATTTTCCTTAGAATGAACATCTTTGGGTATATTGTTTGTGAAAAAAATGAAGGGAAACTGTCACGACTTAATCCCAAGAGTTTAGGATGAGAATCGTAACGTACTAACTTATTTTATTCGTAACAAATAAAACTGCGCAAGTGAAAATAAAAATAATTAAATAAGAAATTTCTTCATTCTACTATTTTTTTTTTTAAAAATACATCCATAGGCTTTTATTATTTTATTATGCAACGACCGACCATCAGAAAAAAACGACAAGAAGAAAATAAAAGAAAAATAATTTAACGGATCTGCATCAATTTCTTGCACAGGTTCCACTACACGAGATTATGGGTCTTCCTTACATCGCATCACCTGAAAATGTAATAGTTATAAGTATACAGCAGAATGAGAAATATTATGCCAAAAGTATAGGGAATACAAAATAACCATGGATAGTTAGTTAAGCCAAAACATTTACATAACTCAATTTGGTAAATAAATCATTTAAGTGGCAGAAACTGAAATACAGAAATTATGTAAATAAAAAACCATTATCACGGTACAGAACAGAACAGATGTCACAGAAGTGACAGTCAAAACAGAGGTCAATGGATCCATGACAAACAGATGACCATAAAGTGGCTAAACAGAGGCCAATGGTTATTTAAGTCCCCCAAGGCGTGGGACTCCCAGGGTGGTACTTGCAAAACATAATTGTTTATCAGGTCATAATCAAATATTTTTTAAAATTTAAACAAACATATTCATGGGCTTCATTTTAAACAAATAATTTAGAAATTAATCCACGTAATTGAAATATTAATATAATTTATAAAAAGTAACTTGTATTAATATAACTTGTATAAAATAAATTATGATAAGACAAAATATACGTAAAATAATTATGATAACTCAAGATATAATATAACTCACCTTAAGATTAAGTCTTATTAATTCCTTTATATTTTTGTTGATTTTCGGCCCCTCTCTTTTTCACTGATCTCTTTTTTTTCTTTTTCTTTTTTCACACTGGAACCAGCTTCCCCACTTTCCTCTTATTTATAGACACGTTGGGTGATGACTCACCCGTTATGAACAACCCTAACGATGACTCACCTCTCCCCCCTACACCTAGACATATAGATGACCCTTCCTCATCTTCTTAGCCATATTTGCAAATCCTCTTAATTAAAACAAATCTTCGTAAATCCTACTAATTAAAACAAATCTTCCTAATTCATTATTACTTGATTTATTTAACTAAATCTATACATTCCAATCTTTTCACACTAACTAGTGATTAATTTAACCCTCAAATAAATCTCCTCATCATATATATTTGATAACCACAATGAAAAATTAATTTACGTATAGTTTCCATTATTATTATTACTATTGCCTATTATTATTATCATTATTATTCTTATTCTATACATTTATTTTATTATTATTGTTATTAGTATTTATTTATTGTTTTAATAATATATTGTCATATACAACCATAATTATGTATATAACTATAAATATTTATGTAGTATTTAATTAAATGTTCAGGATACCACAAAAACTATAAAAAATAAAAATAAAAATAAAACTCAAGTTTTGATCTTTGTAATGAAATAAATTTTTAATTTTTGATTTTATTATTTTAAACTCTAATCTTTTAATTTGTTTTTAATTTAAACTATTTATCTATTTTTATTAAATAAAACTGATAGAGAAATGATATCTTAGTCATTAAATTGAAAAACGTATATTATATACCTTTTATGTGTACATTGAGTTGTATGATTAAAATACTATTTTTTTGTTGATTTCTGTCATGACCCAAACCCGGCCTTATGGGTTTAGCATCAGAATCGTCAAGAATCCGAGATTACCAAAGGCTCTTGAACAAGAATATCTGATTAAGCAATCTGAGGCTGGCGGAAGCCAATACAGTAAATAACTAGTGTCCATTGAGCTGTGAAAATCTGTATGTCAAAAACATTTTTATGCATTCATACGGTTCAACACAGTACATTCTATACAATCATATACTGATCGGTCGATCGACGGATTGAATCCTCGATAACATCGCGATAAGCATCTATACAAAAGTACAATACAGTAAGGAGACCGATGGGGGACACAAAAACACCCCAAGCCATAGCATGGCAACTCGGAACCTCGTAGTGAGGCACATAGGCTTGACAAAAACTGGGGACCGACCCACGCTCTAGCTCGATGCAGTTCTTGAGAACCTACATATATATATAAACAAAGGAGCTAAAGCCCATGAATAACATAATGCGTAAGAGGTTATGAATGAATGCCTACATGATGAAATCGATTCATTAAACAAGATTTTCGATCTTTCAATATTTCATCAATCACCATATGGTACATCCATTAGCCTATAAACAAGAGGTCCAAAGGACCGGTCTTAGACCCAACAAGAATGATGGCCATCAATCAAGAAAGTATGGTTTCACAAGGAAACCAACAGAGCTCTATGATAAGAATATCAATGCTAAAGATGCCACATCTGATTCGAATCACAGGACATACATTCATTCAGTAAACAATATCAGTTCAATAAACAATTCAGTTCAGTATTCAAAAGATAACCATTTTGAACATATCTTTACACAATTGTTACTCACAGAGATTGGGCTAATAGCAGCTAGAGCGCGTCCCCGAGAGCCAACCCTAACAGTAAACAAATAGAACACACACTAAGTTCACAGTCAGAAAGGATGGTAATTAATCCCTAAATTTCCTCGGTGTGGTTCTATGTCTAAATCCTCATTAAGATGTCTTAAACTAGGCCTAAGAATGCCTAGGATGGGATGAGGATGCAAAAATACAGTTGGAAGGCATTTTTCAAAAGTTGCTGAAAACAGGGGTCTCGTTCGAGCAAGCCTTCCTTCGCTCGAGCGAGGTTGCAAAAACAAAGGCTTCGCTCGAGCGAACAATCCTTCGCTCGAGCGGTCTGATGAAACAGTAAAAGTACTGGATGCTCAATTTTTACGCGTGATGCTCGCTCGATGCTCGCCGGCGAGCTTCCAAAATCAGGGTTCGCCGAGCCGAGCCTTCCTTCGCCGATGCGATGAAACAATAAAAATCTTGGATGCTCGATTTTACGCTCGAGCCACCAATCCTTCACTCGAGCGTGGCTCGAGAGAAACCTTGTCGCCGGCGAGGAATCCTTCGCTCGAGCGAAGAAGCCAAATCTGGAATTTCCAGATTTGCCTTCCAAGCTCAAACCAAACATTCTCTCACTCAAAACTCGACCTCTTGGGCCCAAATTCTGAAAAATACATTCTAAGACAATGTACAACAAGTTTCAAAAGCCAATTTATGAATTCAAGCCCCAAAGGTGAGTCAATTAAAACCATTTTTCAAGAACAATTCAAGAACACTATCAAAACATGCAATGCATGAGCTTTAAACTAAAATCAAGCTTTAAATCTTGCTCTATTGAGCTCCAATCTTTGAAAACAATGTGGGAAACATGGATTATGATAAAAACATGGACATGCATGTATAATTCTCCAATGCCAAATGACCATGCATGCAACATTCAAGCTTCAATTCAACATTCTTGCACTAAATCATGGCCTAGCTCTCTAATTGGGCATGAACTATGCAAAATGAGGCTCAAGGACAACAAGAAGAAGATGATTTCCTTACCTAGAGTGTCAACTTCAAGGTGTGGAAGCTAGATTATGCCAAGTTATACACCAATTCCAAGCAATTTCCAAGAAGAACTCAACTCTCTCTCAATTCTCTCTACTTCTCTTCTAAGGTCGGCTATGGAGGAGAGAAATGGCTGATGAAATGTTTTCTCTAAATGTATAAGGTGTATAAGGCTCATTATAATTGAATAAACAAGCTCCACTCACCATGGCAATTTGGTAATTAAGTCAAACTCGACAATTAACTTATTTAATCTAATTTAATCATTCCTAACCAATTTTCAGATAAATATGTCATTAAATCACAAATATTCTCCTGATTCCAAAACACTAAACGGTTTCTAAATCGGCCGCCGATAAGGCCTTCAATTAGCAGTTTAAACATATGAATTCAAATAGATAATCAAATAATCAAACAGATGCAATATGCAATAATAGATAAACTTATTCAATTTCAATCAGTCCATTCAGTACTTTAGTTAATTCGGTTATCAGTCATTATCAGTTCAGTTTAACAATAATCAGTATATAATTCGGTGGTTATTCGGTAATCGGTACGAGGGTTGTTACAATTTCATTTGACAAAAATAAGCGAATTGTTTATATTAAAAATAAATAAAAAGATTAAGATTAAATTGACAAAATTTAAAAAGTAAAATTTATTTTATTACAAATGTCAAAACTTGAGTTTTTTTTTTAATTGTAATTTCACTGAAAAATTAAATCGATCAAATAATTATAATTTTTTATTTTATTATATCTGTCGTTGAAAATATGATACTTGTTCTATATTGCCTTCCATGATGTGCGGGCATGTTTTAAGAGTAAATTTTCAAAACACAATTTTCTGTAAAATATGAAAGATTAATAAGTTTTGTTTAACATTTCTTGGTCTAAAACTTAGGCTTGGTTTGACTATTCTAAAAAAAATTAAAAAATTATTACTATTCACTTAAAAAAATATTAAAAAATTAATTTTATACGATCTTCCTTTTCAAACAATCATAAAGGCAAAGCAGGCGGAGCATTGTAGGGGCCATCACGTTGCACTTATTTAGGTGTATACATAACACGGTATTGTTCAACTTGTAGGGGCCATAATGGGTCCCATTTTAATAATTTGAACTGTTCAATATGTAGAACTCGTCGAGTATTATATACCTGTCAAAAATCACGTTGATCGAATATTGATAACTATATGATCAAATCAGTTAAAATTTATAAAATAGATGGTGTTATAGTTAACGATTGAAAAAAATTAATCCGATCAGATAGCTATCGATATCCGATCAACGTGCTTTTTTACAAGCATATAGTACTCGTCGAATTCTACACATCGAACGGTTTTGATTAGCAAAAATGGACCCGTGATAGGCCCTCACGGGCCGAACAACACTTTCAATTCACTACCCAACAAACAGGGAATCATTTCCCCTCCCTCTGCACACACTGGCTCTCACCGTACCGCTATTCCATTAGGCCCTGTTTGATTGGGGGATATGAAGTGTGGGATTGGATATTATATCCGGTGGGGTCCATATATCCCATGTTTGCAATTTTTTTTTGAAGGGGATATAATATCCGGTGGGATTGTATATCCCCCAAAAGTGGAGGATATACAATACCACACCCCCCCCCATTATATCATATCCCCTAGGTTGGGATATGATGTAAAAAGTCCAATTTACCCTTTTATTTATCTAACATAATATAATTTAATATATTTTTTGAATTTAATATAATATAATTATTGAATTTAATATAATATAAATATTATTGAATTTAATTTAATATAATTTAATACAAATTTTGAATTTAATATAATATAATATTATTAAATTTAATTTAATATAAATATTATTTAATTTAATTTAATATATTATAAATATTATTTAATTTAATTTAATTTAATATAATTTAATACAAATTTTGAATTTAATATAATATAATTTAATTTAATATTATTGAATTTAATTTAATATAATATAATATTATGTAATTTAATTTAATTTTATATAATATAATTTAATACAAATTTCGAATTTAATTTAATATAATATTATTGAATTTAATTTAATATAATATAATTTAATATAAAATTTGAATTTAATATAATATAATATTATTTAATATAATATAATATAATATTATGAGGGCAATCTTGGAAATTACTTGTTATATCCCACAATATATTTTGTAAAACAAACATGCATATTATATCCTCCATTTTATATCCAGTGAAACAAACAGGAGTTGGGGGATATACTATCCAATACCTATATCCTATTCATTATATATCCTGACTAAATCCCACATCACATTATATCTTCCATTTTATATCCAGTGAAACAAACGGGGCCTTACTTCCATCACAATCTTTCCCTATACACTAATTTATACAATTTTTTAATTCATAATTTTTCATAAAAAATAAAAAGTTAATCTAAATATCCATATTTTTTTTCTCAATTTTTTAGTCCAAAAAAATAAAAAATACACTTATTTAAGATATCCCAAACAACCCCTTAAATTAGTAAAACCTCCAATAAAAAAGTGAAAACAACATTTCTGATATTTTCAAACTTTTCATTGAATTCATGCAATAAAATATATTTGTATGAATAATATTATATAAATTAATTTTCTTATTCACATTTTTTTTTTTTGGATCTGTACTCTTGTTTAATTGAGTACTGATTCAGATTTTATAATTTTTTTGCTATTGGTATTATATTCGTTAGTAAAATAAAAATATAAAATTTATTAATTTGTATAATATTTTTCTATAAAAGTGCATATAACATCATATGTAGGAAATAATTAGATTCGCGATTATTATTAGAATATGATATGACTTATGAGTGTATACATGACATTATTATATAAATTCTCATAAGTACCCATCTAAAAAAAATGTACACAAGCTTTCGCAAGAAATATTAAAGATGTTAGACTATTTTACAAATTCAGATCACCTATTACAACATCAACATGCATAGCAAAGTACACTCATATTTCAAAAGCACATAAAAAATTTTGTGGTTTAACACAAATCAAGTAACATCTATTGCTGGTAAAATTCAACTCATTATAAACAGTTGGTATTGCAAGGGTCTTGTTATGGTGTGCAATCCCATATGCAACCAACACAAAAAGTGTAAGTAGAAGGTATAAACATAAAATAGGACAGCAACACAAAAGGTGTAAGTATAAGGTGTAAGTTGCACACTTAAGAAAAGTCCGTATTGCAAATATGAGGCTCAAAACACTAAAGGTTGGTTTGGCATGCTTAAAAAAAGTTAAAAAGTCAAAAAGTTATTATTCTATTTATGTCATATCATCTTATTTAAGTCATATCATCTCTTTAAAACATCACTTCAAACTCAATCCAAATTCAACTCATATTTCATAAAAAGTTAAAAAGTGCACTTATTTAGATCATCACAAACAACCCCTAAAACAGTGTATGAGACCAATATAATTGGACCTTAAAAATATTCTCGCCTCTTCATTTTTCGCTCAAGAATAACTCAATTTTTATGTCTCTCCTACATTCTGTCAATTTTGTCAATTCTGAAACGGTTACAAATCTTTTATTCAGAGGTAAACATTATAAATCTTAATCCTCATTCAATTAAAAGGATTATAGAAAAATAGTGGATCACTTAGTTTCAAAATCATATAATGATTATGCTAGCCTGTTAATATATATGTACATACATACCCTATAAAATCTTTGTTTCGATTTGCTCACGTTCCCCTACTTTCAATGTTATTTGCAGTTCAAGTATGCAACCTTAAAATAGGACCAAGTGTGCCAACATCAATAAATGATGTAGAAATAATTTCATTAAAATAAATGACACACGCGAGAACGAGGAATAAAATATGTGGTATATATAAGTGTGATCGATTGTGGCCTGAATACAGTTAAATTTTGGTTGTTATATGTGAACATCATGCTTTTACATATAAGAAAGTATTTAGATTACATTTTGGGTGTGAATTAGTGATTTTTTTAATAATTTTTTTGTCAATGTTTTTTACTTTTTAGGTTTTATTATGCTAGAAAAATTCAAATTTTAAAGTAGTACCAATTTTTTCAAAAGTTCAAAAAAAAAAAAAAAAAAAATTCAAATCTCTTGTCAGAGCCTTCGAACTGATACCAGTAATGTTAGAAAACATAGAAAATAAAATATAAAATGAAATATCTCATAAAAAGCAAGTCCCACCAATGCACTTAGACTTTCTTAGCTTATACATGCCATATAATTTTTTGTCAACTAATAATTTGTTTTAGCAAGACCGACTGGTTGAAAATCATACATTAGGTAGGTGATTAATGTGGATTGGAAAATAAGCTTTAATGCTCTTATCAAAACTTATGCGGTAGTGACTAAGGCCAAGTTTGGGTATTTGGAAATAATCTAAAAAGCTAAAAAGTTATTCAAAAAGTTAAAAAGTTAACACTATTCACCAAAAGTCAACAATTACGGCTGCACAACTCCCAATTCAAATTTTCCTCTAAAAATCAATTTTCATAATTTTTTATTACACATTTTTCCATAAAAAGTCAAAAAGTTAACTCAAACATCCATATTTTCAACCTCAATTTTTTTGTCCAAAAAGACAAAAAGTGCACTTATTTAGTCTTCCCAAACAAGGCCTAAGTTATAACAATGATCTGTTGTGAGTTGTAGAGACCTTTTTTCAGAGTCTTTTTTTGATAATCTAAATTGTTTAAATTGTAAGATTTCTTGAATAGATTATCCATGCAAAAAATCAAATTGATTGGAAATCTACAGCCACACATTTTTTTGTAAAAATATAAACGGTTGACATTATCTTGACAATTTTTGTAAAACAATTTGAATTTGATCACGGGGTTACGATTTTTTGATTAACTTAATTTTTTGTATAAATGATATTCTCGACAAATCGTACAATATAAACATTTCAAATCATCAAAAAACGATTAAAAAAAAAACCTCCACGGACTCACAATAGATTGCTGCTGTGATTTAATCACAGCAGCATCCCCATGTCCCGTGCTTGCTAGTATTTAATTGTTTGTCTTTTTAGGTGGATGATAATGAGTGGTACGTGATAATTTTCAGGGCCTATTTGTAAATAAAATTTTTAATGAGTTTTTTAATAATTTGTAAATAAAAGTTTTATGCAAATGATGTGATAGTTATATTTTTTAATAAATAAGTCATTTTAATGAGTTGTTTAGTTTCAAATAAATGAATATATATATATATATATCATTCTATGTAAATTCTTTAGACAAATTATATTGACCTTCTTTAAAATTTTACAAAAATATAATAAGTCCCATAATTTTAGTATTATTATTTATTACATTGGGATTTTTTAAAATTTTAATTCACATAACACTTAATATTTTTCATCAATAATTAAAAAATGATATTATTTTCTCTTTTACACTAAAATATATATTTTTCTTTATTTATTTATATATTTTCACACTGAAAACTATGTTATTTATATATTTAAAAAATATAAATGTAAATAATAATTAACTATAGATAGTACATTTATATAATAGTAGTTGTAGATATTATTATTTTGATAGTACATTCTTCAGACAAATTATATTGACCTTCTTTAAAATTTTACAAAAATATAATAAGTCCCATAATTTTGGCATTATTATTTATTAAGTTGGAATTTTTTAAAATTTTAATTCACATAACACTTAATCTTTTTCATCAATTATTAAAAAATGATATTATTTTCTCTTTTACACTGAAATATATATTTTCCTTTATTTATTTATATATTTTCACACTGAAAACTATGCTATTTATATATTTAAAAAATATAAATATAAATAATAATTAACTATAGATAATACATTTATATAATAGTAGTTGTAGATATTATTGTTTTGATAAAATATTGAATTTTTTTTTAGAATGTTTATATATATTATATATATAATTATATAATCAAAGTTTTAATTGTAATTTAGTCTTATACACAAGTATGAATTTATAAATTTTTTGGCTCGTCAAGGCTCGTGAATAGGCTTGAGCTCGAGTCAAGCCTAAGCAGGGACGAAACTAGAATTTCAATTACGGAGGGGCCAAAATATGAAAAAAAAAAATTCTTTTATATATCAATTGTTATCTACTGTCATATTTCAATTCTAAAAAATAATAATAATTAAGATTTGATATTAAACTAAGGGAATCGTTATTCTCATTCAACTTTATTCCAAATATACTCCCTTCTTTATTTTTATTATTCATAGAAAGGAGTATATTTGGAATAAAAGGCAGTGAGAATAGTAACTATGTATAATAAAGAAAAACAATGAAGTATATTTAGAGTAAAGTGGAGTAGGAATAACGACTCCCTTAAATAATATATAAAATTTATTATCTATTTAGTCTTCACATTATTAAAAAAGAAGTTATATCTACTCAACTTTAATATATAAATAAAAGAGAAATCATAAATTAGTTGATTCTTTGCATATGCTAACTCAATTATCTATTAAAGTGAAAGTAATTTTTTTTTTCTTTTCAAATTTCAAAAGTTTTATTAGGTCTCATGTGAATCTCATTAATATGATATCAGCATTATAAGTATGCTTCATGTAGTGATAAACAAATTGTGATAAAAAAAAAAAATTAATGTGTTATTACTGTTAAATTGTGTTTTTATTAAATAAATTTAAAAAAGGATAATAATTCTATTTTTTTGGTGTTCCAATTCTTTCATACAGATAAACTTGTTTTATTAAGACACAAAGTTTTCAATATTCCTAAGGTGGCAGCAGGGGCCATTTGTAATAACAAGAAAATTTTGGGCAACATAGCATATCATCCCAATAGCATTGTTTCCTTTGAATAGGGGGGCTATGACCCCTTACTGTCTACAAATAGATCCGTCCCTGAGCCTAAGCCAACTCGGTTCGAGCTCAAGTTCGAATTCATTAAAATATTAATAACCAAACCCAAACATATTAAAGTTTGACTCATTTGTAGCATATCTACCTCTTTCTTGTGGTGCTGTTTGAATAATGTATTTTTTCCCCTTCAATTATGTTATGTCACAATACTGTTCACTTCTTTTTTTAAATTTTTTTTAAAGTTATCTTTTCAGTCTATATTGCTTGCATTTAAAAAAATAAAATTGTTTAATTTTTTGTTGGGTTCCCAATTAAAATAATGTAATTTATTTATTTATTATTTTAGAGGCAATCTACGAAACCAAAATAAAAAAGGTATACTAACATTTCTTAATGATTAATGGGAAAACATGAACACTCCTAACATTTTCAAAATATCATAGATATTCCTTAAACATTTGAAATTATATCAAAAACATTTTTTGACATTTAGTTAAATCACAAATATTTTTATCATTTAGCAAAAATACACCAACACCCCTTAATATTTTGCGAGAAGATCACGTACACTTCTTTTAACTTAAATAAATATATGTGATAATATTATTAAATTACTTATGTATATTTCTATATATGAATACATATAAAATTATTTGGATAATTAGAAAAAAAAAATTTCTCAAAATTTGAACTTTTTAACAAAATAAATCCTACGTTTTTAATTTTATCAAATCAAATCATTTAATTAATATTATCACATATATTTATTTAAGTTAAAAGAAATGTTTGTGATCTTTTCACAAAATATTAAGAGGTGTTTGCGTATTTTTACTAAATGATAAGGGTGTTTGTGATATAAATTTCAAATGTCTAAGAGGTATCTATGATATATTCAAAATGTTATGGGTGTTCATGTGTTCTCATTCAGGGGCGACTCCAAGGCTTGGTCAGCGGTGTCACCCGAATCTCCTGGCTGAATTTATTTATTTATTTATTATATAAATATTAGATTTTAGGAAAAAAAATTAGTAATTGAACCCACTAAAATACAATTTTGAACCCATAGTTTTAAGTCCTACTTTTTTGAACCCACCAATTTTGAACCCATATTAGATATTAGCATGTCTTTTTGCTTAAACAATAATATCAATATATTGAAATATTTTTGTTTATAATTTTAGAATTTAAATTAATTTGTTGATTTTTTTCTCCACAGGTGATATAATGATTAATGTGAATTTTTTGTAAGATATATGGTATTTAAGTTTTTGATTGACATCACTGACAAAAATTCCTAAAATCGCCGCTATTCTATTAAACGTTAATAAATGTTAGTTTATCATTTTCAAATTGCAGAGGATAATTCGTATTTTAAAAAAATCTCAGAGAATATATTTATAATTTATTCCAAATAAAAAAGATTACATTATTTTAATAGGAAACAAAAAAAAATTAAACAATTTTATTTTTTAAATGCAAGCAGTATAGATTGAAAAGATAACTTAAAAAATTAATTTTTTTTAAAAAGAGAGCAAAAGGCATTGTCACATAATATAATTGAAAAAAAAAATACATTATTTAAGAAATAGGCACAATACAAAGTTGAGAATTAAATTTTAAAAAAAAATAAATAAATAAATAAAATAAGTTGAAACGGTGCGCACTGCAAGAGCCACAACTGAGAAGGTCACAGTAGTGACCCCATCCTACTTGGACATAATTCCAAGAATGTGGTTGTTGCAAGTCAAGCTTTTTATTGTTTTTAGTCTTTTTATTATTATTTATTTATTATTTTTTTTGGCAACAATGCTAGAGACCTCTAAAAAGGCATCTCTAAACCCACCTCTAATGAGGTGGAAAAGGAAAAAAAAAAATCAAAACACATGATTGGCTGTGGCGGGAGACCCACTGTTACATCACTAGTGGTACCTCTAAATTAGAGGTTCCAAACTTTTTTCTTTTTTTTTGGAACAAGCAAAGAAAAGAGAAGAGCCAATGAAGCACTTGCAAAACTGGAAGCATATTTATTGATGTTGCAAATTTGTGGTGTATAATGGGCACCCATGTCATGACATCATTTCACATGTAAAGAAAAGGAGTGTCATACGCCATGCCAAAATTCTTTTTTGTGAAATTGCATTTTAATTAGATAATGTCAAAATAAATTTATTTTTTATCGTGGTCTAAATCTGTTGTATATGGTGCATGCCTTTTTTATGTTTGCTGCAAAATTTTCTTTTATGTTACATTTATAATATAAAAAAAAAAAAAAACTATAATACAATTATTTTAAAATTATTTGTAATTTATCTATCCGAATGCAGACCACTAATTAGTGGTTGCACTAGGGATGTGACAGTGGATCCCACCCACTGTCACATGTATTTCGTGTCTTCATTTTTTATTTTTTATTTTTAACTTGCCACATCATTAGTAACGATGTTAATAGTAGAACTTTAGTGAGATATAACATGGTTGTTATCTATCCTTCTTCTTCAACCACCACACAGGTAGCAAGTAATTAATTGCCATTCATACCACTTTGAAATGTGTTGGTAGCACCAATGAGGGAACCATTCCCATTTACTTGTTCCAAAACACCATATTTTATTATATGTTCTCAAATTCAAAATCTTCAAATCTTCAATACATTATTATGAGATAATAAGAAGTTGCAAAAAATGAGCTGGACACATAATTTGTATAAAAATATATATATATATATATACAGAATATTCAATGTATAATCTAAATTTGTTTAAGATTTTTGTTTCACCACATAATAGTTTAATTTTAAGGGACAATTACAATTTAGTTTAAATTGTTAAAAATAATTTTAAATCAGTGATAAAATTTATGAATATTAATAATTAAATTATTAACATTTTTCATGAATTTGTAATTATTTTGTAAAAATCTCAGTCTCACTTAACTATAATTTCTCCTAATTTCTTTTATTAACTTTTTTGATATAAAATGTGTGCACCTACTTTTACTTGAAAATAAAAACAATTTTCAACACAATAAATAACAATAGACTCGAATAGGATATGATTCAAAGTGTGTGGACACGCATCTGTTGAGTTGTAGAATATTGTTTCTTTATTAAAAGTAATTATCTAGTCTTAGCAAATTTTATTATGACAATGAGTCTGACCAATATTAATGGGTTATAGGGCAAGTTTGGGAATAATTTATTTTAGTCAAATCATTGCTAAAAAGTTTTTTTTTTTCCTACGTTTATTCATAAAAAAAAAAAATCAACTAAAATAGTTAATTCCTAGAACAACCCTAATGCTGTGTTTGGTTGAGGGATTTGAGGAGGGATTTGGAAAGAGAAATGGAAAAGGTAAGTAAAATATGAATAAAACATGCCCATATTTCACCTAGTTTCACACACCTTTTCCCTTTCCCTTTCCAAATCCTTACCCAAATCCCCCAACCAAACACAGCATAAGAATAATTTAAATAAATCACAAAATATTATTGATTGAGCACATAATTAGATGAGTTCATGAAAGACTAGATAATTTTTGTTCTAGTAGATTTGTAAGCAATTTGCTCCGAGTTTTAGTAATACTATGTGTACATAAAAAATAAAAATAAAAAATTACACAAAAAATTAATGTGACCCAAATCCAATTTAACCATACATTTTATTTTGTTCACCTAATATTATTGACCTAGTACTCATATAGGAACCATTAAGGTGTTTGCAAGGGAGAGATTTGAAATTAAATTTTCCCTTGAAACTAACATCTAATAATCAACTTTTATAGATAAAAAAAATAAAAAATAAAAAACAAAAAACAAAACAAAACTTTCCATAGTCAAATGATGAAATATTGGGCATGAATGTAAAACGTGCGCAACTTTGACATTGCTTAAATTTTTGTGCAATGTGTGAAAGTTGTGCAGTCACCGAACACAAAAATAATACTTGCCTAACTTAACAGAAAAACAAATGTTTTTTTCAATAATATTATAAAAAAAATTCATTGTGAATTTATGATTCTATTTTTTTTCTCCAATTCATTTATTAGAATGATATTTAGGATTGATTTGGGGTGTCCTAAAAAAGTACACTTTTTGTCTTTTTACGAAAAGATGTGCAGAAAAGTAAAGAGGTGATGTGATGGAAAAAAAATAAAAAGATAAAAAGATGGATTATATAGTATAACCCAAACCAAGCCTTAATTCTACAATGACTTATAAATTTAATAAAAAAAATTCCAAATTTAGAGAGAGATCAGGACCAAAGGGGCCAAGTACGACCCTAATCTCATAAGCCTACATTTGTAAGCCCATACATGGGGCTTGGCTTTAGAAATCTAAGATGAGTTGGCCCAAGATTAATAATCAAAGCCCATGGGCCTGAGCAGGCCCGGTCCATTGCCAAGCCTTATGATAATTCATTTAAGAATGTTGTCCCATTTAAATTTGGGAAGACTTACATGTATATCCTAATAAGTGGACTTATTATCTAATAGGTCCTATAATAATTAATAGTGTTTTTAATCAAATGCTATTAAAAAAACGTTACTAATTATTAATTTTCAACAAAAGTTTGAAAATTATCACCAAAAATGTTACTAATTATAAGTTTTAACTATAGTTGAAAATAATCGTTACAAAAAAATACTAATTTTCAATTTTCAGCGATAGTTTGAAAAATTCGTCACAGAAAAACGTCATAAATTATAAGTTTTAGTGACAATTTATAAAAATCGTGACAAAAAAAAAGTCATTAATTGTCAATTTTTAACGACATGCAAAAAATCGGTATAAAAAATTATTTTTAGTAACGATTTTACTACGATTAATTTTTAATAAGATTTGATAGAAATTAAGTTTAACTATTAGGATCTATTGATAATTTAGCTTTAAATAAGAGTTGTCCTATATAAGAATGTGAAATGCGTTCGGTAATACAACATGATTGTCCCATCATATTGGTCTGACATTAGTGATTAACTCTCCAGAGTCAAGAGAGTGAAATATTTCATGGAATGTGTGAAACTTGTTGATTTAATTCTTCCAAATTTCACAGGTCTTTTGTGTGTGTACCTGGGGAGTGTGAACTCGCCCTCTCTAACGTTGTGTTTGGTTGGGGGATTTGGGGAGGGATTTGGAAAAGAAAAGGGAAAAGGTGTGTGAAACTATGTGTAATATAGGCATGCTTTATTCACATTTCACCTACCTTTTTCATTTCCCTTTCCAAATCCCTATTCAAATCCCCCAACCAAACACAGCATAAATGCTGCGATGTTGATTCTCCGTCAGGACCACTTTTTGTGCTTTGCTTTTTCGTATTGATTCGATGGCGACAAAGGCATTATTAGGCAACGAAAATTACTAGACCTTTGCCATTTCTACAATGCCTAGGGAATTTGTAGGGGTTGGCTTGCTATTCAAATTTTGTGTAAGAAATTTGCGAATAACATGAATTCAATTTGCAGTTCAACTGGTGCCAAGCTGTTAAATTTTTAGGTGTACTTTTTTACTTGATAAAAAAGGATACGCGGCGGCCAACCGACTTTAATAATTCTCTTTAGGTGTAATCAAAAGAATTTTTATTTGTTGTATTGAAATTTTTTTCCTGAATATCAGAGGTGAAGACAAATCCAACAAAATGGAAGTATTGTACATGAGATAAGCTTGAACGCTTTCTAAGAATAAAATATTCATTTAGTCCTTGATATGTCCCCTATCTCCAAGAATTAATACTGGGTCTCAACCTTTTACCCAATTACAAAATGAATGGGGCATCACCCAATTCCAGTGATTTTGTAACTAGTGTACTTTAGGATGTGGCGAGGAAAAAGTCAAGTTTGACCTGATGAAGCAACGACTCTTTTAGTTGTAGTCTAATTTTATTAACAAATTAACATTTTACAATCTTGATAAAATAAATAAATAAAATAGGGAAGAATCGAGTTATAGTTGAAGTGTTCTTTAGAGTACATTTAAGTGCTAACAAGATGAGATTTCAAGTTCTATTCAACGGAGTGATAGTAGTCTGTTGTAATAATTAAATATTACTAGTCACATCATATTGTATTGCAAAACAAACAATTTAAAGAAAACTATTCCTATTTATTTTAACTACTATAAAGGCACTTATTTTTAAAGAAAACTGATGCATACAAAAATTAAAAATTGGTTACTTACATACTCATATATGTGTAGCTATATTAAGTATCACGTGTATACATAATAGTTCTCTATTTTTTATTTTGTTGGTAAAGAACGCTATAGTGTCCTACACTCAGCTAATCGGTTATTACTTCATTCAAATTTAAGATTTTGTATACTTTGTAGCCATATAAAGTGTTTGCCATCCTTTCACCATTAGCATCTAGTCTACAAGATGTTCAAACAATCTTTAGAAAGTGAAGTGTACAGAAATTGTGACATTAATTGGATGCTCCTATCCTCTCTTCAATCCTTCGGTTTCCTTTTCTAAACATCAGATTTTTCTTTTTATACATTCATTAATTATGAAGCAGATCGCCCATGTTATACCCATGAAACATTTGCTTATAGTTCCTTCATTCAAACAAATAAACTAGCTATTCCCAAAACTCTCTATTACAAATATAACAACCAAATGTCCTCATCCACTACGAAGTTAATTAAGGGAAAATACAACCATATACTGGAAAGAACACAAGCTTTGGCCAAAGCTTGTTTCTTGTTCAGTATAAATGAGTGCATATTAGTGTCCCTAACATTATTGATTAAAAAAAAAATCATTTGTAACACATATTGGAATCTTTCACATGAACAACATTCCACAACATTGCTAAGATCCCACAGAAAGTAAAATAATTATTTACCCAAAAAAAGAAAATGAAAATGAAAAATTGTATCAGTATAAGTTGTAGATGGAATTGAACACGCCTACCAAAACTATGTTCCCATATGAAAATCTTACTCATATGCCAAATGCTTTTTTAGCTTTTAAATGCATTATCCAAACTTAGGTATGTGAAACAGGTGTCAACAAGGATTCATCATATCCCTTTCTTCAAAATAAGCTTGACAGAAATAGTTAGTATTTATTTTTGGGTGATTTACAGCCAAGTCCCGTTTTAGCAAATAATGGTCCATTAAGTCCTAGTTCAAAAACTTTTAACCAGTAAGTCCCATAATCCATTCAAATGACGAAACTATCCTTATCAAATAAAAAACATTAAACAGATGATTTACATCCATTGTTGTACTTCATTTACTCTTTTACTCTTACTCTCTCTCTCTCTCTTAGCCGATAACACGCGAAGAGGTGGGAAGAAGTTCTGAGGAAGATGTTATCTGCCGGAGCTCCATTGCCTAACGAAGAACAGCTCGATTACTCCATCGCGATTGAGTACGACGGCCCTCCTGTGCCCTACCAGGTCCCCAAGGTCGATCCACTGGACGTCGATTCCATCTCCATTCGCACTTCTTCAATCGTTTCCGTTTCCGAATGAGTACCACTTGTTCTTGTTGCTGTCCCGATCGCTAAGCTTTCGAGGTTCAACAAATAAACTGACATCGTTCAAGAAGCCCTCAAATTCAGCTACTTCTCTCTCTCTCTCTCTACATATATGAACAGAGAGAGCTTCTCTCTGCATGTGCGTCTCCATGTGTGTGACTTGGAGTCTCTGCAAAACTCCCGCCAAATTATCGGAGATTAGTGCCTTCCAACATGTAGGCTTTTTGTGTCTGAAATAGTAGAGGTATTTTATTTATTTATTTAATTTCACTTCTTGTTTTTCTATTAAAATATTAATTTTATTTGCTTAGTCTCTAAAACTTCTTAGTATTTAAGTCAGTTTATTTGTTTGGTGATTTATTTGAATCATCAGTGTGTTTAATTTTATAATTTTAAAATTGAGAATATTATCAGTTTAAAATAGAAAAAATGATAATGTTCTCAATTTTAATATTGAAAAAAATTGAAAATTTTCTCAATTTTACTAGATATTTTTGAAAAATTTCTCAATTTTTTTATGATTAAAATTGAGAATATTATAAACTGAGAATATTCGCAATTTCGAAACAGAGAATAATTTTAGTTTATAAAAACTAATAAATTTCTCAAATTTTTTTCTTAAAATATTGTCAGTTTTAAGAAAATTTTTAATTTTTTTCATAATTAAAAATAAAAATATTATAAACCAAGAATGTTGAAATTAAAAACAAGAGAAGATGAGAGAGCGCGCTAGAGAGAGCAAGCCACTGATTTTGACCAATTCAAGAGACAGTGAAGATTTGATGCTCTCAATCAAAACTGCTTTTTGCCTTTTGCCTTATATGGAGTAAATTTTTTGTATTTTCTCAATCACGTGATTGTTTGTAATTACATAGAAGTGAAGGTGCTGCCAAATGTTGGAGGAGAGAGTTGGGGAATAATAAATATTGGTAGTAATAATTAACGACTCTCTCCCGACTCTCTCCCGCTTATATTATATATATAACTGTTTGGATTGAAGGGTAAAAATATCTTCTTATTTATAAATAGGACTTATTGGTTCAAAAGTTTTTAGATAGAACCTAAGCTACCACAAAATATGTAGATAGGACTTTTAGGTAATTAATCCTTTATTTTTTGGCCATGATCAAAGAAGGTTAGATGAAAATATATCACAATAGAGCATTTATGATTTATTTCCAATCAAATACTACATACCAATGAAAACATCCTGATAGAGTTTATGCCAATCTATCATTTAATATGATTTGTTTTCTGTCCTATTCAAAATCTTAATAACTATATCAAACAAACATAATCTACTCCATAATAGAGGGAATTAAGAATAATGGAGTGGTACAAAGTTCATATCTTTGTTTTAATATCAATATTGTTTTTCTCTCCGGTTGCTCATAGTTGGGGATATTTTGAGCATCTTATCATTTACAAGATCGCTCAAGTTCTTCTTTGTACCCTTTCTCACTTGTTTGCTAAAATAGTCTAAAATTATTCACTTGTCTAAGTTACAGGCATGCTTGAACAACACTACTGCAATTGTAGTGAAAAAACTGCTACTGGAGCGTGCAGAAAAATGACTTGGGGAGTCTGTGTGTCTTGGGCCGACAAAATTACAAATGTGAATATCATTATGTTTAAATTAATTCTGGGGATTAAATAACCTGATTATTTTCTATATATAAAAATAAAATAAAAAATAAAAAATAAAAAAAGAAGAAGCAAAAATATAAGTACTGGATACCTTGATTTTTACCCATTAGTGCATGATACGACAACTTAAGGCCAGCTCTGACTTTTTTGGGATCCAAAATGAACTTTAGATATGAAGCTTTTCATACATATTTAAAAAAAAATTCAATAAAAAGATTATATGCATACAAATAGTTTTTTCTTTCATATTCAAAATATATTTTTAGAAAGCATGACATGTTTAATTGTTTGTGAAAATATTAGAAAAATTATATTTTATTGATAAATAATGCAAAGAAAATGAGATACAAATAGATCAGGCTGAGGTACGGATATCTCATTTTCTTTAAGGAAATCAAGTCCATTGCCGTAGAAAGAATCCAAATACCGATACAGTAGTCACTAAACTATGACTTGTCCCCTCTAGGATACAACAGCCCAATCACTTGTCGTATAGTTCAGGCCAACTCTGCACAAGATGGTGAACCAAAAGTTTCACCAAGAAAAAACGCCATTCTTTGGCTAGTAATCTCTCAAGTGTAAAAAATAGTTAGTCTTGAAAAGAGTAGATAAAAGGAACAATTTATAGGCTACCAAGACCATACAAATTACACCCAAAAAAATAATGGCCATTAAACTAGAAAAAAGATAGAGTCCCAAAACCTCTAAATATTAACTTACCACCAAACCCATGACCTTCCAATTAATCTCCATTTATGAACAAAACAAAAGATCACAAAAAAAAAAAAAAAAAACAAAAAAAGATTCATGAACAAGACAAAATGTCACAAAATAAAAAAAATAAAAATAAATAATAGATATTAAAATGGTTGAACAATCCCCCACTCATTTTAATATCAACATACCAAACAAAGATAGACTAGTATGCATCATGAATGTGTGCTCTGCATTGAACCTTCATTAGTAAAACAACAACCTTTGCTCCAGAGTCAGTAGTGGTCTCAGACTTGAACTATGACTACTTAGAGGAAATAAAGTATTATTGCTCACACATAATGACTAGGTGTTGACATGAGCTTTTAATAGGCTCATTACGGCCTTGTACCTATCCCAGTTTTCATGGGCATATTTGAGAATAAACCTTATTCTCATAGAAAGTGGCCCCACTTCCATGCTCACATAAGTGAAATTTGTTAAGGATGTTTCTGTAATTTACACACCCCACTTAACAAGAACTACAAAATTTCATTAATAATATAAAAACTCAACTCTCCAACATTACAAGACAAATGCACTTACATTATAGGGATGGACAACAAAATATTAAGGAGTTCATTTTTTTACAACCACCATATGATTCATTCTTCCTATTAAACCTTGTTACAAGATCTCTGGTCCCCAGTTGGGTGTCTTTATACATGGTTTGTGATTTTATAGGCTTCAAACCCACCTCCCTCGATGTATTCTAGACCCTATCTTTCGCCAAGGCCTTGGTTAACGGATTCATAAGATTATCACAAGATTTTACATAATTCACAGTTATGATGTCATTACTCAAATAGGATCTCATATTACTGTGTTTCCTTCGAATAGATCTGGATTTACTATTATAAAAATGGTTGTTCACTCGACCAATAGCAACAGTGCTATCATGACGAATTAACACAGGAGGAATTGGTTTTTCTCAAAAAGAGATTTCATATAACAAATCTCTCAACCAATTCATTTCTTCACATGCTGAAGCTAATGCTATAAGCTCAACTTCTATTGTAGAATTAGTAATTATAGTATGTTTTTTAGACTTCTAACATATAACATCACCACGCAAGATAAAAATAAAACCTGAGGTAGAGAGAGAATCACCTGACATAGTATTCTAATCGGCATCGCTATATCCCTCAAGCATCACATGATACTTGTTATAAAACATACCATAATTTTTGGTACTAGATAAATATCTCATAATTTTTCCCATGGCTAGCCAACGATCTCGACTTGGCTTATTAGTAAATCTGCTAAGTACTCCAACAGCATATGCAATGTCAGGTTTAGTACAGTCAGTAGCATATCTCAAACTACCAATCATACTAGCATATTCCTTTTGATTAATCACTTCTTTTTCATTTGTTACAACAGATAAATATATACTTACATCAAAAGGAGTAGTAACATATTTACAGTCTAGAAAGTTATATTTCTTTAAAATTTTCTCAACATAATGTAACTGATTAAAAAAAATGCTATCACTAGTCTTGGTAATTTTAATTCTCAAAATAAAATTGGCTTCACCAAGATCTTTTATGTCAAAATGGCTATTAAGCATATTTCTCATTTATAATATGCAAATTAGAGCAAAAAATAAGTAGGCCATCCACATATAGGCTAATAATTACATGTGCATTCTCATAAGTTTTATAATATATGCACTTCTCACATTTATTAGTCTTATAGTCATTCTCAAGCATGCAAGAATCAAATTTCTCATGCCACTGTTTAGGAGCTTGTTTTAAACCATAAAGGGATTTAGTTAGTTTACACACATTGCTTTCTTGGCTAGGCTCCACAAAGCCCTTGAGTTGGTTCATGTAAATCTCCTCATCTAGATCTCCATTTAAAAATATTGTTTTCACATCTATTTGATGAATTTTTAAATCATGAATTGTAACTACTGCTATCAACAGTCTAATGGATGTAACTCTAGTAACCGGAGAAAAAGTATCAAATAAATCAAGATCAACTTGTTGCTTAAAACCTTTAGCGACAAGCGTTGCTTTATATTAATCTATAGTTCTATCTGATTTAAGTTTTTTACGAATGACCCATTTACACCTAATAGTTTTACAATATGGAGGTAAATTCACAAGCTTCCATGTTTTATTTGAAAGTAGTGAATCTATCTCATCATTTGTAGTCACTGTCTAGAAAATAGTATCAGATGATGATAAAGCTTCTTGCACCATAAGAGGAATTTTTTCCACATTGTAAAGATAATATTCAAGGCTAAAATCTTTTTCAACTCTAGCTCATTTACTCTCCTTAGTTGGATTTGAGAATTTTTTGTTCTTGAAAAACTTGAGATGGAGTAGAAGAGCTAAGCATGGATAAAACATTTTCAGAAATTATTTGACCCCCATTATTTTTAGATTTGAAAAGAAATTTATTTTCATGAAAGCATTACCTGATTCAAAAATAATATTATTTTTCATATAAAAAAATCTATAAGTTGTACTATGCAACACATATCCAAGAAAAGCACAAGTGGTAGCTCGTTAACCCAATTTAGGTCGTTTAGGATCTGCAAGCCTCACAAAAGCTAAACAACCTCAAACTCTCAAATAATCTAAATTTGGTTTATGCCCCCGCCACAACTTATAAGGTAGAATTTTAGTCTTTTTGTATGACACTCTATTTATCACATGGCAAATTATCAAAATAGCCTTGCCCTAAATATTTGAGGGAGTACCTGAATTAATAAGCATAGCATTTGTGAAGTCGATTAACGTTCTATTTTTTCTTTCGGCTACACCATTAGATGGAGTAGTCTCATGAATAATCCCAATGACTGAACAAAAGAGTTAAATCTAAAAGATTCATACTCCTGACCTCTATTACTTCTAATTCTTTTAATCTTTTTACCAAATTGATTTTTCATTTTAAGAAGAAATTTATTAAATTTCTCAAAAGTATCACTTTTATTTTTTAATAAATATACGTTTATGTATTTTGAAAAATCATGAATAAAAATGATAAAATATTGGTTACCACCACGAGTTAAAATTCTTTTAAACTCACACAAATCAATATGAAATAATTCTAGCAATTCGGTATTTTTCTCAACACTTTTATGAGGTTTCTTGGTAATTTTTGCTTTACTGCAAACTTCACATTTCTCAAATTTTTTTGTCACTTTAGGAAAACTACTCGTGATTTCCACATATTTATTGTTAATATGACACAAGCGAGTATGTTAAAAATTAATAAAAGATAACATCTAAACCGAATTGGTAGATGGTTTATTAATCTCAACATTCAGTTTGAATATCCTATCACAAGCATAATCCTTACCTCACAAGAATACCTTTCTTGGTAATCACATATTGATCAAATTTCATAGTTTGCTTAAAGCCAGCCTTATTTAACAAATAACTTGACATCAAATTCTTCCTCATGAACAGTGTATAAAGGGCATCTTTTAAAGTAAGCATACGTCTAGAGGTGAACTTAAAGTCAACATTACCACTCCCAAGTATCTTGGTTTGATTAAAGTTACCAAGCATAATTGTTTTCTCATTATCAAAGGGAGTATACACCTTGAACTAAGCTTTATCATAACAAACATGTCTATTAGTACCAAAATCTGCCTCTTCAGTCTCATACTTAGTTTGTAAAGCTTTCCAAGTTTTCTTTGCGGAAGTGTAAGTGGTGTCATAGTAATCATAAAATTGATCAGTAAGGCAATTTAAGAGATAAAAATGACATTTATGCTCATCTGTATTGTATGAAGCCACTCTTGCTTCATGTGTCTCGTAGTTTTCATCATTCATCTCCTCGGTTAGGATTTTGTTTGGATTCTTCTTAGTAAGAACATAAGCAACTTTCAAAAGGCTGAGGTAAAAAAGAACTTTTCATTTCTACCTCTTAAAATGAATTCACTTGAACTTGAAAGGCTTGTTGAGATCTCAAATTCCATCATTGATTTTTTCTGGTATTTGTTCCATTTTGATCTCCTTAAAATTACTATTGAAAATACCAGAAGAATTATATTTTATTGATAAATAATGCAAAAAAAATGAGATACAAATTGATCAAGTTGAGGCATAGATATCTTATTTTCCTTAAGGAGATCTAGTCCACTGTGGTAAAAAAAACCCAAACATCAATACAATAGCCATTAAACTATGACTTCTCCTCTCTAAGATACAGTAGCCTGACTACTTGTCGTATGATTCAGGCCAACTCTGCACAAGATGGTGAACATAAAGTTCCACTAAGAAAAAACACAATTCTTTGGCTAGTAATCTCTAGTGTAAAAAATAGTTGGTCTTGAAAAGAGTAGATGAGAGGAACAATTTATAGGCCATTAGGACCTTACAAATTACACCCAAAAAAATAATGGCCATTAAATAAGAGAAAATGGAGAGTTCCAAAACCTCCAAATATTAACTCACCACCAAACTCAAGACCTTTCAATTAATTTCCATTCATGAATAAAACAAAAGGTTACCAAAAAAAAAAAAAGATTCATGAACAAGACAAAAAGTCACTAAAAAAAATATAAATAAATAAATAAAAGATATTAAATTGGTCCAATAATACAGTTTATCAAAAATTACTAATATCATTATCATGATGCTAACTTGATCTTCAACCATAACAAATCAAATATTCAATGAAATGAAACATAATATAACATCAAACAAATATTAATCAAGTAAAAACATGAAGGCATACCCATTACAAAGGTTGTAACTTGAAACCCTATTTTATATTACAATTATGATAGGAGACTTTCCATCGTAGTTCAGTAAATAAATAAAAAAAACAGAAAAAAAAAATATAAAAAAAGGTTCAAAAACACTATTTCACATAAATTAAATAAGTGCATTGATTTAGGTCATATCACCAATTTAGTTTTTTATATATTTTTCGTAAAAAATCAAAAAGTATGATTATTTAAATCATTCAAAACAATCCTAATTAATTTTAAAAAGTTTAGATGAATAGTTCCATAAAAATCAATAAATAAATAAAATAGAAAAGAAACGGAAGTGCCTTCAATGTTTGTGACAGGTAAGAGTTGAGAGAAAATTAATAATGTTAGTTACACCTCCAATTTCGTAGTCTTCAGACTTCAATAGGATGTCGCTCTTACGACTAGGCTTAGAAGTTTTTTGGCTCTGGTTTAGCTATCATTTTGAGGTTAAATTTAAAAAAAAAAAAAAAAAGTTAAATAAATTAATAAAACAAAATATCACATTTAATTCATAATTATTATACTTTTTTCTCACAAAAGTTAAAAAAATTAAAAAAATTCAAACCAAACAAGATTAAAAAAATAAAATTAAAAAAGTTTTAATATAAAAAAAAAAATTAATTATATATTAACCAATACCAAACGAAGCTTGTCTATTGTTTCCCAATTCCTACCACCGAGGAAACCCATCAGGTAAGTCAAAAAGCTTTGGTTTTATATTATTTACACTTTGGTCTCAAAAGTTTTTGAAATATAAATTATTTGGGTGTTTCTAATTCAGATTGGGCCTTTTCTAAGAAACAACTTTGGACCTTAAAAATTCAAGTGGGCCTATTTGTTCTGGAATTAGGATTAGTCATTTAAAAAAAACAACAACAACAAATTTGGACCTTTAAAATTTAAGTGAGCCTTTTTTCTTGTGAACTAAAACAATTTCGGATATTTTTTTTAACCTTTTTTTTGGGGTCCAAAGTGACTGCTTGTGGTTTGCCACCAAAACCGGACCTGCTCCAATTATTCCAGGGTCTGAAAAGAGTGAACTGTACGATGCGTCTACTTAAAAAAATTGTTGTCTACTCTACCTTATCATGTGAAGAACTTGAAATTGTAGAAGGGTTGTTTTGTTTATTTATTTATTTATTTATTGTATAGTGTACATGTTGATAGATTTTTAGGCTCTTTTTACTTTTTTACATGTGTTTTCATAAAAAATTAAATAAGCAACTAAAATAATCTATCCAAACGGGAGTTCTCATGTTAAAACATATCAGTCTGAGATAACAGCAAAATTCAGAGATAAATAAAAATATTCTATTTTAAAGATGTCAATGAGCTCATCGTCACAACAAAAAAGAACGTTATGATATGTTACTCTTAGTATAGTTGATAGATTAAACATTTATAACATTTTTTTTTGTTGTACTCATGTTTTTTATAATGATTTTTTTTTAATAGAACATTATGATATGTTACTCTTAGGAATCCAGTTTGACTTTTATTTATATATATATATAATTATTATATTCCATTAGTCTAGTAGACACAATTAAATATGATATTTTGAATTATCATTCTATTATCACATTATTGCATATTAAAAACTAAACAGTGAAAATTAATCCACTATTAAAATTAGTGTTACTAGTTTGACTTTTAAGGGATTGTTTTTGCAAGCTAAGGAGGAAGATTAATCCACTATCCTCAAGCATGGTTCCATATCATCTTATCTAACATGTGAACTAGTTATTATGATCATGAATTGTATATCTTGTAATTTAATTTATAACTCTTCTAAAAAAATAAAAAAAAGTGTTTAGAAAGCAACAAAAAATGTCAAATTTGCTTAAGTTAAAAAAAAAAAAAAAAAAAGCAAACCGAACCGCACCCGCCAGCACAAACTGCAGGCGATTGCGGGTCCATTTTTCCCCAACCGCATAAGTGCAGGTCGGGTCGATTTTGACCCGCACTCGGCCAAAACTGACTTGCGAGCAGCCCTACCTAAAACCAAACAAATTGTATATGTTCGGTTTCACAGTGTCGAACACAATCCAATTCTTCGGTTTTTAAGTATCGAACAAAAACCTTTTGTTCGGTTAGAAACAGTTGAACAATTCCATTTAATTCGACTCTGTACTGCCGAACACTTATAACATTTTTTTATTTTTTGGGCTTTTTCCAGACATGTGCATCTATAGAATGCATCAATGTTGGATCTGGGGGAGATGGAAACAGAGAATGGAGGGGGAGATGGATATATCATGGGTGAGTGAGTGAGGGTAAACATGGGAGTAGATTGTGGGTGGGATGTGTGAGTAAGGGTAAATATGGAAGTTTGTGGTGTGTATTAAGTACAATATTTATTTATCAAAATATTAAAGGTGTGCCTTGAGTAATTGTTTGCCTTGAGATAAAATATGGTGTGTAAATAGAGGCACCCCTCACTTTCTCTATCTTATAGAGATTCAAATGACGAAATAGCCCTTATCTAATTTAATAAGAGGTGTAGGTGTGAATTTGGCCTGGCTTGGCCCGGCCCGGCCCACGTCGGGCCTCATAGGTTTCTGCCAAAATTCGGGCCAGTTTACAGGCCAAAAAATTAGGCCTAGACCCATGAGATATTTGGGTCTTGGGCGGGTCGGCAAGCTTGGGCTGGCCTAAACATTTTATTTTTATTTTTTTCATCAAAATTTTATTATTTTTCACAAAAAATGATACTGGGCCTCGGGCAAGCCAGGTATCGGGCTGGGTTTTGAGTGGGCTGATGGGTCGGCCCAGAAGTCGGATCGGGCTTAGCTTCAAACCGACACCCTAAGGCCAAGGTCTCGGGCTGGGCTTGGGTCTGAGCCTAAACAGACCAGGCCCACCCCGGGCTACGGGTGAGCTTTGGGCCGCGGGCTATTTTTACACTTCTAGCCAGGTGGCTAACACAAGACTATAATTGTCCAATTAATGCTAGAGATCCAAAAATTTTACTAAATTTTTCATCAAATGTCTTGAAAAAAATTAAGGACTTCAAATGTTTTATCAATATTTTTATTAAATGTCTTACATGGGTATGAGACCCACGTGGGATCCACATGGTGTAAGTCTCATACTCATATAAAAACATTTGGTAAAAAATTAGGTAGCATTTGGTTTGTACTTAGAATTATGATTTGAGTGTTGAGTTGTATTTTGAGTTTGTAATTTTTGAAATTATGATTTGAAAAAAGAAAATTTGTTAGGTTATGAGTTTTAAAAAGAGTTTTGAATTGAGTGTTAAATTTTTGAAATGAGTGTTGAGTTTGTGAAAAGTTATTTGATTGTGAGTTTTGAAAAAAGTTTTCAAAACTTAATTCAAAAACCTATAACTCATAACCAAACACACAACTCAAACCTCTATTGAAAATTTTATTCAAAGCTCATAACCAAACTCTTTTTAAAATTCAATTCACAAAAAATAATTATTGAAAAAAATATTTTTTTATTTAAAAAATTAAAAATATTTTGAAAATATTTTTTATTTAAAATATATATTATTATTTGTTAACAAAAATATTCAACTAGTGCTTTAAAATTACTTCTGATTGTATATTTGGTTGGAAATTTATTTAAATTGTTTTGTTTAAAAATATTTTTTTATTTTTTTAAAATTACTGTGACAAATTAATTTTCATTTAAATTTTTTTTGTTAATTTTGAATAAATGTCCAAATAATTTGTCATTTTAGTCTCAAAAAAATATTTTCTATATTTAAAAAACATCACAAACAAATATAATTTTTTTTTTTTTTAGATAACAGGTGCCAATTGTTTTTAAAATAAATAAATAAAATTGTTCTGGTCAATCGGCTGGACGTCATGGAGGATGTCTGGGGGGATGACCGGATAGACCTAAAAATTCAAAAACTGTCGAGGAGGATGTCCGGACGGATGACCGGATAAACAAAAAATTCAAAAACTCTCTAGTTTACTAAACATGTTTTCCAAATGTGTTTTGAAATTAATTTGGAATCATGATTTGAAAACTGTAATCAAATAGAGAGTTGATTATTAGTGTGGAATTATTGTTTGAAACACAAACCAAACACAGCCTTAGATTTTCTAATTGTCTAGTTAAAAGTTGCCACGGTAGGTATGTGGTTGGGTAAATTACAAATATACCCCTAATATTTGTTTAAAATACGAATTATCTAAGACCATCGTCAACCCTTCACTTATTTTTTCATCAAATTTGATTTTAAATTTGAGTAAAAAATTTGATTTGATATAAATTATTCCAATCTTTTTATCAAATTATCATCGAAATCTTTTAAAAATTTCCCTCTTATCTCAAGTTTCCATTTTCATCAAATTTGATGGAAAAAAACATCTCTAATGCTTTATCTTTTTAAATTTTTATCAAATTTAAATTTGATAAAGGATTTGGTGAGTTCTTAATTTGATAAAAAAAAAAAAAAAATTAATTTGACCTTCCCTTGATATGGTAAACATTTGATAAAAAGATTGCAGATGATTTTTTAACACTTTTTTTTATTAAATTTAAATTTGATAAAAGAAAAGGTGAAGGATTAAAAATGCTCTAATGTGATTCTTGGAAAGTTCTACTTACACAACCATTCTAACTCATACACCCCAAAATTTTCAAAAAAATTTATTACAATTTTAACCTTAATTAAAATTACTAAAAAACCCCAATCTTTTAACCACTACAAACCCTAATTTCTGATTTCACCCACTACCTTCTGAACCCCTTCACCGGATCACCACTACAGCAACTTGTTGTCGTTGCTCGTTGCTGCTACTCCAGGTCCAACAACTCCAGCAGCCATTGTCAGTGCCTTTGACTACCAAATCACAGCCTTTTTTTTCTACCAAAAACCTTTATCTCCTTCTTATGACCTCCTTCCGACTGCCACGACCAACCACCGTTACCACTCTTTCCCATGAATCAGCCACACTCCGCCCCTAACATTTTGAAACCCAACATTTCCAACAATTGCCCATCTCTCTCTCTCTCTCTCTTTCTCTCTCTTGCATTTTTGTGTTTACATTGATGATTGTTTCAATATGATGCACTATTGTGACAACCCTCACCTCTGATTATCGTTAATTTGTGATTAAGCATGATAAGTAATTGATTAAAATGAAATCCTAAATTGATTACATGAGTGTGTTGTTTTAATTGTATTTCTATCTGTTTGTTACACAACGATCTGTTCATGTTTTAATTTCGAATTGCAAATTGAAAGCCTTATCGGCGACTGATTCAGAAATTGATTAGTTTTATATGCTAATTAGGATTTATATGATTTTATGGTAGGTTTAATTTAAAATTCGATTTGGAATGATTAAATTAGAATAAATAATGCTAAATTACTTTAGCTTAAGTTTATTACACTTTTGCCATTAATGGGTCTTTACAAGGTCATTTGCTTGATTCCTTATATGTTTGGCATAATCTACCTTCCACCTCCTTGAGCAAAAACATGAGTGAGAGAAAATTTGATTCAACTAGAGAATTGCTTAAAATTTGAGGACTTGTCCATCTTGCTCAAGAATTTAGCACCTAAAGTCCAATTGAACATCTAAGGTAAGAAATTTGGTCCCTAGTCTTGAATTTAAGTTGAATCACCTATGAATTCAAGTGATTTGAACCTTGAGTTATGAGATTTAAGCTTAAGAAATGTTAACTCATGCATGCATGTCCATATCATGGGGTTTTGAAGTTATTTTGCATGAAATTCTTCCATGCATGTCTAGATTATAGTTGTAATATAAGAATTCATCATGTTTTTGAAAAGAATGTCTCTTGGGATCATGCATTGGAAGCTATGAATTCAAATAAATGCATGCATGGCATAATTACATCATGTTCTTTTATTTGAAGTTGAATTGGTGTTCAATTGGTATACTTTTGGGCTTTGATTTTTAAATCATGTTGTATTATGAGTTTCTAAGTGTTTTCCAGAAATTTGGTTTGAAGCTTGGGAGCAAATTTGGAAAACCCAGAATTTGGCTTCCTCGCTCGAGCGAAGGATTCCACGCTCGAGCGACCACCTTTGTTTTCAGAATCCTGCTCGAGCGACAAAATGCTGGCTTGAGCGTAAATTGCAAGCTCTCAGATTTTTGCGTGTGCAGACGCACGCTCGAGCGACAAGACCTACGCTCGAGCGACCTCTCTTATTCGGTAAGCTCGCTCGAGCGAGACCCCTGTTTTCAGCAAGTTTTAAAAAATATTTTTAAGTACATTTTTGCATCTTCATTCCACCCTAAGCATTCCTAGGCCATGTTTAAGGCATCATAATGAGGATAATGTTCTAGAACCACACCAAATCAAGTTAAGGGCTAAGTTATTAATCCCGAGTGTGTAATTTAGTGTGTGTTCGTTCTACAATTGTGTAGGGTTGGCACCCGAGGACGCTGATTAGCTTGCCTATAGCCCAATAATCTGTGAGTAACAATGCTGTAAAGCTACGTTCAATTATGATTATTTTCTGAACAATTAACTGTACTGTTTTCTGAAATGACATTGTTTACTGAATGAATGTTTGTCCTATTTTGTGAATTGTACCCGTGGCATCCATAGCAATTATTGATCGTTATTCTTTGCTATATTCGCTATGTTACTATTCTTCATCGTTACAAAGATCTCTGTAGGTTCCAATGTTTGGAACTACTATCACATCGCTTTTGATGGCCATCAATCGATCGCTCGGTCTATTAAGACCTCTCATCGTTTCTACTATTGGATGTACCACGTATGACTGCTATGATTTCTAAATGACTGATATGGCATGAAATATGAGTCACTGATTGAATAACTGATCTACTGATGCAAATGACTGTTTTAATTACTGAAAGGACATTCATTCTTGACTTCTTTATACATTTGTTATTCACTGGGTTTTAGTTCACAGTTTATATATGTATATAGGTGGCCAGGCACCGGACCAAAGCTAGAAGCGTCGAGTTAAGCTCATGTTTTGTCCATCCAACCGTTGTGCCTCACTTCGAGGTTTCGAGTCTACTCGAGCCAAGGCTGTTTTTGGGGTATTTCAGATTCACCCTTTTGTCTCTGTTATGTATCGAATGTTTAAGACTTGGTTGTACAGTTATGGTGGAGGGATTAGGTCCCTAACTTGTATGTTATGTGTATCTAATATGTATATATGTTTATGGTTATGAATGTGGTTATGTCCATAAAAGTCTTTTCCATTCAAGTTTTCACAGCTCATTGGACATCTTTTTATTACTGATTGGTTTCCGCCAGCCCCTTTATATTGAATTATTGTCTTTACTGTTAAGCAGGCCTTTGGTAATCACAGATTACTGGCCGGTTACGATGCTAAACCCTTAGGGGCAAGATTGGGTCATGACAACTATGGTCACTACAACACTCTCCGTCAGGCTTGAGCTGTCCAATAATCCTAGGACTACTGAAGGCCTCTAAATAGATTAATAGATAATAAGGGGTTGTGGAAGCAGATATATAAAACATACATTGTCTATTGAGCTGTGTAGACATATATGGAATAAAATTTTTAAACTTATTTTTATATAAGATTACACCCACATTATCATTTGTGCATATAGACAAACAAAAGGTTTGTTCGAACTTAACAAAAAAATACAAAAAGTCTTCAATATGGTTCACAAAACATGACCGACCACTGCAAACGGGAACCTCCTCGGGAGGCACTGTGGCTGGCTGACAAAACGAAACTCTAAGCCATCAACTCTGAGACTGGTCATACGCTTGGTCATCTACATACATAAATATAAATAGTGAGTGAAAGTCCAATGAATAATAACAGAGTAAAGAGTTTAATGAATGATATCCTTTATCAGATCCGGAAAGTAGAGTTCGAATTAAAAACAAATTCATATTCTTATTCAAAGTTCAGAAGCATATACTTATTCAATTTCACAGATGATCATACATGGTACACTCATTAGCGCTAACAGATCAGATACAGAGCATTAAGGGTTATACTTGACCAGTTCCATAAAGGAACTTTCAGTTTCGGGAACAGATAACATACTTAAGCCACAGTATCGTTACCCCCGAGCGAGGGCCATGAGACCACGGTATTATTATCCTTGGGCAAGGGCCTTATGCTCATAGACTACGATATTGTTACTCCTATGCAAGGGCCATGCGCTAAGGATGCCACGAATACTTTCTAATCTATAGACAATCATTCATTGATACAGAACATAGCATTTCAGAAAATAGATCATTTCTTGTCATATCATATCGGAAACTACTTAAACATGAACATAGCTTTAGAAAGTTATGATTCATAGTTGGTTCCAAAAGCAGACAACAAACCAGACATACCAGATAGCTTACAGCGCGTGACCTACATACAAACACATAACAGATACATACTGAAACACACGCTCGGAAGGTACATAACTCATTTAATTTCTATCTTGGCGTGTTTCTAATTTTTATCCTCATTACTATGCCTTAATTAGGGCTTAGAAATGTCTAAGATGCAATTACGATGCTAAAATGCACTTTAGAACACTTACTTAAATTTTCAAAAACAGGGCAATCCACTTAAGCACAACATTGGTCGCTCGAGCGGTCTGCAAAAGTACGGGTTACTTGATTTTTATGTTCGACGGTCGCTCAAGCGCAAGACTGAGTAAAAAAGGTCTTCAGTTGAGCGCAACTTTGGTCACTCAAGTGGTCTGTAAAAGTCTATAAAACTTCTGGGAGCTCTCATTCTCCGTTCGAGCACAGACTCCACCGCTTGAGCGTAGGGTGAAAATTCTGGAATTTTCGGATTGCATTCCCAGGTCCAAAACTCGAATTCAAAGCCTTAAAATACAACATTTGGGCTCAAAAACTTGAGGAAACATGTCTAAACTTGTAAAACATCAAGAATTAAGGATTATTTCACAAAATCAAGGCCCAAGAGTAAGTCAATTGTTTAAAATTCAATTTGAAAATTCAAGAACATGACTTGCATGCAATGATATAAGTTTCAACTTTCCAAAACATGATTAATAGAGATGTTGGTACAAAAACATGTTGAATTCTTAAACTAAAACCAAAATATGAACATGCATGGGACAAATTCTTAGACAACATGCTCTAATTGCAATGCGATGCACATGCATGTATGTATACTCTTCTTGTCTACTCCATTAAGCTTAATTCTTGTCTCAATTCACTTAATTCTTTTGAATATTTGTGTTAAGTACCCCAATTATACAACTAAAGGCTTGATTTCTTACCTTCAACGCTTAACTATGGCTTAGATGTGTAGATGTTTTGAGCTCACAAGTCAATTCTTCACTTTCTCCAATTCTCAAACTTAGATGTGGTTTCTTGGCCTCACCCTCTCTCTCACGTTTTTGTAGGCTCAAATTGATGAAGATGAGGTGACTCTAAAGTGGTGTATAAGCCTTATATAGGCTTGATTAGAGAGTTTAATTAACTAAGCTTACCACTAATCTAATGGGCATTATTTTTATTCTAATTAATTCGTTCTGAATCAAATTTCAATTAAATCCACCATACAATGCTAAAAATTTCAAATAACACATAAACCAAGTTAATTTCGTGATCAGATGCTGATAAGGCCATCTATTCGCAAAATTTGAACAGAAACACAGACATATAATTCTACAACAGACAGATATAAACACAAATAATGCAATACACATGTAATTAATTCAGAATTTTTTCTTAATTACTGATTAGGTACTCTTAATCATGGATTAGTCACAGTTCGGGGTTGTTACATGAGCCCTCGACAACTAGTTTGTCATCGATGCGGTTGGATGTTGTAGGGCGATGGTTAGAGATGGAGGTGGAGATGGAAGTGAAAGTGAATGTAGAAGAGTTAAGGTTTGAAGGTTGTGGTTGCCAGAGGTGGTAGTTAGGGTTTGTTAGATTGGGGTGTAAGGATGAAGGTTATGATGGATATTATAATGTTTGTAATGAGAGAATTGGATTTTTTGTATTGTGTAATGAGAAATTGAATGTAAGGATAATTTTTTTTTTTTGTTGTATAAGTAGAATTTCCCGTAATTCTTTAGTTGATGTTTGCTTAAAATTACATTCTATCGCTTCCAATTTCAAGTCAAGTTAACTAACTGTTCTAATTAATGTTAGAAATATATTTTAATTAACAATTTTAGTACTTTTATTGTTGTATAAAAAAATAGTTTAGGATTTTATTTTTCTGTTAATTTTGTTAAATAAAAAATATAAACAAAGGGATATTTATAATTTTAAAATTACAATAAATAATTTATATTTTAAACAAATCTCATGAAATGTATTTGTAATTGACTTTATTTGGTTTGGACTTTGGAGAATCAGCCTCAGCAACAACCTGTCACAATTACAAATTTTTCATTTTCTCTTTTAGAAAACTAGTGGTAACCCATGCTATGTACGACAAGTAAAAATTAAGGGGAATTTTTTTTTAAAGTCTCTGATATTAAAATTTTATAAGATAAATGACATACAATATTTTCATTATAGCTGGGGGGGGTCTTTCAACATTTTCACAAAAAAAATTCAACTCAGGAAAATTTCAACCCGACTTAGAGAAATTTTAGTTTCGACACAGAGAAATTTTAAACCAATTTTAAAACACAAAGAAATTCAAAGAAATTTCTTTGTGTTTTGAAATTTTCTCTGTGTTTTGAATTTTTTTTTAAATTTAAAATTTCTTTGCTTTGCTCACAAATTTATTTGTGTTTTGACCAATAAAGTTTCTCTTAATCATTAACACCCACTCACCATCTTAAACGTCTATTTTTCTTTCTCTGTCCATTTGTAGAGAAGCCATGGCCCTTTTCCCCTTGCCAATCCCCCCAAACCCCCATTTTCTTCTTGAAATTATCACTTTACACTTCTCTCTCACCAAAACCCTAATTCACACCCACATAATTTTCTCTCATTTTTACTCTCAAATTATGTTATGGATACATATTTTTCTCTTTCTATAAATCTTAATTTTGGCCATTTAAATGGCGGTTGTGACTGGGGATCGTTACCTCGAATCTCTGGTAAAGTTCGTAGAGAAGCAATCGGGTCCCTTGATCGAAGAAACCCTAGTTTTGAAGTTGAATCCTGTTGGACTCCACTACATGCAATCTAGACTTGAAGCGCTCAACAAACTCGAGGGACTCCTTGCTGAAGCTTCGGTTGATTATCTCTCCGCTTACGTTTACGTGAGAGAGTTAAATGGTAGAGAGAGAGTTGAGTGGATTCACTACTAGAAAAGGGGCTTTTTGAGACTGATTATTTGACCGTCACAAGAAATGATATTTGCAGTACTAACCTTGATAATTTTTTCTTTTATTTATTTTGCCATTTTCTTATACCTATGCCCTAACAGAAACTGATTTCCCCACTAGACTCTCATTTCCCCCAAATCTGATTTTGCTCAATCGTGTCTGAGTAAGAGAATCTGATTACCCTTTCTCGATTTTTCTCTATAGATCACCATGGTCGTCTGAAGAAGAGACCTCCAACGGTATGAACTCTCTCTCTCTCTCTCTCTCTCTCTCTCTCTCTCTCTCTCTCTCTCTCTCGTCTCAGTGAGTCTTCGAATCATTCATTCGAATTTCAACTTCTTCGTGTCTCTACTTCGATCACTTGTTTCTTATCATCTGAACTCATTATTGTCACAACCATAGATCACTTTCGACTAAGGCTTGGTTTGAATCAATCCTTCCTCATCTGTTACAGGTACAAGCTGAACCATTCAATTCTTAATTGTGTTTTTTCTATGCTGCGAAAATGATGAACTTGCTCTGAACTTGCTTGATTTCAGTTATGAATTCAAATTATTATTATTTTTTCTATCATGTTAGATTGGAGCATGTGTGTGGATTTTAGCTTATAGTCGTATTTTGGTGAATTTCAGACGTGTTTTGTAGAAGACTACAGAATTTGATCTAAGCATTGGTTTTTCTGTGCTACGAAAATGATGAATGTGTATTTTCTATATCCAAATTTCTGTCATCTCTTATGTAATTTGCTTGACAATAGATTCGAAACTTAGAGCGTTTGATAAATAACAAAATTGAATAGATTATATAGCTGTTCAATCCAATCCTTTATTGTTTATATAGATGTTATATTCAGTGAGAATCTTTTTTTCTATTCGATGAGATGCTCATGATTGAATAGATTAGTGTTTTTGATCTTTTCATTTGCATTGTTCTGTGGCACTTGGAGGCCATTGTTCATCTATGAATGTTTTACTTGGAAACCTGCAACAAGAATGGTTCGTGACAACATTTGATTTTCTATATTGGAGGCCATTGTTCATATCTTTAATTGTGCCACCAAAATTCTCAATACATATCTTTCAATACTCTTTATATCACTGCACTTCAACCAATACTAATTCGTCTCCTACTATTTAAAACATGATTTTTTTTTAATTATCTTTTAGTTTTCAGATCTTCAATTGTCATTTAGTGATGTACATTATGCTTAATTGGGCATTACTATTGTTGTTGTAAAGTATATTTGTGATTGCAGATTAGGAGAAGCAGAAAAGGCAATGAATCACTATAAACAAGCTGGTGTTGAATGAGACCCTGATGTCTTGACTAAAGCTAAAAATCTTCAGGTTCATCTGATTAAGTGTACTGACGCCAATATACAACGAGATTGGAACACACTATATGAAAGAAATCAGGCTCTTCATATCAGCTGGTGCTGATTCTGCCCCACAGGTTAGCTATACACTTTAATTTCAGCCTTTAAATGTTATGTTCTGTTTTCAAGGTTTGGTGCCACAGCTATAGGCTTGAAATTGACATGAGTGTTTTGTTTTGGTTGTTGGAAATTGAGAAAGATTTTGCATTGCAAGCTAAGGCCCTGCTGAAGCTGCATAGGCTTCAAGAAGCAGATGATTTATTGACAAATGGACCAAATTTTGACATGGATGATTGCACTCAATTGTTTGGGCCTATTGATCATGCAATTCTGTTAGTGTGTTGAAGATGCTAATCGTGTTTTTTTAAGGACAGTTCAAAAGGTAAAAACTTATGGATAAAGAAAAGAGTAAAAAAGAAAGCATAAAGATTAGAGTTGGTAAACCTTTGACCTGTTACCCAAAAAGCCAGACTCAAAATGCATCATCTCTTTCTAAATTGCTGGTGTTGGTCACCAACGATTCTATGTAGTCAGAAAAAGTTGCAAGTGATCAAAAATAAAATGTATACGTGGATAAGATTAATTTGGAGTATGACTCTCACTCATGATTTTCGATATTCATAGATGCAGTATGTATTAGGTTTTTAGCCTTTTAATACCATAATTAATAGAAATGAAAATCATGTATATTAGCCATTTTGTGATACGTATATCGGTTTATAACTGATTCATGATTTGGTTCACAGCTAATACAATTGGTTCATGATTGATTATAGTTGATTTAGCTACTATAAAACTTTTTTTGCTACTGATGATTTAAAAATAAATAAAATAAAATTCACAATTGTATCGTCTGATTCCAGATACATATTGCTCAACATTCCTAATACCACAACCAATAATTTGTCTCTTGCTACCACTATTCACAAACGTTGATTCTTCATTACACAGTTAATTTTCTAACCACTTCACTATGCAACTTTCTATGCATATAATTTTGTCTAGTGTAAACATGAAAACAATTGACATTTTCAAGTATAACTTAACATAAAAAGCTTATACTATTAATTTAAACTTGTTTTTAACTTTGAATTGTCAAGCCAAGATATGGTTTTTTTTTAATATATATGGGCAATGGCATATGTTGACAGATTTGATGATGCGGTGGTGGCGGCTCAAAGAGCAGCACGGCCGGACTCAAGCAGCAAGGAAGTGAACATGGTGGTCAGGAGGACACGGGCGGTGGCAATGGCTCGATCTAACGGTAACGATTTGTTCGGGGACAAAGATACTCGGAGGCTTGTGTTGCATATGGAGAGGGACTCGACCATGACCCCTACAACTCGGTGTTGTTGTGCAACAGAGCCACTTGCAGGTCCAAACTCGGTCAATTTGAGAAAGCAATCGAGGACTGCACTGCTGTCCTTAATGTGCACCTATCTTATAGGAAAACCAGATTAAAGAGCCGACAAGGTAACTAACTAACTACTAGTAGCCTATCCTGTGATAACCCTGTCCTTTATTATGCTAATTGGTCCTCAATATGAATGTGATTATGTGTTTTGATATGGTTTTGTGTGCTATTATGTGAAAATATGTGATTTTGAATTTCTATCTGTTCACCGTAGGAATATCTGTTTGATTATCTACTTTGGAAATTAAATTGAAGGCCTTATCGGGCATAGAACCTGAAATTGATTACGCCATTGTGATTGGCATAATTTTTAGAGCCTACGGTGAAATTTAATTAGAAATTGATTCGGATTAGATTAAATTGATTAAATTAATGAATTAATGCCTAATTATTTACTATTATTAAATTGGTGCTAGTGGGAACTTATGTAAGAAGGGCACTATACACTTAATTCGTACACTTAAGCTCAAAAATCAGATTTTGTGCCTTGAGAGAGAGAGAGAGAGAGAAAGGGAAAGAATTGTGTAATCTTGGCTCAAGGTTTGGGAATTTGAAGATTAAGCTCAAAAATTGGCTAGAGTTTGGGTGTTGAAGCCTCTAGGTAAGTGAATTCATGAATTTTAAGTTATCATCTTGTGAATTCAAGTTTGAATAATGGTCAAGAACATGGGTTAAATTGGTTATGAGGAAATTGAGTTGATTTTGTTGTATTTGAAGTCAATCTGCATGCGTGTAGGAAATTGCTATAAATTTCCATGTTTGAGCATAAAGTGTGTAATCCATGTTGAATCTTGTTTGAAATCCATGTATTTGATCATCTCTTCACCAATTAAGTTGAGAATAATGTGTATCTCCCACATGCAAGTGTGAATCATGAAAGTGTAAGCTTTGCATGTTTGAATTTAGTGTGTTGGTGATGAGTTTGAGTCAATTTGGAACATGCATGTAAGTAATACAAGAAATTGAGCTTCATTGTGTTGTAATTTGATGTTTGTACCATGTTAGTACATGTATATGTGAAGTTTGAGCCAAAAACATGCATTTAGAACCTTTGAATATCAAGTTGAAGCTCAAGAACATGTTCTGGATTTTCCAGAAAATTTGAGGTTCGCTTGAGCGGGTGAACCGCCGCTCGAGCGTGAAATTCGTGTCCCCAGTATTTTTGCAGACATGGATGTCGGCTCGAGTGGGGGAGTTCACGTTCGAGCGGGGAGCCATGTAGTGAGGCCTTATGCTCGAGCGCCAGACTTCACGCTCGAGCTTAAATTTGATACACCTAGTACTTTTGCAGGCCTCTTGGGTCTGCTCGAGTGGGGAAGTCCACGCTCGAGCGGGGACCCTATTTTCTGAAATTTTGTTTATGCGTTTTGTGTTTCATTTTCTGTCCTCTTTCACTTACAAGCACTCTTAGGCATGCATTGAGCATTGTAAATAAGTTAAAGAGATAAGAATGAAGCCTAAAGAGGAATATGTGAATTCAGGAACGGATTGAATCGTTTGTGACCCGTATGTGTTATGTGATATGTAAGGTCAAGCTCCAAGGCAAACCAACCAATCGATCACTGTAAGTAATATCGATATTTCGAAGCTTGTCATTTGTCTAATTGCTTATTTCCTTATAAGCCTTATAAGTTTGCTAGTTTGAATTATGGACAAATGTTTGATATGAATAAATGAATGGGCCAGAAGCCAGTTTGACATAAATGAATGGGCTAGAGGCCAGTTTGACATAAATGAATGGGCCAGAGGCCAGTCTGACATGAATGAATGGGCCAGAGACCAGTCTGACATGAATGATTTGACATGAATGAATGGGCCAGAGGCCAGTCTGACATGAATGAATGGGCCAGAGGCCACAGGCCACAGGCCACTTTGACATAAATGAATGGGCCAGAGGCCAGTCTGACATGAATGAATGGGCCAGAGGCCAGTCTGACATGAATTAATGGACCAGAGGCCAGTCTGACACGAATGAATGGGCCAGAGGCCAGTCTGACATGAATGAATGGGCCAGAGGCCAGTTTGACATGAACGAATAGGCTAGAGGCCAGTTTGACATGAAAGTCTGAATGGGCCAAAGGCCGGTTTGACAAATGAAAGATAAATGGGCCGAAGGCCAGTATGTTTGGAACCACAGTCACTTGACCTAAATTTTGTATATATGTTAAATAGAAATATGAATTGGGACCAAGGTCGTTTGAAGCATGTTGTTCTACGTATCATTTGAATAACCTCTTTATTTGATATTATTCACTAGGCTATCGCTCACGCTCATTCATGTGTTTGTAGGTGAGCCAAGAGAAGTCCAAACCCAGCCCCAGTGAAGTAAGTGTGGAACAACAAAGGTTTTGAAGAGTCAGCCCTTGCGTCTCACGCACGAGACTCATTTTCACCCTTTTGTCATTCTGTTTTATTTTGTCATGTTGGCGAAGTCTTTGAATACGTTGTATATAGTTTTGATTGGCTGACTTAGACTTATATGATCCTGTTTGTACAGAGTTTTGTGTAGTACATATGTTGATGTGAGTTATTAATATGCATAAGTTGGTTTGTTATAATGTGCCATGTAAGTACAACTGTCACGCCCCGAACCCGCCCCTAGAAGTTCGGTGACGAGACCGGCCAGTAATCCTAGATTACCAAAGGCCTTCCAATACAAAACATACATAACAGGGGCTCGCGGAAGCATAAACCAAATATAAATAGTCCAAAGAGCTGTGCATAAGTATGAACATATATTTACATGCCAAAAATGAGTTATTTACCCACCAATGTACAACCATGTATCCAAAATTCATATACAAAACAGATAGGCACAAGCCACATATACAACTGATACAAAACCAAACTACATACGGCCTTCCAGGCCTAGCCCAGCACAGGGCACCAACTCAGGTAGGCTTTCAAAAACGGCGGCTGAACACGGACTCCGCCTAGGCTTGGTTTCCCGACTGCTCACCTATAAAATACATATATACGGGGGTGAGCTAAAGCCCAGCAAGTAACATAACAGTAAAGGGTTAGTGAACGAATTCCACATATCACATATCCGTAACAAATCATCATAACGTAATCAATTGTATCAGAACATAATAATGGCATACTCCATAGAACAAAACAGAACAGAACGTCTTCCGACTAGAGTAATCAGTTCCGGATACTGATTAAACACATATCGTCACAATGAAGTGACTAATGAGATCTCGTAAACTGGTCATGGACCCGCACTTTCATGCCGTCCCCCATGACTTAGGACTATCTATGGATGCCATACTACATTTGCAAATAGGACATTCGTTCACACAGAAAAACATCTTTCAGAAATCATATCATAACATTATCATTTTGAAACATAAGTCATAACAACGTATCTTTACGGAAACGTTACTTACAAAGAGTTTCGATTCATGATTATACGGTCTTCAAGATGGACCAGAACATACACATAGATAACATGATTCTTTAACATATCAAAACAAGTCCACATACTCTCATAACTTCATTACCAAGTCTTAATCATAACTTAAGAATGCTCAAAATGAAATGAGAATGCCAAAATCATGCTATAAAACACTGTTTGGATTTTCGGGAAAACAGGTCTCCGCTCGCGCGTAAGAACCTCCGCTCGCGCGGATCGAAATCATGCGACAAAGCATCTTTGGGAGTCACGAATTTCGCTTGAGCGGCCAAACCTACGCTCGAGCGGACTGTGAAAATCTGGGTAGAAAACTCAGCTTCATTTTCTGCAAAACCGGGGCTCCATTTTTACCAAAATCAGCCTCCAAATTCATGAAAACAAGGCCAAAACCATTAAGAAAACACTTGACTTAAATATCAAAGCATAACCCTTTTTTACAAGATCAAACCATAAAACCAAGTTGGAAAATCATATTATGCAAGGAAAACATGATTTCAAACATAAATTCATGCTAATATGTCAAAGATGCTCATGGATGCTCCATAGGTGAAAAACATCACATAATACCATCAATTAACCATAACCTCTCTTTCAATCATTCCATTACTTGCCATAAATCATAGATGATTTAACCATACTCAAGACATTGGAGAAGATCCTTACCTCAAATGCTTAATTTGGAGAGAATTAGCTTGAGTCCCCTTTTTCTTTCTCTTCTCACGACTTCTTCTCCCTCTCTCTCTCTTAGATATTTCTCTTTCTTTTGTTTGAGTCAAGAATGGTCAAACATCTTTATCTAAACTCATATATATCATAAAAAGGGATTTGGACCAAAATTATAGCCAAACATGGCCTACGAATCAGACGAAATTCAGTCGGCAATTAAATGCCCCAAATGGTTCTAAAAATTCCCAGTATCACATAGGTATGTTCAATTTCATTTTCTGATCCCATTACGGTAATCATTTTCACCCCAAGTCGCTATTCCAGATATTTTTCCCAAGCAACCAGATAATTCCCAATTAAATCATATAAACACTCAATTAATTACGAATATGATGTCATACAATTCCGAGTCATTACATTCTCCCCAACTTAGAAAGTTTGGTCCTCCAAACTTAACTTATCCCCACAAGATTCAAAGCAGAAATTCCAGTCACATATTTCTAGTCACAATTCAACGGTTACATTCAATTATTCTAAGATAATGAAGTAGTTCTTGTATCCGTCTCATAGCAGTAAGGACAATATTATAGCAATCAAACATAAGACTGAAGTCAACTAACAAGGTCCATAACGCTCAATTCAAAGGTAATTATAACAGTCCATAGCAAAGGTCCATAGCAAAGGTAATAACAAGGGAATTTGTTCTATCATAGTCATAGTTAATTGTTCTAACATCATTTCAAATATATCCATGTTCAAGATTCTCCATTGCATAGGTAACAACATTAACATTGGAATAGATAAGTAATTGTACCTGTCTTCGCTTTGCCAGTATCCGGTGTCTTATCTGATATTAAGGAGTAAACTCTTGCCTGCCTCAAAGAATTCCCTTCGGAAGTAGCTATTGTGGTTGCCTTCGGTGCCATGGTTGACTTAACTCCACTGATAACAGGTCTTTCATTGTTCGGATAAGCTTGGGGACAAGTTTTGGCCAAATGTCCCTTCTGTCCACATTTAAAACACGCTCCAGTTATGCGGCGGCAAATGCCCCAGTGTTGTCTTCCACACTCTGTATACGTAGGCACACCTCCCTTTGTATTATCAGTAGTGGTCAAGTTCGATTTGTTATTCACGGAGTCCACAGATTCACTAATCATTTCTACTTTCTGTTTCTTGAATCTCTTATTTTCTGCTTCAATCATGGTAGTTGATTTGGATGTTTTCAATGCTGCAATATTCGTTTCAGCCATCAAGGCTCTATCAAGTACATCCACATATTTTTCCAGTTTCAATACATTTACCCTATCAAGTACCTCGACATGTAAACCACCCTCAAATTTTCTTGCTTTCTTGTACTCGGTATCCACCATATGGGGAGCATAGCGGGCTAAGTCAAGAATTTAAACGCTTCAGACTGCCACCGACATAGTGCTTTGCTTCAACTGTTCAAATTCAGATATTTTTCTGTCTCGCATACACTGTGGGAAGTATTTTTCATAAAACTTTTCTTTAAATTGATTCCAAGTCAGATCCCTATCTACCTCTCGCACAAGCATCCACCATCTTCGGGCTTCCTCTGTCAAAGTAAATGTTGTTAACAACACCTTATATGCCTCAGTACACGGAAACACTTCAAAGATCTTTTCTGTTTCTAATACCCAGACCTCTGCCTTTAAGGGCTCGATACCCCCTGCAAATTCTGGTGGTTTCAACTTCTTATACTTCTGTGTCAAACTAATAATATCATAATTATTCATTGGTTCCACATGAACAGGGGGTGGTGGAGGAGGCGGAAATGGTTGTCTCTGTTGTTGTTGGTTTTGTTCCTGTTGTTGTCTTACCATCCCAGTTAAAGCCTCTACCATTCTTTCCAACCGATCTAGTCTAGCATTAGATGCTTCAGTTTCATTTACATTCCTTGCACTAGTCTCCTCCATTGGTCTATAGAACCCATAACAGAGCACATTTCATTTTCCATATACTGTTTCCTTTACTGACTCATCATCATTCAATTCTTGTGTCTCATATACAGGAACACACACACACACACACACATACACATATGTGTTTATGCCACGCTCTATTTCTTTCTAGACACCCTACAGCTCTTATGGACACGTGTGTGAGTAATAACTCGTGCGCTCTGATACCACTCTGTCACGCCCCGAACCCGCCCCTAGAAGTTCGGTGACGAGACCGGCCAGTAATCCTAGATTACCAAAGGCCTTCCAATACAAAACATACATAACAGGGGCTCGCGGAAGCATAAACCAAATATAAATAGTCCAAAGAGCTGTGCATAAGTATGAACATATATTTACATGCCAAAACTGAGTTATTTACCCACCAATGTACAACCATGTATCCAAAATTCATATACAAAACAGATAGGCACAAGCCACATATACAACTGATACAAAACCAAACTACATACGGCCTTCCAGGCCTAGCCCAGCACAGGGCACCAACTCAGGTAGGCTTTCAAAAACGGCGGCTGAACACGGACTCCGCCTAGGCTTGGTTTCCGATCGCCACCTATAAAATACATATATACGGTGAGCTAAGGCTCAGCAACTAACATAACAGTAAAGGGTTAGTGGACGTATTCCACATATCACATATCCGTAACAAATCATCATAACGTAATCAATTGTATCAGAACATAATAATGGCATACTCCATAGAACAAAAGCGAGCGAGTAACGTCTTGACTAGAGTAATCGATTCAGGATCTCGATTAAACACATATCGTCACAATGAAGTGACTAATGAGATCTCGTAAACTGGTCATGGACCCGCACTTTCATGCCGTCCCCCATGACTTAGGACTATCTATGGATGCCATACTACATTTGCAAATAGGACATTCGTTCACATAGAAAAACATCTTTCAGAAATCATATCATAACATTATCATTTTGAAACATAAGTCATAACAACGTATCTTTACGGAAACGTTACTTACAAAGAGTTTCCGTTCTGGATTATACGGTCTTCAAGATGGACCTGTAAACATACACAGTATAACATGATTCTTTAACATATCAAAACAAGTCCACATACTCTCATAACTTCATTACCAAGTCTTAATCATAACTTAAGAATGCTCAAAATGAAATGAGAATGCCAAAATCATGCTATAAAACACTGCTTGATTTTCGAAAACAGTCTCCGCCGAAGGTAGAACCTCCGCCGAGCGGATCAAATCGCGACAAAGCATCTTTGGAGGTGAATTTCCGCCGAGCGCCAAACCTACGCCGAGTGACTGAAAATCTGGGTAGAAAACTTCGACTTTTTCAGAAACCGGGGCTCCATTTTTACCAAAATCAGCCTCCAAATTCATGAAAACAAGGCCAAAACCATTAAGAAAACACTTGACTTAAATATCAAAGCATAACCCTTTTTTACAAGATCAAACCATAAAACCAAGTTGGAAAATCATATTATGCAAGGAAAACATGATTTCAAACATAAATTCATGCTAATATGTCAAAGATGCTCATGGATGCTCCATAGGTGAAAAACATCACATAATACCATCAATTAACCATAACCTCTCTTTCAATCATTCCATTACTTGCCATAAATCATAGATGATTCAACCATACTCAAGACATTGGAGAAGATCCTTACCTCAAATGCTTAATTTGGAGAGAATTAGCTTGAGTCCCCTTTTTCTTTCTCTTCTCACGACTTCTTCTCCCTCTCTCTCTCTTAGATATTTCTCTTTCTTTTGTTTGAGTCAAGAATGGTCAAACATCTTTATCTAAACTCATATATATCATAAAAAGGGATTTGGACCAAAATTATAGCCAAACATGGCCTACGAATCAGACGAAATTCAGTCGGCAATTAAATGCCCCAAATGGTTCTAAAAATTCCCAGTATCACATAGGTATGTTCAATTTCATTTTCTGATCCCATTACGGTAATCATTTTCAGTCCCGAAGTCGTCATTCCAACAGATATTTTTCCCAAGCAACCAGATAATTCCCAATTAAATCATATAAACACTCAATTAATTACGAATATGATGTCATACAATTCCGGGTCATTACAACAACTCAATGGACAAATTTTTAAATTTTGCTTCTGTTTGGCCCTTTTACTCTGATGAGTTATTTCTGATTTGGTTTGAGGCCATAGGTAATCTTAAGATTACTGGCCGGTTATGTCCTTAACCCATAGGGGCGGGTTTGGGTCATGACAGAGTGGTATCAGAGCACAAGTTAAGAACTCACACACTGTCCAAAACAGCAATAAGCGTCTAGAAAAGATCTAGGATGCATTCATAAGTATGAATTTGAAAGCATCAAGAATACGCTTAACTATTTGATGTGAATGATTATGTGTTATAAGTTTGTGAACTTGCTTGCATTGCAAATTATTTGATTATGTATGCTCTTTGTTATATGCATACTTGTGAATCTTTTGTATAAAGTATAATGCAAGTTTAATCAGATGGTGAGAACAAGAGGTGATGAGATAGAGGCGTCCTCTTCTGCCAGAATAGACAGAATGGAAAGACTGATTCAGGAAATGGCAGAAACATTGAGGCAACAACAGGAGTGGCAACAACAGTGGCAGCAACCACATCCTCCACTTCCACCTCCGGCACCTCATGTGCCAGATAATCAGAATGATGATCGAATAATAGCACTCACCAAAGATTTCAAGAAAATGAAACCACCACAGTTCCACGGGGGATTAGATCCGTTGAAAGTCGAAGCATGGGTCCTCGGCATTGAGAAACTGTTTGAAGTGTTTCCCTGTTTAGAGACACAGAAAGTGCTTCTAGCCACTTTTATGCTAGAAGACGAGGCAAGAAGATGGTGGATGTTAATGCGTAGAATCATAAAGATGTTGATTGAGCAAAATTTCTTGAAATTTTCTATGACAAGTACTTCCCTCAGTGTGTTTGGGATAAGAAAGTAACAGAGTTCATGGAACTAAGGCAAGACAGTATGACTGTAGCTGAGTATGAGGCCAAATTCACTGAATTGGCCAGGTTTGCACCTCATGTGATTGATACTGACTATAAGAAGGCGAGACATTTTGAAGGTGGGCTTCAAAGTGACATCCTAGAAAGAGTAAATGTCCTGAAGCTGGAAACCTACATTGGGGTGCCAGATAGGACCATCATATCAGAAGCCAACATAGCTAGACAGACTAAGTCAACAACTGACTGGAAAGGCAACAAAAGGCAAGGCTTCTTCTCAAAGAAGAAATTTTCGAAAAAGCAAAATACGGGCTCCTCAAATACTTCGAATTCTTCCCGAGACGTATCTTCCATGTGCAATATTTGTAGCAAAAGGCACCGTGGGGTTTGTTACCGTGTGTCAGGAGTCTGTTTCAAATGTGGGAAACAAGGGCATATGGCCCGAGATTGTAATCAGAATGGTGGAAAGATAGCTGCTAGTTCCACTGCATTGATCCCGAAGCCGGGAAATACTTTGAGATCTGCTACCATCGAGGATATCGTGAGACAGGGAAGAGTTTTTGTGCTTGTTCTGGACGATACACGGAATGCCAACGCAGTTGTCTCAGGTACTATTTCTATATGTAATCAGGATGCTTTTGTGTTAATTGACTCCAGATCCAGACACTCTTTTGTGACATGTGCATTTGCATCTAGACTAAATAGACCTCTAGAATTACTGCCATATCTGCTATGTGTGTTTGCTCCATCTGGGGAATCTGTATTGTGTGAATCTATATATCGGTTTTGTGATATGCGTGTTGAGGATGCTATCCTATATGTAGATTTGTTGCCCTTGAACTTTAGGCATTTCGATGTAATTCTGGGCATGGATTGGTTGACCAAATATTGTGCCACCATTGATTGTGTGACCAAATGAGTTGTGTTTAAACCACCAGAACATAAAGAGATTGTGTTTGTGGGTAATGGGGTAGTGCCTCCACTTTATTTGATATCTACAATGAAAGCATGTAAACTGATCAGGAAAGGGTGCCAGGGTTATTTGTGCTATGTGTTGTCTAAACAATCTATGAATGTTGAATTGAATGATATCCCTATTGTTAGAGAATTTCCAGATGTGTTTCCAAATGAATTACCAGGGGAATTGGTAGACAAGGAGATAGAGTTTACTATTGAAACTGTGCCAGGCACCCAGCCCATTTCTAAAACTCCCTACCAAATGGCTACTGCCAAAATGAAAGAACTGAAGGAACAGTTGCAAGACCTGTTTGACAAAGGGTTTATCAGACCTAGTACTTCACTGTGGGGTCATCGATATTGTTTGTGAAAAAGAATGATGGAACTTTGCGTCTGTGTATCGACTATCGGGAACTGAACAAGGTAACAATAAAGAATAAATATCCCTTACCCTGTATTGATGACCTGTTTGACCAGTTGCAGGGATCACAAGTGTTTTCCAAGATTGATTTGAGATTCGGGTATCATCAGTTGAAAGTAAAGGCAGAAGATGTTGAGAAAACCACATTCAGAATGAGGTATGGACATTTTGAGTTTCTTGTTATGCCATTTGGAGTGACTAATGCTCTGGCACCATGATGGACTTAATGAACCGAATTTTTAAAACCTACCTTGACGAATTTGTTATGGTTTTTATTGATAACATTTTGATATATTCTAAAGATAGACTTGAACATGAACATCATTTGAGGACTGTCCTACAAATACTTAGGGAAAGGAAATTGTTTGCTAAACTAAAGAAATGTGAGTTTTGGTTGGATGAAGTTGTTTTCTTAGGGCATGTGATCAACAAGGAAGGAATTTCAGTGGACCCACAGAAAATAGAGGCAATTGTGAATTGGCCTACGCCGACTAATGTGACAGAAGTCCGCAGTTTCATGGGCTTAGCTGGGTGCTACAGGAGGTTTGTGAAAGACTTTTCGAAAATAGCTGTGCCTCTTACCCAATTGACACGTAAAGGCAACCATTTGAATGGAATGACGAAAGGGAATCTGTCTTTCATGAACTGAAAACAAGATTGACCACTGCACCAGTTTTGACACAACCATCAGGTATGGAGAATTTTGTGATTTTTAGTGATGCATCTCATAAAGGTTTGGGTTGTGTATTGATGTAGAGTGGGAAGGTTATTGCTTACGCCTCCCGACAGTTGAGACCACACGAGAAGAACTACCCAACACATGACTTAGAATTGGCCGCAGTTGTTTTTGCTTTGAAAATTTGGTGGCATTATCTGTATGGGGCAAAGTGCAAAGTCTACACGGATCACAAAAGTTTGAAATACTTCTTTACACAGAAGGAGTTGAACATGCGACAGAGGAGATGTCTCGAATTGATAAAAGATTATGATCTGGAGATTCAGTATCACCCCGGGAAAGCTAATACAGTTGCTGATGCCTTGAGCAGAAAATCAATGGGGAGTATGGCTTGTTTGCTTACTGAACAGAAAGAGATCTTACAAGATTTTGAGAAGTTTGAAATTGAAGTGGTATTGTGTGAATAGGGCGGATTGATAGCCGCTATTACAGCCGAGCCGACAATCATTGATGAAATCAAGCAGAAACAGAAAGAGGATGAATTCCTCAAGAAAGTGATTGATGAATTTGAGACAAGTCCGAAAGCAGAGTTCAACATTGAAAATAAAGTGTTGAAATTCCGGAACTGAATGTGTATCCCAGATATTCCGGAACTCAAGAAGAGGGTTTTAGATGAAGACCACAGATCCGTATTTGCTATGCATCCTGGTAACAATAAAATGTATCGGGACTTGAAACAAACCTATTGGTGGCCTAAAATGAAGAAAACGATTGCAGAATATATGTCTAAGTATCTTCAATGTTAGCAAGTTAAAGCTAAACATCAGAAACCAGGCGATTTACTTTAACCTCTCCCTATTCCTGAATAGAAGTGGGAGCATGTGACTATGGATTTCGTTGTTGGCCTACCTCGGACTTCTCGAGATATAGATTCTATTTGGGTTGTAGTTGATAGACTGACTAAATCTGCACATTTTCTACCAGTTAGAACTACGTTTAATGATTATAGATTGGCTACCATTTTATGTTGATGAGATTGTCCGTTTACACGGAGTTCCGGTATCTATTGTGTTGGATAGAGATCCGAAATTTGTATCTAGATTGTAGAAGAGTTTGCAGGAAGCTATGGGAACAGAACTAAGATTCATTATTGCCTTCCACCCAAAGATAGATGGGCAATCAGAACGAATAATACAGACTTTGGAGGATATGCTTCGGATATGTGCTTTGGATTTTCAGGGGAGTTGGGAAGACTATTTGCCACTTGCAGAATTTGCATACAATAACAGCTTCCACTCCAGCATTGATATGACACCATATGAGGCTTCGTATGGTAGAAGGTGTAGATCACCAATTTTTTGGACAAAAGTCGGAGATAGAGCTTTACTTGAGCCTGAAATTGTGCAAGACACTTTCGAGAAAATTAAAACCATTCAACAGAGGCTCAAAATAGCCTAGGACCGACAAAGAATTACGCAGATGTTCGAAGAAGACCTCTTGAGTATGAGGTTGGTGACCATGTGTTCATCCGTGTTTCTTCGATGAAAGGCCAAGTCAGATTTGGGAAAAAGGGCAAGTTGTCGCCCCGTTACATTGGGTCGTTTCAAATTCTGGAAAGGCTTGGTTCAGTTGCCTATAGAGTTGCTTTGCCACCGGGATTCGAGCAAATCCATAATGTGTTTCATGTGTCGATGTTGAGGGGTTATCTCCGAGACCCGTTCCATGTGATTGATTATCACCAGGTAGCTTTGGATGAAAATATGGAATACACCGAATGGCCGGAACGAATCGTTGACCGGGAAGTGAAACAACTGAGAAGCAAGTCCATCCCAATGGTGAAAGTGGAATGGAAAGAACACTATGGGACGGATGCTACATGGGAAAAAGAGGAGGAGATGCGACTACGCTATCCACATTTGTTTCCCGACGAAGGCAAAATAAGTTTGGAGGACCAAACTTCCTAAAGGGGGGAAGACTGTGATAACCCTGTCCCTTATTCTGCTAATTGGTCCTTAATATGAATGTGATTATGTGTTTTGATATGGTTTTGTGTGCCATTATGTGAAAATATGTAGTTTTGAATTTCTATTTGTTCACCGTAGGAATATCTGTTTGATTATCTGCTTTGGAAATTAAATTAAAGACCTTATCGGCCACAGAACCCAAAATTGATTACGCCATTGTGATTGGCATAATTTTTAGAGCCTACGGTGAAATTTAATTAGAAATTGATTCGGATCAGATTAAATTGATTAAATTGATGAATTGGTGCCCAATTATTTGCTATTATTAAATTGCTGCTAGTGGGAACTTATGTAAGAAGGGCACTATACACTTAATTCATACACTTGAGCTCAAAAATAAGATTTTGTGCCTTGAGAGAGAGAGAGAGAGAGAGAGAGAGAGAGAGAGAGAGAGAGAGAAATGGAGAGAATTGTGTAATCTTGGCTCAAGGTTTGGGAATTTGAAGATTAAACTCAAGAATTGGCTAGAGTTTGGGTGTTGAAGCCTCTAGGTAAGTGAATTCATGAATTTTAAGTTATCATCTTGTGAATTCAAGTTTGAATAGTGGTCAAGAACATGGGTTAAATTGGTTATGAGGAAATTGAGTTGATTTTGTTATATTTGAAGTCAATAGATGCATGCATGTAGGAAATTGCTATAAATTTCCATGTTTGAGCATAAAGTGTGTAATCCATGTTGAATCTTGTTTGAAATCCATGAATTTGATCATCTCTTCACCAATTAAGTTGAGAATAATGTGTATCTCCCACATGCAAGTGTAAATCATGAAAGTGTAAGCTTTGCATGTTTGAATTTAGTGTGTTGGTGATGAGTTTGAGTCAATTTGGAACATGCATGTAAGTAATACAAGAAATTGAGCTTCATTGTGTTGTAATTTGATGTTTGTACCATGTTAGTACATGTATATGTGAAATTTGAGCCAAAAACATGCATTTAGAACCTTTGAATATCAAGTTGAAGCTCAAGAATATGTTCTGGATTTTCCAGAAAATTTGAGGTCCGCTCGAGCGGGAGAACCACCGCTCGAGCGTGAAATTTGTGTCCCCAGTATTTTTGCAGACATGGATGTCCGCTCGAGCGGGGGAGTTCACGCTCGAGCGGGGATCCATGTAATGAGGCCTTACGCTCAAGCGCCAGACTTCACGCTCGAGCTTAAATTTGATGCACCCAGTACTTTTGCAGGCCTCTTCGGTCCGCTCGAGAGGGGAAGTCCACGCTCGAGCGGGGACCCTGTTTTTTGAAATTTTGTTTATGCGTTATGTGTTTCGTTTTCTGTCCTCTTTCACTTGCAAGCACACTTAGGCATGCATTGAGCATTGTAAATGAGTTAAAGAGATAAGAATGAAGCCTAAAGAGGAATATGTAAATTAAAGAACGGATTGAATCGTTTGTGACCCGTATGTGTTATGTGATATGTAGGGTCAAGCTCTAGGGCAAACCAACCAACCGATCACTGTAAGTAATATCGATATTTCGAAGCTTGTCATTTGTCCAATTGCTTATTTCCTTATAAGCCTTATAAGTTTGCTAGTTTGAATTATGGACAAATGTTTGATATGAATAAATGAATGGGTCAGAGGTCAGTTTGACATAAATGAATGGGCCAGAGGCCAGTCTGACATGAATGAATGGGCCAGAGGCCAGTCTAACATGAATGAATGGGCCAGAGGCTAGTTTGGTATGAATGAATGGGCCAGAGGCCAGTTTGACATAAACGAATGGGCCAAAGGCCAGTTTGACATGAACGGAAGTTTGAATGGGCCAAAGGCTGGTTTGACAAATGAAAGATAAATGGGCCGAAGGCCAGTATGTTTGGAACCACAGGCACTTGACCTAGATTTTGTATATATGTTAAATAGTAATAGGAATTGGGCCCAAGGCCGTTTGAAGCATGTTATTTTACGTATCGTTTGAATAACCTCTTTATTTGATATTATTCACTGGGCTATCGCTCACGCTCATTCATGTGTTTGTAGGTGAGCCAAGAGAAGTCCAAACCCAGCCCCAGTGAAGTCAGTGTGGAACAACAAAGGTTTTGAAGAGTCAGCCCTTGCGTCTTACGCACGAAACTCGTCTTTGCCCTTTTATCATTCTGTTTTATTTTGTCATGTTAGCGAAGTCTTTGAATACGTTGCATATAGTTTTGATTGGCTGACTTAGACTTATATGATCCTATTTGTACAGAGTTTTGTGTAGTACATATGTTGATGTGAGTTATTAATATGCATATGTTGGTTTGTTATAACGTGTCATGTAAGCACAGCTCTATGGACAAAGTTTTAAATTTTGCTTTTGTTTGGCTCCTTTACTCTGATGAGTTACTTTTGATTTGGTTTGAGGCTGTAGATAATCTCAGGATTACTGGTCGGTTATGTCCTTAACCCATAAGGGCGGGTTCGGGTCATGACATATCCTATATGTCTATTTGTTGTAACATTTTTTGAATTTTTTTGATATTTATGAGCAGAATTTAAAAGGAATTGAATGCTCTTCAGTTTTTATTTAGACTAGATGGGTCTAGTCCAGCCATATGGACTTACTGCAGAACTCATTTTGATAATTAAATCTGCTTATTTATAAATTTGCATGTGTTAATTATTTATGAAGAAAGAAAATTAAATTAATCTTGATAATTTTTTATCATTGAAATGAATCCATAAGACCATCTCCAACGGTTCACCAAACCTGGCATGAAGTTTGAAATTTGGTGAAAAAGACATTTTTTGAAGCTCCAATGGTTTTACCAAACTGGTATCAAATTGAGAATTGAACACAAAAATCATCAAACTGAGAACAGTGCTGATTTGACAAATTCTTGTTTGTGACCGTTGGAGGAGAGAACCGATCAACTTGACGGTTGCGGCGATTATGACCAATCGACCAAGCTGTCGATCACTAAAAGGTTCAAACAGTTCAAATAGGTAGGTTCAAACAATTCAAAATATATATATATATATATATATATATTTTTGCCTTACCGGTCGACCAGCCGGTTGACTGGCCAGTCGACCAACCGGTCGACCACTAAAAGGTTCAAACAGTTCAAATAGGTAGGTTCAAACAATTCAAAACAATATATATATATATATATATTTTGCCTTACCGGTCGACCAACCGGTTGTCCCTGGAACAGATTTGATGAAAATCAACCATTGGAGCATTCTGTATCAGATTGAGAAAATGGTCATTTTTTTACTCAGATTTGGTGAAAAATTAGGTGAACCGTTGGAGATGCTATAATGCTAAGCTAGATTGTCTGGTACTTTAACAAGGACTAGATAGACAGTCATTCAAATTTTAAAAATACATCTTCCCAACTTTATGATAATTAATTTTTTTTTTTCCTAACAAAAGAAATGGATGAGTTCAACATGTATGTTAAATTAACCCCTACATTCTTATATTAAGTAGACAACAGAATCCTAAAGTGAGATATGTGTTTTTATGTAATTAAAAAATGGGATGTCAATGGTGGTGTGGTAGGTGGGAAAATGGGAAGCATGTATAAAAGATTATGAGATGATGGCGAGGGAGACACCAAAAGATGAGGAGGCGATCCGGGGTTTGAAGGATTCCCAGTTACAGCTCAACAAATAGCACAGCCAAGTCCAAGTCCAACAAAGTGTCACGACTAGGGACATCAAGGTTAGTGGTGGTGCTACCGCTGCTCACGATGTGCCCCTCATATCCAGCGATGACTATTTCAAAGATTGCATTTCATCACCTGGTATAAAAAAATGATTTTGTTGATTTCAATATTTTTTCCAATTGATTGATTTGGAGATACTATATGTTTTAGGGTATATATATAATGTAACGTTGTTGAATTTGAATATTATATATTGACAGGTGTATATGTGATATATTATTTCGTAAGAGATATCTGTCTATCTATCTATACTATATATATATATATATATATCTTATAATAATGGGGGGAAGATTTTTGAAAATATATAAAATATATGTGAGATACATTTAGGCTCAAAGGCTGAGATCAATTTTGATAAAAATCAATGATTCGGATGATGATTTATTCCCGCCCAAACCCTATGTGCTCTCTCCCTCTCCCACCTACCCACGTCTCCTCCCCCATTCCCTCTTTATCTCTCTCTCTCTCTCTCTCTCTCTCTCTCTCTCCCCTTCTCTCTCAGTGTTCGCTGCTCGCAAGATAGGGTTCCGATTGAGAACTGGGTCACCGAGTTGGCTCCTCTGTTCCACGACCAACTTCACCACCACCACAGATTCTTTCTCTGTTCGACGCCGTCGTCTTCTCTTTCTCTCTCTGCTTCGAATCCCCTCCGGTACCTCTCTTGGTGAACCAATTGTTGTTTGGTTCAGATAATTTTCTTTTGGTTTAAATTAATGTTTAAATTAATGGTTTTGTTCAGCCAATTGTTTTTGTTTATCATCATCAAAGCATCATCTGAACCTCCATTGAAAACAGTAGGTGATGCTTTGGTTCAGATAATTTTCTTTTGGGCATCGCAATTTCTTCATCTCTCTCTCTCTCTCTGCTGTGTCTGTTCTTTGTGGTTGTATCTGTTCTTTGTGGTTGGTACTTCAATTCATTGTGTATATACATATTTTTGGTTGTGTTATTATATACATAAGTTTGTATATTGGTTCTGCACTTACGCAATCTTTGGTAAAAAATATATATTTGGTAGAAAGTTTCGCAACCTTTGGATTTTCTTTTTCGCAACTTACTCTGTTCTCTTGGACACGAAATCAGTTTATTTTGGTGGGAAAAGAGAGAGAGAAGGATTGTGATTTAGCATTTGGATGAGAAAAAATTAATAATTCATTTCGTTTGTAACAAAGTGACGTTGATCTAACTTTATTTTCAGAAATTATGTTGACAAAGCAACACGCACAGAGCGATTTGTTTAATTGGACTCCTGAAATTAATTTGTTGGCGTAGAAGTCTTCAGAACCTCAAAGGAAGAATACACTTGAATTGGAAAAAAAATTCAACTACCAAAAACGCCTTAATCACTCCAAAAGATTATGACTATGACCATGAAACAGAAAACAGCATATCAAATAAACCTTAAAAAAATTAAACAGCTTCAGTAATTTAAGATTGAAAATGTTGTAAAATGTTCTAAGAATGTAGAGTTTACCATATCAACAAGTCCAGCGCTCCTTTCACTTTTAAGTTTTTTTCTGTCTTCAATCGATCCTGTTGGCTGTCGTAAATGTTCATCTCTAATTCTTCAAGGTCCAGGCTGCTCCACATTAGGAGTGTTCACGGTTTAACCTTTGTCCCTGCATAGACGTGAAGGGAAGTGGAAATTTAGCACGTGGTTAATCCACTGCTTTGTACACAGATTTATTGGCCTAATCAATAATCAGGTATCTAAGAGTGTGAATTTAACTCAGTATAATTCTTAATTCCAGTGCAGAGACCCAACTGCATAAGCCAAAAACTGAGCTTCTAGAAGTTCAGGGAAGTGAAATCAACATAATACAAGGCAAACATAAGTTCTGTTAATTATCTTTACTGCCATTTGGCTTGCTACAGTTCCAACCCCACTCTCTCTGTTCTTTGGGTTTGATTGGTGTGATTTATTTTTTACCCTTCTCTCTCTGTTCTTTTCCTTCTTTTCCTTCATTTGATTGGTGTGATTTAAAGTTTTGTTTATTAATTACATGTTTTGTATTGAATTTTACAGATTGATTTACGGTTTCCTGGTTATGTTTTGCCAAAATTGCTTTTTGTGTTTGTTTTTAAGTACCATGTTTTCATGAATTAGTCAATACATGGATTTCAGATTTGTTTATTAGATGTTATAAATATGGTTAGATTTCTCAAGTTTACTGCTAATCGATGGATTTCAGATTTGGTATTTATAGATGGGTTTCATATTTCTCAAGTTATAAATATGGTATTTATAGATGGATTTCAGATTTGTGGGTATTTTGATAAATAAGTCTCCCACTAATTTTTAAAGCCAAACCATTGTTTGGCTTTGCCATAACCAATGGCACAACATTGAAGATGCTCTAATGTGTCATTCAGTATTGGTACAATGCATAATGACACAAAATAAGTGGGATTATATGACAATTTGGTATAAAATTTTTGTGATTCTATCATTAATCAAATAGGAGAGATGGATACAGGAGATCTAAACTTGGCTCTGCATATCCTTATGATATATATAAAGGTTCATACTTTAGTCATTGTTCGCCAAATTTCCAAGAAACTTCAAATTTACAACCCCTTTTTTGTCCCTGCCAACAGAAAGAATTGAATATCCTAACTTCACAACATGATACAATGTTATGAATTTTATTTTAGTGTTGTAACTTTGAGTTTGTTGGGTATTACTAATAATCATTATATGTATGTATATATATTATTTTGTTGTTGACAGCTTCTAGGTTTACTAGGAAACTTAAAGGGCATAACATCAGATTTAGTGGCTTCTGAGTGTGTGCTCAAACTGTTGAATGAGGGACAAATAGAGTTCATAAACAAGAGTGAGCCACAGCAGCTAACACAATTTGCAGCCCACTTCATTAGCAACATTGATCAAGCTCAATCTTGCAATTTCGCTACTTTTCTCCCTATCGAGGAGGACACTCCTCTCCAGGTATGTGTGGATAATACAAATAATAAAGTTACTCATCTCTCTATCTATGATTTAAGCTTCTAGATGAAATGATAGTTAAAATTTTATTATGATGTATAACAACATATAATAAATCCTATGATCAGCAATTTATCTGTGTACCCCTATGTTACTTACACCCATGTAATATGTCAAAATTAGAAATCAAGAAACAATGAAGAAAAACAATTTACTTGGTTCATCTTAAAGTCCATGTCCACGGGTGAAGAATGACATAGAAATTTTACTATGAAAGTGTAAAATACAATGAGTTGCTCTTTGCAGAAACTTGCATGACCCAAAAAACAAGAACTAGAACCCAAAAATAACCACTGCACAGGCCACCAATGGGTTTTTAAACATAAATCAATTTGTTTTCAAGACACCTAAAACATGTAGCATATCCATCTTTCCACATAATGAAACACTTGCTGTGTTCTGACTTCTAAGTTCTAACCAGTTGAGTGCATTAACCCCGTATTACTCTCTTCATCTTCTCTCTTCCTCCCTCTCTCTCCCAATCTTCATCTTCTCTCTTCCTCCCTCTCTCTCCCATCAACAATCGGAGCCGTTGCCTGAGAGATGGCATTCTTGGGAAGAAGCTGACGCCGACGACAAAGAACCACTTGATGATGCAGAATATATAGTACGATAGAATTAACTCTGCCGGCTTGCCCGAGAGATGGGATGTTTTGGGTCTCGGCCTAGCTATAGTAACTCTCTCTCTTTTTTCTCCCCTTCCCTTTTTTTTTTTAACCTAATAAGCGAATTACCACCTCTATTCGACATAAGAACGGTTGTTTGTCAGGCTCATTCCAGAATACGAGATACAAATTTATGTTTTCAAACTTTGCTATATTTATCATTTTTTCTATTAAGCTGTAATGGACTGATTCAGAATTTTCAATTGAAAAAAAGCTAAAGTACTGCCAATTTCTTCCACAAGTCACACCTGATCTTTGAGCATGACTGTGCTCCATACACCCATTATTGATTTAGGCTACTTTTGTTATCTTTATCAATAAATTTTCTTACTTTTTGATCTTAGTATTACTCATACAAAATCTTCCAGAATAAATGTAGTATTTGTTTTTTTTTTTTTCAGTGATTCTGCTTTTCAGCATTATTGTCATTGTTGCTGCTGCTACTGTGGTTGCCTTTTACGTTGTTGTTTATTTCCAAACATCAAGATTACAACACAAAATTGTTACTTCTGTGCACAAAGTTTGATAGTTTTTATATGCATTTTGGATATTTGTTTCTAAGACTAAAATCAGATTTTGCCAACTATTGATTCGAAGGAAGCTTGCTGACAAGGTTGCAGCTACTGGATTCTATGTGGTGGTTCCAGACTTTTTTATGGAGATCCCTATAAACCGGAGAACACCGAGAAGCCTCTGCCAGTCTGGATACAATCTCATGGAACAGTTTGTCCCTGACTTTATGCAATTAAAGTGGAAATGTCATAGCTTTTATTAAAATTTTCACTGATCTTACTATTGACAGTTGAATGAAAATTGTGGCCCCCTTCTCTGTCTCTCTTGCTGTTTCATTGTCATGGCTCGATTTATTGCATTTATATAAGGATCCCTGCTAATGACCGCCCACTGGGCCTGGTCGTTTGTTAAGAATCGAATAATGTCAAAAAGGTTAGGCTCCATTTGGATGGAGGTGAATTCAAATCAAGGGATTTGAGATTAAACATATTGGTGAATTAGCTATGATAGGTGGAGAGAGAAAATATAAAAGATAAGTTGAGGAAAAAGAGATGTACTTTAGTACGATCCTTATTGTTAGAAGAGAATTCTTAGCGTGATTTCAAATAACTACTTTTATTATATGTAGTTATTTCAAATCCATCATAATAAAGCTATTTAATTCAATCTTGAAATTCATAGGTAAATTACAAAAACTAAATTTGAGTTATTCTCCTTAAATAATTAATGTAAAATACATATACGTATTTTACGTCCACATCCACCAAACAGAGCCTTAGGATCCCAAAATACATGTAATGTATTCCTGTACACTCTTATATATTTTCATATATTTTAATTTATGTAAAAAAAGTTAGTATTCCCCTTTATATGGTTATGCAATCAAATCATTTTTCAGCAATATATGGTCACACAAATATGCTAAAAGCTACGACGATCATTTTGTCCATTGTTCCTCTCAGGATAAAGGATTTGAAGATGCAAAACCAGTCATTGCAGCTCTGAAAAATAAAGGAATCTCTGCGATTGGAGCTGCAGGATTTTGCTGGGGTGGTGAGTTTTGCTTTTACTAACCTCTCTAATAGCTAGAATATTTCATATTATCGAGCACTTTTGGCTCGACCCTTAAGGAAAGAGGCTTTTTGAATCTTGATGTGACTCTTATACTTGTGTCAAAATTTGGACCATTAGATTGATTTAATCTAAGGGCTAAATATCTGCTCATTAGTGAAAATTTATTTGTTTTTATAGGTGCTAAATAGTGAAAATTTGTTGGAATCTATATATCTGCTCATTACAAATTTTCACATTTTAGGAAATTGAAATAATTTACTTCATGCCTCTTGGAGATATAATTATGCATTCAATCTTTGGTTTGATCCACAAATTTTGTTATTGCTTTGCTTTGATATTGAGCCAACTGATATATACGGGTGAATTTTGTTTTTTTGTTATTGAGCCAACTGCTCTGTTTTGTTAAAGAAAATAGTTGCTTTATTAAAGAAAATATTGCTGCTCTGTTAACAAAGTGACTATACCATCGTTGCTATGGTTTAGACTATATCATGGCTGCTTTGTTAAAGAAAATAGTTGCTTTGTTAAAGAAAAAATAGTTGATATTGAGCCAACTGCTTTGTTTTTTATCTCTTTTGTTGCTCTGTTAAAGAAATAACAAAAGAAAAAAACTATTTGTCGTACTTGGGCTTTCAACGATGGCCAATGGCGAGCTCTTCAAATTTCACCCTCTGTCTATGATGAAAATGTTTTTAAGGTCATTCTTTTTCTCAATGACTGTAAATGTAGGCAATTAAGTAAGCATTTACCATGGAGTGAGTATATAAATTCCTCCTCCTTTTCTTTTCTTTTATTTTTTCTCAATGAATTACAGGCCTTGGATTTTGTAGTCAGTGAAGCAAGGAAGTACAAGATCAGACTCATATTATCATTAACCAACAACTGGGATGCATATGGTGGCAAAGCACAATACGTGAAATGGGGTAAAGCTGCTGGCTTGAATTTGACTTATCCAACTCTCAAAACCTACTACAAGGCCCATGTCAAGGCATGTTCCTTAATTACTACTTTTAGAATAAATTTAAGTTTGCACATCAAGATTTCATAGAATGAGATACATATGGTGTTGTAAATTTAGCTGCATTTTAAATTATAACTGCATTTTAATCTTACAATGATTTACACCGTGCCTTTAGGCACGAGCATACGCTAGTGTGTATATATATATATATATATTAGAATGTAGTGCTATTTTAGAAGGCTTCAAAATATCATCCGAAAATTCTCATAAATTTGGAAAATACGTGGCACCTCTCTTTTGGGTTGATAGCTCTTTTCACTCCTTCTCAAAGACTTTCTTAAGAACAAAAGCTCCTATCCTTCCACCTTTCTTTCCTGCCATACGTTTCTCCCCTATCCTCAAAGAGTTTCACTCCCACTCTCCCACTACCCACAACTCCTATCATAAAAAATTGTCAACAAAAAAAAAAAAAATACAAAACCTATCCAAACAAATCTGTTACTATCCCATCTCAAACAAATCAAGCTATTCAAACAAATCTGTTTACCCTCCCACCTCAAACAAATCAAGCTGTCAACGAAAAAAAAAAAAGCTATCCAAACAAATCTGTTACTCTCCCACCTCAAACAAATCTCTCATATCCTCAAACACTTTCAGTCCCACTCTCTCACTATCCTACAATAGATTGATATAAAAAAAAAAAAAAAAACCACCCATCTATCCATATCCCCTTAAACCATTACTTCATCAACTTCATTCATCAGCAGTGAACCCAATAGTCTGCCATTGAAGGCAAGTCTCGATTTTTCTTTTTCTTTTGTTTTAATAATTTATTTTTTTCTTCAAGCATCTGAGATTTTGTAAACAAATCTGTTTACCCTCCCACCTCAAAAAAAAAAAAATAAAAAAAAAATACAAAACTTATCCAAACAAATCTGTTACTATCCCACCTCAAACAAATCAAGCTATCCAAACAAATCTGTTTACCCTCCCACCTCAAACAAATCAAGCTGTCAACGAAAAAAAAAAAAAAAGCTATCCAAACAAATCTATTACTCTCCCACCTCAAACAAATCTCTCATATCCTCAAACACTTTCAGTCCCACTCTCTCACTATCCTACAACAGATTGATATAAAAAAAAAAAAAAAAACCCACCCATCTATCCATATCCCCTTAAACCATTACTTCATCAACTTCATTCATCAGCAGTGAACCCAACAGTCCGCCATTGAAGGCAAGTCTTGATTTTTCTTTTTCTTTTGTTTTAATAATTTATTTTTTTCTTCAAGCATCTGAGATTTTGTAAACAAATCTGTTTACCCTCCCACCTCAAACAAATCAAGCTATCAACGAAAAAAAAAAAAAACTATCCAAACAAATCTTTTACTTTATTTTCTTATATGCAGTTCACAAGGATATATATTTATATATTTATTGAGAAAGTTGCAAGGAAATTGGAAGACTATACAAAAGCTGGCTACTTTAGTGTGCATGTCTCTGTTTTTTTTTTTCTTTGCTCTGAACATGTCTCTGTTTTTTTTCCCCTTTTGCTCTGAACATGTCTCTGTTTTTCTTTTCATATCTGTTTGTCTAATGTTTCTTTTCATATCCGTTTAAATGGAATAACTGTGTGAATGTTAGTGTAGAGCTACATAGCAAGAAAATTTGTGAATTCAATGGTTTTTGCAACCCATTCTCTGTCTTCTTACTCTCTGTGTAAATACGATATTGTGGATATATATATATATATATATATATAGAAAATTGTCCCCGCCTTTCTGTTTATTTTCTGTCTAACTGGACTATTTATGGGTTCTGGTTTGATTTGTTTGATTTTTATTCTGCTGAATGCCCCTCTCAAACTATATTTAAAAATTACAAAAACAATTATGGATAAGCCGGTTAATCGGACCAGCGAGGGAGATGGGAGAGAGTTCGTCGGGATCTCAACGCACGGTAGAGGTAAGGCCGACGATGGAGAGAGGGGTCGGTCGGACGGTGGGTTAAGAGACTGATAGGCGTTTTTGGTAATTAACGAGGATTTTGAGAAGTAGTTAAAATTAGCTTTTAACTTTTAATTAATTTTTTACACAAAAATATAAAAAAATTAACATTTCAAATGACTCCTAAATTAAAAACCAATTTATTAATTTTTTGACTTTTAAAAAAAAAAAAATCACAACACCTCAATTTTATTCTCATTCTTTCAAAAAAAAAATAAATTCAGCTTTTAACCTCTAGAGACGCAAAGATTGAGGACGGGATCTGCTGTAATGCAAGGCTAGAGTTGGTGCCACACATTAAGATATTTTACAGTCACGTCAGCAACCGGCACAACTAGATGCTTTTACCAAAACCACACCCCCTAAATTTTCTGCCTAATATTAAAAAGTCAAAAAACACCCAGTCTATTTGGGAATAAATTATTTTAGTTAATTTTTTAATTATTTTAATTTGATTAAAAAATTTATGTTTCAAATGATAGTTGATTTTTTTATTTTTTTTATTTTTATAGTTGATTTGAGTTATGAGAGAAAAAAAAAAGATTATGAATTAGATGTAAAAAAAATCTTTATTAATTATTTTAATCTATTTTGTCTTTATGAACTATTTTGTCTTTATGAACTATTTTTTTCAATGTTTATCACGTTATTTAAAAAAAAGAGCTCAAATATCTGTAACTTAAATAAATTAAAAACATATATACAAACTAAAAATATTCAATGTCTATCACGTTAATTTTTTTTTTAAAAAAAAAAAAAAAAAGAAACCCACAATTTTTATTCTTACAATTTACTCCTGCATATTCAACACTCACAATTCACTGAATTAGATGTCTATCACATAAAATTGAGTAATATCTATAACTTAAATCAATTAAATAAATCCCAATCTCAATTAATAAAAAAAATACACATTCACAAAAAGACATCGCTTTGTGTTTATTTTGTAATTTTCAAAATCTTCAAAAAAAATCAGACAATAAATCAAAATAAATCCTTTTTTTCCTTTGTGTTTTTTCCCCCATGTATAACAATAATTTGATTACATTATCTTTGCTTACTACAAAACTATTGTGTTATAATTTCTTAACAAATAGTTACATTAGCTCCTGAGTACATCCGTGTTGTATAATAGATTTTAAATTTTTTTTTTTTATGTACTTACAACAAATAACGGTACTTACTGAGATTTTGTATTCTTTATCATTTATATTCCAGTTTGAATTCTATTGAAGAATAAGGCAAGCAAACTTAAGGTAAATTCCAGATATAATCATTATAAGGTAATTAAGTACCCTTCTTTTTTTAATCATTATAAATTTTACTCAAATAATAATTAATGTGGTTTATTATTAAAAACAACTTGACTAACATTATGTAATTGTATGTTAAATGTGTTAAATTCATTGTGCAGATAAATCGGAAATATTATGTTTTGAAATGAAAATTCTACCATCTTATATTATCACATTATTTTTTTTTTTTAAAAAAAAAAACCACAATTTTTATTCCTACAATTTACTCATGCATATCCAACACCCACAATTCATTGAATTAGACGTCTATCACATAAAATTTAGTAATATCTATAACTTAAATCAATTAAATAAATCCCACTCTCAATTAAATAAATTAATAAAAAAATGCACAATTTTTATTCCTACAATTAAAAATAAGGTTTGTTTTTATTTGAACTGGTCAATTAGATTTGTTAAATTGAGTTTAAAGTTAACAAATAATATTATTTTTTCTTGAATAGATATTCATTTCATCAAATTTCAAAAGCAAGGATTACCGCATTCGCACATTATCAGTAGATGACCAGATAAAATCCCCAGAGGAAATTGATGATATAATTTGTGCTGAAATTCCTGATAAGGATGAAGATCCATTAGCATTTCAAACAGTGATGAGGTGCATGATACATGGTCCCTGTGGCAGTGTTAACCCTAATGCCCCATGTACGGTGAATGGAAAATGTTCAAAACATTATCCGAAGAATTTTTGCAGTGAAATGAGTATTGATGAAAATGGATTTGCTATCCATAGGCGAAGGGATACAAAGAAAAAATACATGGTTAATGAATTTGAAATTGACAACAGATGGGTTATTCCATACAACCGTGATCTTATTGTACTATATGATGCCCATATCAATATTGAGCGTCGTGCACACAGCAAATTGCTCAAGTACTTGTATAAGTACATACATAAAGGTCCTGATCGTGCAACGGTTGTAATTGAAGATAATGTTAATCGACTTAACATTGATCGTCCAACCTCATGGCCTATTCAAGAAATTCATAAAAAAATTAAAAAGGACTTTCCAGACATGAGAGCATTGATAGTTATGTTGGAGGAAATTGAAAATGATATGATTTGTTTACAAGTATTGGATGAAGTGAAGCAACGCATTGGTAATGAAAATATTAAAGTGGAAGAACAGCAGCAACAACAAAAAAATAATGGTTGTGAAAAGAGTGAAGTGAAGCAACAACCCAAAAATGAGGACAATTAAATCAACACTCCTCATAAGGTAATATATCTATTTTTTTTTTAAAGTTTGTTTGTATGTAAAAAATGATAACAAAAAAATGTTTAACACTTTTTTATTTTACAAGTACTTTTTGGAACATTTGGACATGATGAGCGACATCTATTAAGTTTTAATTTATCAAATATAGATAGATTTGATTTATGACATTTAGTTTATTATTAGTTTTTTTTAAGCATATATATGTTTTAGACATTAGGTTTATTGAGAAATATCTTATTTATTGTTAATATATATTATTTCATTAGTTAGAAATCAAGTTTATTGTTTTAAGAAAAATAACTCAATTGGATTTAAATATTTTATGAATATTTGCTTTGAAATATTGTCTTCACTTAAGAAATTTGAAAAAATGATCTCTATACATTATGATTATAATTTTATCAGTAAATTTAGAAATTAATGCGTTATTAAAAAATTTACACATTATTAAACCAATCTCGTGCATAGCACGGGTTCACCACTAGTATCTAATATATTGATGTATATTTTTGCAGGTAGTGTTGAGGGAGTAGTTGATATGATTGGGTGGCTGATATTGAGAGCTAAACTGAGGATTTGTTTTTTTTTTTTTTTGAGTACTTGAATCTATTAGTATTTTGTATAAATACTTTTAAAGATGGTTGATGGATATTTGTTTTGCATGTATAAAAGTTTATATTTTGTATGCACATTTCTTTCTTTCTTTTTTTTTTTTTTTGAAGAAAGATAATTTTGTTGAGAGAAGTGATGGAAAATAATACATGAGTACTGAAATTTTTGCAAATATCACTTTACATTTATTGTATATAATATTTGAATATATATATATATATATGAGAATATAAAATGTTAAAACAATGTAGGCTTTTTTTAAAAAATTTTTTTGCGACGATAACAAGATGGTCGCTAATACATTGTAGGCATTTTTTTAATTTTTTTGCGACGGCAAAACATTAGTCGCCATAAGTAGATTAAGCGGTCACAAATAGTTTGCGACAGCTGTTTTGCGGTCGCAAAAAGTATTTGCGACCCCACATTTGCGACCCCCATTTGCCGTTGCATAGGCCGTCGCAAAAGGTTTTTTGCGACTTCTTATTATTATTTGCGACTGCTTATAGTGGTCGCAAAAAGTACTTTTTTTTGGTAGTGATTAGTGTGAAGAAATGGGTGAGGGACCTTAAGTTACAATATATATATATATATATATATATGTATATTGTGAACCTCTCTTACAATAAAATATTGGAGAGGGATGTTAGACTAATTTTTCTTACAATTAATAATATATTTTTATACAAAATAATATAAATAGATAAATTTTTGTATGCAAATTATGAAAACAAAGAATATTGAAATTTACAATTTAAGTTCCATAAATTTATCACATTTTTGTTATTAACTTTTAATTTGTCACAAATTCAATTATGTAACTTTCAACCCCCTTACTAGAATTGTAAACTTGGATGAGTTCAACCCAAGTAAATTGAGTCAAGTGTAAAATTTTTTACAAATTGGGTAACCTAGTTTTTAATTAAGTAAGGACCTATACAAAAATAAAAAAATTCAAATTAAATTTGAATAGATTTGGATAGAGATACCAAATAACTTGAACAACCAAAACAAAATTGTATATATAAATATATAAAATTATTTGCTAATTATTTTTTTAAATAATAAATAAAATTATTTAAAAATTAATATTAATGAAAGAAAGCTAAAGCAATACATTTAATATTTTCTAATAGAAATTTTCTTGAAAATAGTAAAAAAATAAGTTGATATTAAAAAAAATTACTTTTTATAATGGCATAAAATAATTTAAATATGATTTTTCAAAAATTATTTTTAATTTAAAAATTACAATAAAATATTAAATAGAATAAAAATAAATTTCTTACAAAATAAAAGTATTTCAATAACAACAAGGGTAATAAGAAAATTTAATATAGTATTCTCATTTAATCTGAAAATAATTTTAGATGAACAGTAAATTATCACTTATAACCTCCTTCTTCTTCTTCTTTTTTTAATAAAAAAAGGTTTAATGAATCATCGCTTTTAATAATAATAAAAAAATAACATTTCTTTCTAATTTGTTTTAGCTAAAGTTACTTTTTAGCAATTTGAGCCAAAAATATTTTTGTTTTTTTTTGTTTAAATTTTAATTTGTTTAATTGACAATTGAGATTAAGAAAAATTAACAGGATCCACCCTATTTGGCAAGTACTAAAAAAGTCTAAATGAATTATAAATTATCACATGTAACCCCCATTTTTTTATTGAAAAAAAATAAATTTCACCAAAAATCACTTTTAACAAAAAAAATAACATTTATTTCTATTTTATTTTAGCAAAAAGTCACTTCTTAGCTATTTAAGCCAAATATATTTTTATTTTTTTTAATTTGTTTAATTGATGATTGAGATAAAATAAAAATAAAAATCTAATAGAATCCACCATGTTTGGCAAGTATTAAAAAAGTCATTCATTTTCTTAATTGTTTTTTTCTTTTATTAAAAAAAAAATTATACTAAAAAATATTTATTGTTCAAGTCGTTGTAGTTTAGAAGTATATATATATATATATATTTTTATATATTATTTAAAACTAAAATAGAAATAAATAAAAGTAAAATTTTTTAATAGCTATTCATAATTTGAACACTTATTTTCAAAACAAATTATATTTAGACTAATAATATTTTGACACATGTGAATATTGATCTCATTCTAAATATAGTAATATAATTTGAAGAAGAATTTAAATTTGAAATTTTATTTATAATTTAATAAAAGATGTATAATTTAAGAAATGAATATTGATCCCATTTCAATTATAGTAACATTATTTAAGTAAGAATTCAAATTTGAAATTTTATTTTAAGAATATAAAATTAATTTATAGACCAATCATATTGTAACATGTATTAATAAAAATTAAAAAAAATCAAAAAAATAAGGAAAAAAAATTGTAACTTTTAATCTAAATGAAATGACAACGTTTTGTAATTATAATAATATATAGGTAGATGATTTATAAATAAAAAAAATTCATACATAAAATCATAGTGGCATTTTTTTAAAAATTATAACTAATTTTAATGAGTTTTTTTAAGGGCACACTTTTACCAATTCATTATGTATGAATTTTTGTACAAATTTGTATGTATACCACGCTTTGTATTAATTTTTTTTAAAAAAAAATTTAAAATTTTTTTTCTCTCTTTTTATTTAACAAAGAAAAATACTCTATAGAATTTTTTTTTATGACTAATTGTTCAGGCTAACTTGCATGTACCTCGACTAATACTCTATTACTTTTTTTTTTTATGACCGAATATCCTGGCCAACTTATGCGAACCACGACTAATCTCAGGACCCACGCAAAGCGTTCCCTCTATATAGATCAGATAAATCTCGAACAAAGTCCGCGAGCATGGCCTCAAAGAACATATTGCTCCTAATAAGAGTTGAACTTGAGACTTAAAAGGAACACACTCCTAAATTCCAAGTTGCACACACTAAACCAACCCCTTAGAGTTTGCTCTATACCATATTATAATGAGTAAATTACACTAATTTTCTTAAGTTTAAAAAAATATATATGTAACAAATTCTATAATTTTTGACATAATTACATTTTTTCCCCCTTTTTAATAAGGTCAGTGTTGAGTTGGGGGGTCATCGACCTTATGCTCACCCCTAACTTGGATTGCACAGAGACAAACCTTAGCCAAAATAAAAATAAACAAATTTTAAAATGTTAGAACTGATCTTTGGGGAAACATTACCACCAAATTCTTGGGAGAAAAAAAAAAACCCCTTAGGGAGTAATAACCAATGGGATAAATGCACATCAACAAATAAATTTGCAAATGAATAAAAGAAATACCACAATAACAACATACATTAGTTGAAGTTAAGCCAATTTAACAGGAAGTGCTTATTTAGCAAGATTTAAGTTGTTCTGTGGGTAGTTGGCAACCCCTCCTTTTTTTTTCTTTTTTGATGATCAATAATTGGCAACTTTTGCTCAAGCAATACCATGATAGAACTTCTACCCCGCGATCTAGAATCGCGCATATAATCTTGCAAGTCCTCATCGCAACCTATTAAAATCAACTCACCGTCCTCATCTTCATACTTGACATAATAAGTTCCAGCCTTTAAGTTTAGCCTTTTAGCCATTTCTTGTTGCAAATGTACGAATCTTGATGAAAAGACAGACGAAATTTCATTGTAATACCTTCTCCATATTTTGCTTTTATAGTCACAATATTCGCATTTTGCATCGTTGTATTATGTGGCTGTTTGTGAACAATAGTAGCCGAGGATTGAGTAGAAGGTAGATGATCAGAATTAACACACGGGGTAGATTCATCGAGTTGAGAGCAACCAACCTTGTTTATCTTGCGAGGTGGCCACCTCTCTATACCATAAGTCCTACATACACGCTTCAATGTAGATTTGCTAACTGCGAAAGGAAAAATCAAAATAAGAGAACTTACTTTCTATTTGTTTTTGCAAAAAGCTCAATATATATTCTCTACCAGAAGAGTCCATCTAGTTGAAATAACTACCGACATCACAAGTAACATTACATTTTAATTTAAGAAAGTGCAAGCATACCTTTGTGGCTTTTTGCAGCATTCTCAAGGCTTAATTCTGAATTTTGTAGGATATCCTCTACCGGAATTTTAATTTTAACTCCGATATTGTTGCCATCTCTTTTTGACATCTTTATTGTGCCTCTAGATTTGTTGCCTTTTCTTTTTGACACTTTTACTGTGCTTTTCTCTTGCGTACAAGTAATAGCAAAGTTGTTATGTTCTGTACCGCCAACATTGCTTCCAGTATTTATGGCATTCACTAATTGTTGATTTGATGAATCCACTTGCATTACCTCAACTTCACTTTGTGAGAGTTCTATCTGAGGCAAAGATATAGTGGTTTAGGGGATTGGAACAGGATCAAGTTTCTCACCATTTTGAATACTAATTTTTTCAATATGTAATTCTTCCCCAAGTTCTTCTCTAGAAGCAGCTCTAAGACAATGAAAATTTTTCCTCATTGTTTCCAATATTTTCCTCAATAAGGTATGTGGGTTTTCACTGGCATTGTTGCTCATCGGCATAAAAAACTCTAGCACATAAACATCATTTCCAGTGCAATTGCTCTCCAAGCATATTGTGAAGTAACCGCTTAATCTAGCCTTTCGTGCATAGTGTGCCAATGGGTACTCAGTTAGGCTAAGTTGAGTTACATCCCTACAGAATACCATATTAGTGGACAAAAGTGCTCGCCCAACAACCCCCACCCCATTCTTTAAGTGAAACAAAGAACTGATATGATAAAAAGCATCTTCATCTTCACCATAATCATCTTTATCTTCACTATAGTCATCTTTCTTGAAATAACAACTTGCATGAATGATGCCACCATCAACCAGAGCCCTGCATGGCCAACTCATCTTGCATGGGACCCATGCCTGAGCTAAAGATACATCATGAACATCGCATACCCTTTTCAACACGTTCTTGATTTCATCGAAGGCAACTTTACGAGCTTCATTTTTTTCATCATCCTAGTTTGAAAGTATTGTCACATCCAGGTATTAGTCAGAAAATATTCCTCAACAGATTAATTTAAGAAAAATAAAAAACCAAATTTAACATTACATTATAGTTTGCCACTTACTAATTTCATGTCCTTGTGTTTAAATACAATTGAACATTTTAGACCTAACTTCTGCAGGGAAATGGAAAGAAGCAATTGACGAATCTCATAAACCTTGAAATGTAGAATAATATTTTACCAATGAAAGGAAGCATATAAAAAACTCTACAACGGAAAAAATTCAGTATGTCAGAATATCTATTATCATGTTTGGTTCAATAAAAAGGAAAGAATATACATTGGAAATTTGAAAATGAAATCACCATATTCACCAATTTAGGAGAATGGTCAATTTATTGGAAAGCCAAAGATTAGCTATTCTATTCAAGCCTACAATCATTCCAACCAACAAAACACTACATTAGTGTAGTAATGTCATTCCAATTAGGGAACCGAACTAGGAATTTCACTCTCATTTTAGAACACATCCAAACAACAAAATGAAAGAGACTTGACATAAGATTCTTATTATGCGTCATTGAATTGTTCTTGCCATCCAAACTTGATGTTTTAAAACACTTATGATTGTAGACAGGCCCGCCGGGGGGGGGGGAGGGGAGGGGGGACCTCGCTACAGCTCGGACTCGATTTTGTGTCACGGTTCTTAATCTTGAACCAAAGAGTCTAAATCCGGCAAATTGTTTTGAGAAAACAGATTTTTGAAAGAAGTGCTAAACATGGACTGCTTTGCCAGATACAGAGTTGCCACCTAAATATTTTATTTTGGGAAATTTAGGAAACCCTGACTTGTTGCCTAAGGCCACGTGTCCGTCATCACCAAAGTTGCCTCGGCTCAGGAACTTGGGTACGATTGGGGAAGGTCACTTCGTGAGCACTCCCGCTCGCCCGATCAAAGATCGGCCTCTACTAACCATGATATCAAATTTTGAAAACATTGTGTGCTCTTATTCCGGTTATTAGCCTATGTTACTATGTGATGCGCACGGCATACAAGTATAGACTGAGTCGTCTGAATTGGAACAAAACACTTCATGTTTGTTTGTGAAAATGGTTTGCTACTCGCAAGTAGGCTTAAAATGCGGATTTTGCCACCCTCGGGTGGGCTTAGAAACATGATTTTGCCACTGTCTAGTGGGCTTAAAACAAACATTTGATGAATTGTTTCAATCCAAATAACCTAACCTCCACCTACAGACATCCAAGCAGGTATATCACATAAGCAGTTAGCCTCATGGTAAGCATGCTATCATGGCAGTCACTCACACGCATGCAAGGGTGCTAAAGCATAAAACTCACCGAGTACTCCAAGCCAAAACAAAAACCGATTAGAAATCCATGCATGATCCTAAGTATATAGAAATGCCTAATGCAACATATGCAAAAATGCAACTATAGCAGGCTCGGCTATTCTAAACATGGCATATGAGATGCAACAGCTATCAAGTATTCAACTTGGAATTGAAATACAGATGCAGTTAGTATGATGCGCCGAGCCCGGTGCATGCAAGACAGATGAATGGGTGCAAACATGCTATCATACTGTATGCTAATTGAAACATGCCCTAATTTAACCATCATAAGCTGGTAAATAAAAGGGACGAAAGACGTGGGGTTGGAAGACATACATCACACTCACGCACACTTATTACAATTATGCCCTCGCGTAGAGGGTCCGAATGAATAATATATAGTCCCGAATAGTACAGTCCAAATAAATAATACAGTCCAAAATATGTACAAGTTCCTAATTAATTACCAAATTAACTAAAAAAAATAATAAACTGGCATGTAAGCCAAGGACTGCCTTGACTCCTCTTCAGATGATGAATGATGCACATCCGGGTTGCCTTTGCGCGGAAATCCACTGTAATGCCCCAATTAGTCTCTGTTTTGCAATGGTTTTTGGAAAGGGCGCCAAGCCCCGGAAGACTGCTGATTCTTGATTTGCTGCAACAGAGAGCAGGAAAGGGACATGGCAATGTATTTTCACAAATGTATGTATGCCTCGATCCTCGTGCCACCAATCACGCATCTCGATGCATGATGGCCGAGGAGTCGAATTGCACAATTCAATATGGAATGAATGCACATGAAAACTCAACAAGACCTAACTCCATCATGGATGATCCGGAGTGTCGGTGACTGGGAGATTGAGACACGTTCCGTCACTCGGAGTACGAAACGTGCCTCGTTTCCCATGCTCGGGCTAACTCCTATCCCGAACACAATGCAATATGCATGACATGCATGGATGCAACTAAGATACAACCTAACATGCACAATGCTATGGGATGGCATACACAATGCATGAGATAACATGGCATACACAATGCACTAACACACAATCTAGCATGCGCAATGCTATAAAATGGGATGGCATACACAATGCATAATGGACTCACACCAACACAAGTGGACCTCAGCCACACTCACATAAGAGGCCATTAGGTGAAAATGAGACACTCGAAATGCGTGCACACGTGCACGCAAACCGAGGACCGACCCTAAGGCACGAAATGCCACTCTAACGAGACATGGCAAAGCATGGAATATGACATATTAGCATGCAAATTTCAGAGGCAATAAGTGATGCAAAACAGCCCCGAAAGATGGCAAAACGACACCCGATGCATGAAATGAATCCCGAAACACGAAATTAGGCATACGGAATGACCTATGACTATGCAATGCATGCATTATTCGAACATGGAGTGTGAAGACAGAATCAAGACAACCCAAAAATAAGCATATTTACAATTCTAAGCAAGGCCAAATAGCGAACACAAATGGGGCTAAACTAGGATGCAAAAATGGCCCCAAAAACAAGATAATGAAGTAAGTGACAGCTACTGACCCTAAATAGAGAAGGGCCCTTCTACAATGTTGGAGAGGGGCCCAAAATATGGTACTTTACAGTTTACCACAAGCCATAAGAACAGACACAAGTATGGAAAAACTCTCATGCAAAAAGTGGGCCTAAAGGAGGACAAAGAAGTAAGTGATGCATTCTGGCCCCAAACAGATGAAGGTCCTTCAACAAAGTTGAAGAAGGACCTAAAATATGACCTTTTACAGTTGATGATCAAACCCAAAACAGTGTGAAAGTATGCTCAAAATACTATGCAAGATAAGGCCAAAAAGAGAGCTATAACACAAAGTATAGAAAGGATGCTTCAAACAGCAAAAGACCCTTAATGAAACATGAATAGGGGGTCAAAATGAGGCTGTTTACAGTTTGGACCAAAGTCCAAAAACAGAAGCACAAGAGGCTAACAAATCATGCAAAAATGGGGCCAAAAGAGGGATACAAAGGCAAGTGACAAAAACAGGTCCCAAACAGTGATGAGCCCTTCAACAATGTTGAAGAAGGGCTCAAAATAAGCTACTTTACAGTTTACAATATTCCTCAAAACAGTTCATACATAGGCCAAAAATAATATGCAAGAAAATGGCATACAAGGGAGGTAATGAAGCAAGTGCAACAAGGAGGCCTCAAACAGTGAGAGGTCCTTAATCAATGGCTCAAAATGAGCCTATTTCCAGTTAGGGTTGGAGCCCAAATATGCAAGCACAAAGGGCTAAGATATTGAACAAAATAAGGCCAAAAAGAGGGGAAATGTGCTTACCCTTGTAGCCTAGTCTTTGACAGCTCCTTGGCACAAGAAATGGTGCTTCTTAAGCTTTGGAAAGCTCCTCCAAGCTGCTGGAATGGAGTGGTGGTGTGGTGCTAGGTGATGGTGTAGAAATGGGGTAGGGTTTGGGAGGTTTGGATGCTTGAAATGAGGGAGTGAGGGAGATGGGATGCAAGGCTTCAAAGGGAATTTTTCTAACCCCTCAAACTAGAGCTGGAGGTTGGTTTATATAGACAAAAAAAGAGGGAAAAATGGGGGGGGGGAAACAATTCAAGTTTCCCCCTAAAATGGCAAGCCCTCGGATACAAAATCTGGGGGGAAATGAAATGTAAATTTGTGATGTACCAACTGCAAGGAATCAGGCCGGCCAGCTATCTAGGTTACAGGTGGCCGGCCGGCTCTCCCCATGGCCGGCTGACTAGGGGTCAAAAGGGCCAAGTGCAATTAGTGGCCGGCCACCACAAATTGGTGGCCTCCCATGTGTTCTCAACACAACCCTGTGGTAAAAAATTGGCAACAGTGAACCAGGAGAGAGAAAAGACCACTTTTATGAGGGGTTCAAAAGGGTCAATCACAATTACTAGCCGACCATATGATATTGGTGGCCTCCTAAGTGTGTACAACACAAATATGTGGTTTGGAGCTTGAAAAAAGTGGCCTTAGGGTGGTCAACATTGGCTTCCGAGTGAGAAAAACGGGCGACGAATGGCGATGAAGGAATATAACTGGTTGTTGAAACAATTACTGGCCTCCCACCCTTCTACGACCTTCCTGGTGATGAAACAGAGGTCCCTGCCAAAAATGAACGCAAACTGATGCAAAATGAAGGTTCGGGAGCCGAAATGCACAGCCTGGTGCCCCCAAAACCGACTGTTAGGCACCGGGAGTAGTGTTTGACCACGAAGTTGGTCTCTCGGACCACAGTGTCCCTCAAAAGGGAGGGAATAAGATGCATGCCAAGAACCGGAGCAAATGGAGGTGGTTAGGCGGTCCCGAACCGAGGCACTCGGCCTGACGGCTCCGAAAATCGGGAACCGGGCTCCGAAATGGACAAAATGGCCTACGACCACGAAATGTAGCCCACGGCCACTGAGAGATGGTCTACGAGACCTCTCCCTCCCTTTGGAAAGAGAAACAGAGAATACCGAGTCTGGTTCGTAAACCGAGGCAAAGCACGAAAGCCTTAAGACGGAGGCAAGGCTCATGGCGCGAGACTCAAACTTCTGGACGAGCACGATATGCAACTTCCCCGAGCGCTCGATCGGTGAGGTCTGAGGCTTGAGGTCGGTCAAAAAGGGGGTGTCTCTGATTGCCCCTCTTGTGTAACTCGAAGTCATAAGTGACGGAGTGAATGTCAAAGCCGAGACGACCCATTTTGACAAGGCAAGACTTAGACAAAGCAAAGAGATAAACAAAGGTGTGCCCGCAGTCAAAGGGGCAAAATGCAAAATGATATGCACAAGGCCAAATATAACTTGATGTTCATACAAGTGCAGCAAGCTGTAATGAAGCAAATATTCGCAAACAGATGCGACAGTTTTATGCAAGATTGCAAAGCAACAACTACATTTCATGCAGTTAGGAATGCGGAGAATTATTCAATTCTCGTCGCGTCTCACACGGAGAAGATACGATACCTGCGCGATTCGTCTGGTCACACCAGCTTCAAATGAACCGTACATACAATATCGTGTCTGCAAAAGAGAGAAACTCAACAAGCACAACATACTAACAACATATGTTCAATGCGATATCGAAAGTTCGACAAGCGCGGTGTCGGTGGATGAGTGCATCGCAATACGAGAAAGGAGTGTGTGTGACAACTCAAGCTTAAACGCAGAGTCATGGTAATATCAAAGAGACGTGCATAACAATGCAAGTATGTTCATGAGAATGCCAGTTATGTGCACAACAATACAGAACAAGTGCAAACTAGAATGCACATTTGTCACGAAACAACGAGCAAGGAAATGCATGTTTCGGCGAGGGCGACTCGATTGCGGCCTCCGGTTCACCTCCTAGAGAGGTTACAACATGTTCAAAAAGGATACACCTTGATTTTTATGAGTAATGATGAGACACACGTCAGAAGTTAAAGCTGAAGTTCCGACGGAGCAATTTCGCGACAGAAAGTGCACTTCTCTTGTACTTTTTCAAGCCTCGGGAACTCCAATCTTCCCCAAAATTTGCAAAGAGCTTGGGACCAACCTAGGGATCACCACCGGCCAGTTTTCTTTCCCATTGGAGGCCATCGGCTAGATTTTGAAAAGGAGATGGCCGGCCAGCCACATACCCAAATCTGCGGGCATTTTGGTCCTTTCACCCTCTTTTCTTTAAATTCATTCGGCCAAACACTTTGAGCTCATAACCTCAGCTCTGAAATCACCTCCTCTAGCTTCCCAAACCATTTTCCTTTTCAGATCTGAGCTCTATACGCGTTTTCCAACGCCCTACGCAAGTTGTTTTCGTGAAATCTTTCAGTTTTAAGCACTTTGAACCGATTAAATTTTGATTTCGGTGCTTCTTTTTTCATTTTTGCCACTTGAGGTGAGTTTGTCTCAACATTTGGAAGATTTTCTCGGGAGTTGACTTTTGTTGACTTTTTCATTTCCCGAGAGTTGACTTTTGTTGACTTTTTCCAATTTTGGCTTATTTTTGCTCATTTTTGCTCATTTTGCAGATTTTCTGAAATGGCCGGTCATTTTCCTCACGGTGGAGGTCCTGTGGATGCCGGAGGTGATCCCGATATCATGGCTCTGCCTCCGAGGGTTCGACCCTTCATACCCGAGAGTGCGACCACCAAGACACATTCTTCATGTTGCTTTCTATCACTTCACTGACTTTGGTGAGCGAGCGCCCGGGGATCTCCTTCTGCGGGAGCCAGAGTATCACCTCTCCCATGAGGCACGAGAGGTATTTACTTCGTTTTCACCCTGTCTGCAACATATTATGAATTTTTCATGCATTCTGTTTACATTCTGAATACACGGTTCAATTATTTGAATTTCTGAACACTCAGCCCATAAATTGATTGTGAACACACGACACACATTGGTTGAGAATTGAACACACGGCCTAAGTACTAATTTTCTGAGCACACAGCCCGAACTAGAGGTGAACACGCGGCACACATTGATTGAGAGTCAAACACGCAGCCCAAACACTGATTTTCTGAACACACAGTCCGAATTGAAGGTGAACACACGGCACACACTGATTGAGAGTTGAACACGCAGCCCAAACACTGATTTTCTGAACACACAGTCCGAATTGAAGGTGAACACATGGCACACACTAATTGAGAGTTGAATACGCAGCCCAAACACTGATTTTCTGAACACACAGTTTGAATTGAATGTGAACACACGGCACACACTGATTGAGAGTTGAACACGTAGCCCAAACATTGATTTTCTGAACACACAGTTCGAATTGACGGTGAACACACGGCACACACTGATTGAGATTTGAACACGTAGCCCAAACACTGATTTTCTGAACACACAGTTCGAATTGACGGTGAACACACGGCACACACTGATTGAGATTTGAACACGCAGCCCAAACTGATTTTCTGAACACACAGTCCGAATTGAAGGTGAACACACGGCACACACTGATTGAGATTTGAACACGCAGCCCAAACACTGATGTCTAGCACGCAGCTTACACTTTGAAATTTGAACACGCGGCTAATTCACTTTACTTTGCATGCAGCCCATTCATTTGCACACAGCTCATTCATTTCATTTGCACATAGCTCATTCACTTTATTTGCACACGGCTCACTCATTTTATTGAAGCATGTATTCATTCTGAATGTAGGTGACTTCTCACACTGTGCGGGGATACGGCTCCACCGTGGCTAGAGATTGGTACGCCGAGCTCCCGAAGGCTGTTCGGGATTTGGTTGATTTGGCAGGGTTTGGGCCTTTCTGTACTGGGCTTTCCCGTTGTCCCGCCAGGAGGACGTTGATGGCAGCTTTGGTGGAGAGATGGTGGGACACCACTAACTCCTTTCATTTTTCCGCCACGGGGGACTTGACTATGACCCCGCTTGACTTTGCTGTGTTGACTGGCCTTGACGTGGGAGGTTGGCCCATCCCTTACGATGAGGATATGGGCCAGTGGGAGGCCGCTTGGATACATTTACTGGGGGCTCGCCCACCTATTGATAGATCTTCGGGCAGAGTCCGATACACCTGGTTCTCTTCCCATTTTCGGAGGGTGGAGATGGAGCCCAGGACTCCTGAGGAGGCAGCACAGTATGCCCGTGATTTTCTGATGTTCCTCTTTGGGACCACTTTGTTTGCTAACAGGGGGAACACCATTGGGCTGTATCTGCTGAGCGCTTTGGTGGACCAATCACAGTCGACAGTATGGTGGCGGCGCGGCCATACCCTTATCGCTACATATAGCGACCTCCATGGACGGGGATTTGCTTGGCGGCTATTGGAGAGCATGGAAGGTACTTTCTGCCCTCTTGATTTACATTTCTGCTTCTCATTACTTGTACATTGCATACACGGCGCACTCTACACTCTGTATTTTGCCCTCAGCACTTTGCATTTACATTCTGCACTGTTTTTCCACAGTTATGGGTCTATGTGTACTTCTCGACATTAGCCCTGGAGTTGGTGGTAGAGGGGCCCCTCGTGACCCTATTTTCACTTGTATTCGAGGGTCAGCACCGACCGAGACCTCGGGAGTCTCTCTTTTATCTATGGCAGTATTTCGACACGGTGCGGTCGACGGAGGTATTTCAGAACCCTCAGTCCTTTCTGTTTTCATCTTTGATTTGTCTTGTACTTTCCGATTTCTGATTGGTTTATGCACCGGTTATCCGCAGATTACATGGCAGCCCTGGGCGCCCTTAGGTGAAGGTCTCCGATACCAGTTTGCCGGAGGGCGGGGTGCCTCCTAGTACAGGATCCTATTTGAAGGACCAGTTGGTAGGGCCTGGTTCCTGGGGGAGCGCTTCTTGCGTCAGGTGTGGGGCTATACTTCTCAAGACCTTCCTTCAGTACCCCCAGTTAGTATGCGGACTGCTGATAGGCTCTCTTCCCGAGAGGTTGTTGATGCTATGCTGGGCATTGATGCCTTACTTTATCTTGAGGATGGGGATTATGCTACTTACCGTCACATATACCTGATGCCTTCATTGACGGTAGTCCGTACTCCGGCGATGAGGCCTGCTGGCATGCCATCTTCGAGCCAGGCCCAGCTCGGTGCGACGCTCCTTCCACCGGCAAATTTGGTACATCGAAGGGCCGGATTTATTCCCCCGACTTATCATCATCCTGGATGGTCGGATATGCCGATTGGGCTGACGGGGTGGCAATATGGGACTACCTCTCTGATTCCCATCCCGATAGAGCCTCCAGTGCCTGGCCACCGCTACGTCAGAGACCCCGACTCACCACCGGTATGTTTTACAGCTTTGATTCATCACTCAAATATTTGAACGTTCATTCCTTTACTGATACCCTTGCCTTTGCATCTGCAGCCCCCTGTTGAGTACATGGATTAGGTGCTCGAGATGGTAGCCTCACTTGAGGGGATAGTCCTGCGGAGGGAGGCGCAGTTGTCCATCATGGGCTTCCAGGTACCCTTTAGTTTTCTAGCGCTGTATCTCCTGATCACATGCTGATTTTGGACATTTTACTGCATTAATAGGCTACTTGTGTAGAGCACCTCTGACACACACCACATTCATGCATTATTCCTGCGTACATCTACTCTGTATAGCTTGCTTACATCTGTATCTGATATACATGTTTTGGCTAATGTATTCAAACTGCACTTTTCATTTTCAGATGCCTTCAGTATATGCTCAGCCGCAGGCCGGGCCATCTGGGCCTTCTCGGGGAGGCGGACCATCTGGGTCTTTTCGAGGAGCTGGGCCATCCAGGCCTTTTCGGGGAGCTCGAGGAGAGGGATTGTCTCGTAGACGCAGGGCATATATTATAGAGGCAGAGCCCGATGAGGATGAGGATGAGGAGGAGGATGTTACAGATCGTCAGTCAGAGACATTTGTTGATGGAGATGAGGGCTCCGGTCTTGGTTCTGAGAGTGGAGGTGAGGCTGAGGGGGACCCCGAGGACGACGGCTCGAATTCAGATGATGATGATGGCGATGGTGGCGTGGAGTCCATTCCGGAGAAGAGGACGAAGAGGGCCTCTTATTCCTACTCTTGAGAGCACAGATGCGGCTGTTCCCTGTTTTATTTACCTTTTTGCTAGTAGTTATAGCATATTGTACATTATTAGGCAGTTTTTTTTTTTTTGTAAAACTCGCGCTCTTGTTTGTAAAATGTTGTAACAAACGTAGCATGATGGAATGAAACAGCTTTTGAAAAAATGTTGTATTTTAAACTCTTAGCATCATATCGCATCATTTTGCATCATAATGAGATTGAACGGAAATGTGCATTGTGCATTTGCCCAGTCAGGTAGTGAACCGACGCAACAACTTAACTTACTAAGATATAACAAAATCTCTGCAAGTTTACAACTCGATAAGCAAAATACAATAGTGTTGACGACTCAATAAACAAGACTCAAACAAAAATTGCTTAAACAAAGAGTAACAATTCAAAACACAAAACATGACAGCTCGACAAAACTTACAACTCGATAAGCAAAACAACAACTCGATAAGCAAAAACTTGATGAAACAAAGTGTATTTCGGACGATCTGGGTGATGGAACACATCCGAAACAAAGGGAAATGGAGGCCTTCGACCCATCCGATGCACGAAAATGCTTGAAACTTCCTCCCGGAGGGTAAAACAGGGCCAAGGGCACACATTGGAGCATGGCCGGCCACTTTTGGGAGCCGGCCGGCCAGTTTTTTGTATGTGAGGGGAGAAATGTGGCCGACCTCCTAGAAAAGGTGGCCGGTCGGCCACTTAATCCAGCAACCATCAACTTTTTGACACGTGTCCCCCGAATAGTGTCCCATCCTCTTTAAAAGCCCCAACTTCGAGACTCATTCATTTCATCATCGCTTTGCACAAAAAATGGAGGCATTTCTCGTAGAAAATCTCACATCTTGGATCTCTTCTTTAGATGGCTCGGAGAAGTTGAACTTTCGGGGTTTCGGCTTGAATGCACTATTTACGCTGAGTCGTACTCTGCTACACCTTCCTTTCCTCCATGCCGCGGCAAGATTCTGGAACCCAGTGACGCACGTCTTTAGCTTTGGTGGGCAAGAGGTATGTCCAACTTTTGAAGATTTTCAAGTTTTGATGGAGTCTGAACGTTCGGAAGAGATCTTGCCTCAGTTCCGCTTTGGTCACGCCCAAGCTTTAGGGCGGATGTGTGGACTTACCGCGCATGATGCTCGGTCTTTGATCTGTAATGGGGAACTGGATATCCTCGGTTTGATCCATCGCTTTTCTGGTGCTGGTGACCGCGGTGACCATCATTGGCAAGGTTTCTGACAACACGCCCTTTGCTTGTGCATGCTATCTCACTTTCTGCTTGCCCCCGGCCTGGGTGGACCCAACATCCGTCTGATCGAAGTTGCTCAGGGTTTGAAGGAAGGAAAGAGCTGCATCGCCATGAACTTGGCCGAGACACTAATAGGCTTGGACGCTTTCCACCATCAGGAGACGACCAGATTTGCGGGGAGTCCACTACTGCTGCAGGTAATGTTTCCCACCCAATCTCACATATGTATTTGCTCACATCACTCGGCCCTCAGGCTCGATTTTTCTCACAAAACCCTTGTCTTGCTTTTCTCTCACCGTACATCTCTCTATTCTTTATTCTCTCATTTTTCATTCCTCTCCAGGTATGGTTGATGGATAAATTGCAGGTTGTGGACTCTTGCCCTGCCTATTCAGCCCGCGGCTACTTCTTTCGGCAACGCCTGGTTGATGTGCTTGATGAGAGATGGTGGTTCAACTGGATGTGCAATTTGTCTGCTGATCGCATTGCTTGGCACTGTCCTTGGCTCAACCTTCCGGCAATGAGCTATAGCATGTTCCGGCAGACTGGGATCCAGTTGATTGGTCTGACCCACTATGTGTTCTACTTTCCGTTCCGATTCCTGCGCCAGTTCGGTCATGATCAGACTTGCCCGCCAGAGGGGATTGAGTACCCGGCTGCTTTCCCGGTTCGAGGCGCACAGCTTGCCTGATATGCCGTAGTATGGAGGACTAGAGAGCTCCTGGCCCCCGCTCCCACTTTCAGTTGCATTTTGTCTGATGAGTGCTGGGATTGGCTCAATGAAGAGGCACATATTGGGCCTAGCTTGGCATCAGAGGCTTCGACTAGCTCCGGGAGGGGGCGTAGGGACACCTGACTTGACTATGCCCCGGATTTATTGCTTTATTAGTACTTTCAAGTTTTCTTTATGAGTGTAATAAAAAGCAACTCCAATTGTATGCAAGAGCAAGAGAACTCTGTTTTGAAATTAATGAAATTGAAGTTTGTGGTACTGAAAATTTTCTGCTTTGGTCCAAAAATGGTCTTAGTTGTAAAAAGATTAATTTGAACAAAGTCAAATTTTATTAAAACTTTTCAAAACTATTTTCGATATGGATCAGAACTGGACACGCCTGAGATCTGTCACTGAGATGCACAACCCCGGATCCTAGCAACTGGAAAGTTGCCCCTAGTCTGAATGGTACTGCGGCATTGTGTGGCAACGGAAAGTTGCCCCTAGTCTGGATAGCACTGTACCGGAGATCACAGCGAATGCTGATGGAAAAAGATGACTGAGATGATCAAAATGGACAAAGTTGATCGGGGAGAAGTTTATGGCTGAACTTCAGGGTGAAGTTGCCTACGTATCCCAGAGACGAGAATCAAGCCTTACGTAGTTCAGGCTTAGGTTCGCTCGGGTATTTTCACTCTCCTTTTGCGCTCTAACTTTTGCCAAGGCCGCCCTTTGCGGGTTTTTAACCTTGCGAGCTCAGTTTTTGTAGTTTCAAATTTTTTGTACTCTAAGTTTTGCCTAGGTCGCCCTTTCGGGTTTTCGGCCTAGCGAGCCTCTCAAGGGTAATATTTCTTCAACTTGTCCAAGTTGATCGGTTATGAGAACTCCAAGCCATCTAGATCCATCAGAACCACAGCTCCACCTGACCAGATTGACTTGATGATGTAGGGACCAGTCCAATTGGGTCTGAACTTGCCCCTTGGGTCGTAGATGGGAGCTCGGTTGTCCTTGAGCTCCAAATCTCCTTCTTTTAAATCCCTGGACTTAACATTCTTGTTGAAAGCTCGGGCAATTCTGCATTGATAACCTTGGACATGGTACAGTGCTTTCAGCCTTCTCTCATCAAAGAGCATGAGTTCCTCAAATCTGCTCTGCTGCCAATCCGCTTCGGCTATCTAACACTCAGCCAATACTCGTAATGACGGGACCTCAATCTTAATAGGCAGAACGGCCTCCATCCCATAAACCAATGAGTACAGAGTCGCCCCAGTAGAAGTTCTGATTGAAGTCCGGTAGCCCCATAAAGCAAACGGCAGCTTATCTGGCCAGTCCCGGTAGGTTTCCACCATCTTCTGTAGTATGTGCTTGATATTCTTGTTGGCGGCCTCAACCGCTCCATTGGTCTGCGGCCGATAAGTAGAGGACTTATGAAAAGCCACATTGTATTTTTTCAACAAATCAATCACCTCTTTCTTGAAGTGGGAACCATTGTATGAAATAATCTCGTTTGGGACTCCGTAGCGACAGATAATGTTGTTTCTGATAAATTTTGCGACGTGCGAAGCGTTCAACACTGCATAAGATTGGGCCTCGACCCACTTTGTGAAATAATCTATCGCTACCAAGATGAACTCATGCCCATTCGACCCCTTTGGAGTGACAGCCCCAATTACATCGATCCCCCAGACTGAAAATAGCCATGGCGAAGTCATGTTGTACAGCTTAGACGGTGGAATTTTCATGCGATTTGCATGAATCTGACATCTGTGGCATTGCCGGACAAAACCGATACAATCCTCCTCCATGGTGGACCAGTAATAACCTTGTCTGAGGATTTTCCGTGCCAGCATTACCACATTCATGTGCGCACCACATTCTTCTCCGTGGATGGCTTCCATCAGACGCTTTGACTCTTCGGCATCAACACACAGTTTATGCATTCCCAGATGACCCTTTTTATACAGTTTACCCCCACAGATGATGAACTGAACGGCCATTCTTCTGATTGCCCTTTTGTCTTTGGCATTTACCCTTGGCGGGTATGCTTCTTTCTCCAAGAAGTTCCAAATGTCGTAATACCAGGGGTTTTCGTCCTGAACTTCATCTATAGCAGCAATCAACTCGTAGGCAGGTGCAAATTTCTGGTCGATGATGACTGGACGCATCCGGACTCCACACGGGATGTCTATCATAGAAGATAGAGTTGCTAAAGAATCTGCGAACCTGTTGTTCTCTCTTAGTAGATGAGTAAAACTTAGCTTTTCAAACCGAGGAATCAGCAAGTCCAAGGTCTGGTAATACATCATCATCTTTTCCTCCTTCACTTTCCAGTCTCCTTTTGCTTGAGACACAACAAGGTTCGAGTCCCTGATGACGTCCAATCGTCTTGTCCCTAGTTCCAGGGCTGCTTCTAGACCAGCAATGCATGCCTCAAATTCTACTTCGTTGTTCGAGACTTTGAATCGGAGTTTGAAGGCTAGAGGGATACAGGAATTGTCGGGTGCTATCAGCAACACTCCTATCTCATATCCGTATTGATTTGACGCTCCGTCAAAGTACATCATCCAAGTTTCGTCGTCGATATGCAAAATGGCCTCATCTGGGAATAAGTACTCGACTGCTTCACCCCCTTCCACTGGATGGTCAGCTAAGAACTCGCCCGCTTCTTCCTTGACCGACTTATGTTACATACTTTAGATCAAATTCGAGAGCAACAAAGAACCAACGAGCTAGCCTACCCGTAAGTGCCGGTTTCTAAAAGATATTTGATGGGATCAAGTCGTGAAACCAACATTACAGAGTGAGCTAACGGTAGTGCCGCAGCCTTCGGTAGCCCATACCAAAGCTAAGCAAGCTTTCTCCAAATGAGTGTAGCGGGTTTCGTACTCTAGCATCTTCTTGCTCAGATAGTAAATGCCTCTCTCCACCTTGTCCTCTAATTCTTGCGCAAGCATGCAGCGCATTGTAGTCTCAATTCATCGATGATACAAAATCAATCTGCTTCGGTTACGGCGGTGACAAGACGGGTTCTATAAATATTCCTTAATCTGTTCAAACGCAGCTTGACATCAGCCGTCCCATTGGAACTTCTTTCCTTTCTTGAGGAGGCCAAAAAGTGGTTCACAAGTCAAGGTTAATTTTGAGATAAACCATCTTATGAATTGCACTTTATCCAGAAAGCCTCACACCTCCTTTTAAGTCCTTGGTGGTGGCATTTCTAGGATGGCCTTGATTTTGGAAGGGTCGACCTCGATGCCCCTTTGTGTAATCAGAAACCCTAGCATTTTTCCCGCTGTAACACCAAATGTACACTTCTGAGGGTTCAGCCGCAACCGAAATTCCCTGATCCTTTGAAAAAACTTGTGCAAGGCGGTGTAGTGGCCCTCTCTTTCTTTGGACTTGACAATCATGTCGTCCATGTACACCTCGACCTCTTTGTGGATCATGTCGTGTAATATTGTGGTTACGGCCCGTTGATAAGTAGCTCCAGCGTTCTTCAACCCAAATGGCATGACTCTATAGCAGTATGTCCCCCACGGGGTGGTGAATGCAGTCTTTTCTCGGTCTTCCGGTGCCATCACTATCTGGTTGTAGCCTGAGAAGCCATCCATGAATGAGAGCAAAGCATGCCCTGCTGTGAAATCTACCAACTCATCGATGTGCGGTAAGGGGAAATCGTCCTTCGGACTAGCTCTGTTCAAATCCCTGAAATCTACGCACACCCGGATCCTGCCATCCTTCTTCGGCACCGGAACAATGTTGGCCAACCAAGTCGGGTATTCGGATACCAGCAGGAAGCCTGCGTCGATTTGCTTGGTGACCTCTTCCTTAATCTTAAGAGCCCACGGCGGATCCTCTGAGTTTTGCTGACGTGTCGGGCCTCGGGGTCAAGGGGATCCGATCTTGTATAATCTCGAGATCGATTCCAGGCATGTCTTCATAGGACCACGCGAAAACATCTTTGAAATCTTTTAATAAAGCGACTAAGCGCTCGCGTTCCTCCGAAGACAACGTGGACCCGATCTGAACCAGCCACGGGTCCTCCTCAGTACCAATGTTCACGGTAGTGATTTCATCCATTAAAGGTTTGACAAATCTCTCTTGCTCTTGCTCAATTAAACGTTGCAAAACCGGAGGAACTTCGTCCTCGTCGTTTTCGTCAAAGTTTTGAAAGTCTGAATTACTGCAATAAATCAAGGACACAGAAAAGTACTCAGAAACCACAGTTACTTGATTCTCATTAAGCATATCCAAATCATCCGATTCATTTACAACAGACTCAAATGAGAAAGAAAAAGACGACCTGGACAAAACTGTGGTATCCGGGTATCATCCCCAGGATTACCAGACTCAGACTCAGTCGAGCTAGAACCTGATTTCGACTCACAAGACTCGGTGGAATCAGATTCCGGCTCACTACCTGACCCGGTGCTACTGGACAAAAATCCCTCCTCGTATTGCCAAGTGAGAGAGGGTGCGATAGATGCATCCAAGATAGTTACTGGTAGGCTCGCAGCCGTTTCATCCCTAATCATGGAAACCGAGAAGTTATCTCCCAAGCACTTATGGTCGATCGAAGGATCAGAAAGTAGACATGCCAGTGCTACCCCCAATTTCAAATTATGTGCCCTCAGGATCCACTGCCTTACACTGCTCAACCTCAGCTGATGGGTCATGCGCTCTACAACGCTATCCTGGATAGTTGCAGGTCGAAGAAGATCTCGAAACCTGGCACGCACTTCTTCTCCGCGTTTAGCCACGGCTCTGGGAAGTTGCAAAATGGAAAGTCCTCCCTCTCCCGGAAGAAGCGTCCGTTCAGGGTACCCTGGATGGGCCTATGCATTAATTCAAAAGGCTTCCCAGCTTGCTTTGCTCTGGCTCTTCCGGCCATTTCCTTTCCCTTCCTCACCCAGTCCTCTTTGGTGGGCAGATAACCCAAACAGAAGGTATGAGGGTTGTGTGGCACCTCGGCCAATGCTGCGACGCCTTTCCAGCCGCTCCTTCCTAATCCCATGCCGGGGATGTGTTGTAGCTTGTTCATGAGGTAAACGGACTGAGCACTGACGTATACCCCCTCATTCCCAGCCATAATATTCTGCACCACTCGAGCCTCAGCCAAAGTGAACCCTGATAAGAACACATCCTCCGTGCCATGCTCGATTTCCAAGACTGGTGTGGACATTTCTGGCGGCGGATGGATGGATGAGTTTCTGAAAACAATAGCCACCCCCTTTCCATGAGGGTACTTCAACATCTGATGTAAAGTGGAAGAGACTGCCTTTATTTGGTGCAACCACGGCCGCCCCAAGAGTAGATTGAAGGTTGCGAGAACGTCCAAGACATGGAATTCAATGTTGTGTTGTCCTGGACCAACCTGGGTCTGAATTTTGACAGTCCCCATCACTTCCCTGCTAGTATTATTATATGCTCTGATCACCTGAGTAGTCGGTACGAAGTCCGCGGGCTTCAACCCAATTGCATACGCCGTTCTGGTTGGGCAAACATTGATGGCGGACCCGGTATCAATAAGTACCACCGGTATCCACTTGTCTCTGCATTCCACGAAAACGTAGAGGGGTTTGTTATGATTTGTGCCCTCAGGCGGTAGTTCTTTGTCTGAAAAGGTTAATGCCGGGGAACCTCCTCCCGGAAAAACCAACCCAAGCAGCTGCTCTGGTGTAGTATCTATAGAGAGTTTGGCCTTGTCCATAACAGATAGGATAGCCTGTCTGTGCACTCGCGATGCCATAAGCAGTCCCCAGATGGAGATGTCTGCTTGTATCTTTTTCAATTGCTTGAGCACAGCTTCTTCTTCAATCTGTTTCTCTCTCTGTTTCTCAGCTTCCTTGTCTTTCCCGGATGCCTCAGGTTGGTTTAAGTGCGGGGGCTTGAAATACCGCCCACTTCTTGTCATATGAGCGACCTCGTCAATATACCAGGTATCATCTGGTTGATTATTCCCCCAATCCTCATCCGTGTAGGCAAGACATAAATCATTGTCTTCCCACCACATTCCATGCAATTTGACAGACACTGTCCGCTCGATGATCGAACTTCATGACACCTTCTCATATGCCCGCAACATTTTCTGTTCCCGTGCACACAGCACTCTCGACCCCCACGTGGGCCTTAGCTTTTTTGATTCTCTCGGAATCCTTAAATTTTTGTTGTTCCAACTGCGTCAGTACAGCTGGTTGTTCAATATTTCTTGCATTTACAATGCCCAGGTTTTGAGCGAAATTCTTAGTGCCGGCGCTCTCCGACGGTGTATTCTAACTCTCCTTCCGCCACCCGATACTCTCGCCCTATGACCTAATACGGTTGAAATTCTACGATGTCTGGTTGATCATCTAACCATCCGGTAACTTCTGCCGACTCCTCATATTTGAACTAGTTGATTGATGTATCCCCTGATTCTTGGTCACTGAAGAACTGGAGGTTGGCAAGGTCCTCTCCCACAGCTGTTAGATCATCTGCTCCCCGTTCAAATCCGTCCCCCTGAATTACACATAATTCTGCTCTTCGCATTTCTACACTCAAACTTCAAACTCGCCTTGTTGGATCTATTCAGTTGGATCATAGGCTCCTTCAGCGAGATTCCCAGACTATTCAATTCCAGACTCAACAACCCCACTTTCCTTTGAAACTTGCCCTGTCCCATCTTCGGTGGTTACCACCATCGGCTCGGATTGGGTTGTGGAGATGTCCATCATGCACAAGTCAGTGCAGACAAAAAGGATCACCTCCGGCTTAGGTAGGTGGAATGAGGTGATATAGATACTAGGATCGTAAGACACGACCCCAGTTTGGATGAAGTTGATTCTGTTGGGAGGAGGAGCTTGGTTATGTGGTGGGAGAGGATTTGTTGTGACGTTGGGTTTTTCGGGAGGCGCGATCACCTGCTTGTCAATAAGATCCTGGATCTCATGACGCAATCTAAAACAACGGTCGGTGTCATGACTGTGCTGTTGGTGATACACACAGTATTTTGCCGGGTCATGAGAGGGAGAGAGTGGATTTGGTAGTGGCCTCGGCTCTAGGGGCGTCAAATGCTTTTTCCTGATTAATACCCCCAGAGCTTTGGACAGGGGCATATATAGGGGGGTGAAGGTTCTTTGTCCTCTGGGCTGGTATTTGGCGGTTTGGGTATTGCTTCTAGATGCGCCAGAGAAAGGCGTGGCTGCCATGGGTCTCGGGGGAGGGGGAATGGTGGTGACCATGCTCACCTCTGGCTCGTCTTGATTCTTGGCGCCACTCGAACTGCATTCTTTATTCTGTTGAAAGTCCTTCTAGGTTGCTCCCTATCCTGGTCGATCAGACCTTGTTTCATGGCATCCTCGATCTGTACCTCCATCTCGTGTAAATCTGAGAAGGTGGGAAAGGGGAATACAATCATCTTCTGCATCAATTTTGGTTGGAGATTGCGCACAATCATCCTGATTTGATCTTTGTCAGTGGGCCTCAAAGTCATCATCGATGCCTTCGCCCTCCATCGAGTTACGAATTCTGAGAAAGTCTCCTTGGGTTCCTGTCTCGTCGTTTCGAGATCACGAGTTGTGACCTCGATCTGGGTATTGTACGAGTACTGTGCAACAAAGGCCTCAGCCATTTCATCCCAGCTTCTTTTTACCTCATCCTCTAACCCTTGCAGGATGGCGGCCACACCCGGGGTTCGCCGAACAATGTAAAGCTTTTGTGGTCGGGTTAGGCCCATTGGCCGCAGGATGTCTGAGAATAGCCGAAGATGGACCATGGGGTCTCCGGACCTGTCGAAGCGGTCAATTTGTGGCATCTTGAACCTATCGGGCAATGTCACGGCCACGTCGGTATATCCGTCCTCGATGTCCGGAATAGCCTTTACTCCTTGTGATTTCTTGAAAAGCTTCTCAAGCTTGTTCAATTTCAGAGCTGTATGGTCTATTCCGAACTCGAAGGGAGAGTCCGGGTGGTTGGGTGTGTGGGTCTTGGATAGTTGAGGCGGAAGCGGGGGCGGAGCTGGCCCCGTTGAAAGGTTTGTGTCCTCTTGGATATTCTGGGCATTTGGCACGGTGTTCTGGGTGTTTGGCAGGGCATTCTGGACAGTAGGTGCCTGCTCGGGTAACGGGGCTCCTGGTGGAGGAGGAACTGCATTCTGCTGTTGTAGTCTGGTGATTAGCTCGGCCTGCTGGGCCATGATCGCAGCCTGCTGTTTGGAGAACTCCGCTTGATGGGCAGCGTCCTCCTGCATTTGTCTCATGCTCTCTTGCATTTGGCGCATCAGGGCTTCCATCCCTAACGTATTTGGCTGATCCATTCGACTGATCGGTATGTCTATTTCTATAGCAACAATTGAGACCTCAGTCCTACTGCCCTCTGATGGAGTAACCCACTGTTCTGGCAACCTCTGTTCTGACACACTGCGCTTCCTTGGCTTTCTCCTGACAACGGGGGGTAAAGAATAGAACACTGGATGTCCGTCAACCAGATCCTCAGATCGATTGAGTCGGCGACCTCGTGTCCAAAGTGCTTGGGGAATATCTACTGGGTCGGAAGCAATGGTGCTAAAACTGCCCTAGCAAAAGATAAATAAAGCGAAAAGGAAATAAATAACCAGATAAATGAACAGCATGACAGCTTAAAATAAATACACAACACACAGTCGGGCATACAACACACGGTTGATAAGCTGAAAACACACTGTCTCCAAATACTGATCACTGTCCCTGAATCACTGTTCCCTAAAGACTGAATCGGATACCCGCAGATAACTGATTCTTAAACACTGATTGATGCTCGTAGGCCTGATGCCCAAACTCATACACTGATACATGCATTTCCTGTAGAGACGCACTCTAAAAGCACATAACAAATAAGTGAGAGCCAAAACACCCATATGTTAGGGTAGGGTTTCCCTGCCCTATTTTGTCAGGAACTAGGGTTTCACTACGCACGCAGCGGTTTCAAACAAACTATATCGGGTAAGCAACGTGCCCTAGTTTGGAATGGTCACTACGGATTTCGATATGCACTAGGTCGAATAGTCAAAAAGGGTGCCCCGGTAAAACCGGGGTTTGTGTTCCCATACTGGCAGAGCCTATAACCGGTCAGCCTTATGGTCATGCCTTGACAAGACAAGCCTCCGACAAACCGTTCAGGAATAGCATATGGCAAACACGGTGTCCTAGGCACACCAATGCAAATGTAATGCAAAGAAATACACAAGTGTAGTCAAAACCAGATATCATGAGTTCGAGTCAAGTTCTCTAAATCCCCGGTAGTCGCGGCTAGAATAGGCCCATGAGAGGGACCTCCTGACTCGGACTCGATTTTGTGTCACGGTTCTTAATCTTGAACCAAAGAGTCCAAATCCGGCAAATCGTTTTGAGAAAATAGATTTTTGAAAGAAGTGCCATACATGGACTGCTTTGCCAGATACAGAGTCGCCACCTAAATATTTTATTTTGGGAAATTTAGGAAACCCTGACTTGTTGCCTAAGGCCACGTGTCCGTCATCACCAAAGTTGCCTCGGCTCGGGAACTTGGGTACGATTGGGGAAGGACACTTCGTGAGCACCCCCGCTCGCCCGATCAAAGATCGGCCTCTACTAATCATGATATCAAATTTTGAAAACATTGTGTGCTCTTATTTCGGTTATTAGCCTAGGTTACTATGTGATGCGCACGGCATACAAGTATAGACTGAGTCGTCTGAATTGGAACAAAACACTTCATGTTTGTTTGTGAAAATGGTTTGCTACTCACAAGTAGGCTTAAAATGCGGATTTTGCCACCCTCGGGTGGGCTTAGAAACATGATTTTGCCACTGTCTAGTGGACTTAAAACAAACATTTGATGAATTGTTCCAATCCAAATAACCCAACTTCCACCCACAAGCATCCAAGCAGGTATATCACATAAGCAGTTAGCCTCATGGTAAGCATGCTATCATGGCAGTCACTCACACGCATGCAAGGATGCTAAAGCATAAAACTCACCGAGTACTCCAAGCCAAAACAGAAACCGATTAGAAATCCATGCATGATCCTAAGTATACAGAAATGCCTAATGCAACACATGCAAAAATGCAACTATAGCAGGCTCGGCTATTCTAAACATGGCATATGAGATGCAATAGCTATCAAGTATTCAACTCGGAATTGAAATACAGATGTAGTTAGTATGATGCGCCGAGCCCGGTGCATGCAAGACAGATGAATGGGTGCAAACATGCTATCATACTGTATGCTAATTGAAACATGCCCTAATTTAACCATCATAAGCTGGTAAATAAAATGGAAGAAAGACGTGGGGTTGGAAGACATATATCACACTCACGCACACTTATTACAATTATGCCCTCGCGCAGAGGGTCTGAATGAATAATATACAGTTCCGAATAGTATAGTCCAAATAAATAATACAGTCCAAAATATGTACAAGTTCCTAATTAATTACCAAATTAACTAAGAAAAACAATAAACTGGCATGTAAGCCAGGGACTGCCTTGACTCCTCTTCAGATGATGAATGATGCACATCCGGGTTGCCTTTGCGCGGAAATCCATTGTAATGCCCCAATTAGCCTCTGTTTTGCAATGGTTTTTGGAAAGCGTGCCAAGCCCCGGAAGACTGCTGATTCTTGATTTGCTGCAACAAAGAACAGGAAAGGGGCATGGCAATGTATTTTCACAAATGTATGCATGCCTCGATCCTCTTGCCACCAATCACGCATCTCGATGCATGATGGCCGAGGAGTCGAATTGCACAATTCAATATGGAATGAATGCACATGAAAACTCAACAAGACCTAACTCCATCATGGATGATCCGGAGTGTCGGTGACTGGGAGATTGAGACACGTTCCGTCACTCGGAGTACGAAACGTGCCTCGTTTCCCGTGCTCGGGCTAACTCCTATCCCGAACACAATGCAATATGCATGACATGCATGGATGCAACTAAGATACAACCTAACATGCACAATGCTATGGGATGGCATACACAATGCACGAGATAACATGGCATACACAATGCACTAACACACAATCTAGCATGCGCAATGCTATGAAATGGGATGGCATATACAATGCATAATGGACTTACACCAACACAAGTGGACCTCAGCCACACTCACATAAGAGGCCATTAGGTGAAAATGAGACACTCGAAATGCGTGCACACGTGCACGCAAACCGAGGACCGACCCTAAGGTACGAAATGCCACTCTAACGAGACATGGCAAAGCATGGAATATGACATATTAGCATGCAAATTTCAGAGGCAATAAGTGATGCAAAATAGCCCCGAAAGATGGCAAAACGACACCCGATGCATGAAATGAATCCCGAAACACGAAATTAGGCATACGGAATGACCTATGACTATGCAATGCATGCATTATTCGAACATGGAGTGTGAAGACAGAATCAAGACAGCCCAAAAATAAGCATATTTACAATTCTAAGTGAGGCCAAATAGCGAACACAAATGGGGCTAAACTAGGATGCAAAAATGGCCCCAAAAACAAGATAATGAAGTAAGTGACAGCTACTGACCCTAAATAGAGAAGGGCCCTTCTACAATGTTGGAGAGGGGCCCAAAATATGGTACTTTACAGTTTACCACAAGCCACAAGAACAGACACAAGTATGGAAAAACTCATGCAAAAAGTGGGCCTAAAGGAGGACAAAGAAGTAAGTGATGCATTCTGGCCCCAAACAGATGAAGGTCCTTCAACAAAGTTGAAGAGGGACCTAAAATATGACCTTTTACAGTTGATGATCAAACCCAAAACAGTGTGCAAGTATGCTCAAAATACTATGCAAGATAAGGCCAAAAAGAGAGCTATAACACAAAGTATAGAAAGGATGCTTCAAAAAACAAAAGACCCTTCATGAAACATGAATAGGGGGTCAAAATGAGGCCGTTTACAGTTTGGACCAAAGTCCAAAAACAGAAGCACAAGAGGCTAACAAATCATGCAAAAATGGGGCCAAAAGAGGGATACAAAGGCAAGTGACAAAAACAGGTCCCAAACAGTGATGAGCCCTTCAACAATGTTGAAGAAGGGCTCAAAATAAGCTACTTTACAGTTTACAATATTCCTCAAAACAGTTCATACATAGGCCAAAAACAATATGCAAGAAAATAGCATACAAGGGAGGTAATGAAGCAAGTGCAACAAGGAGGCCTCAAACAGTGAGAGGCCCTTAATCAATGGCTCAAAATGAGCCTATTTCCAGTTAGGGTTGGAGCCCAAATATGCAAGCACAAAGGGCTAAGATATTGAACAAAATAAGGCCAAAAAGAGGGGAAATGTGCTTACCCTTGTAGCCTAGTCTTTGACAGCTCCTTGGCACAAGAAATGGTGCTTCTTAAGCTCTGGAAAGCTCCTCCAAGCTGCTGGAATGGAGTGGTGGTGTGGTGCTAGGTGATGGTGTAGAAATGGGGTAGGGTTTGGGAGGTTTGGATGCTTGAAATGAGGGAGTGAGGGAGATGGGATGTAAGGCTTCAAAGGGAATTTTTCTAACCCCTCAAACCAGAGCTGGAGGTTGGTTTATATAGACAAAAAAAGAGGGAAAAATGAGGGGGAAACAATTCAAGTTTCCCCCCAAAATGGCAGGCCCCCGGATACAAAATCTGGGGGGAAATGAAATGTAGATTTGTGATGTACCAACTGCAAGGAATCAGGCCAGCCAGCTATCTAGGTTACAGGTGGCCGGCCGGCTCTCCCCATGGCCGGCCGACAAGTGGTCAAAAGGGCCAAGTGCAATTAGTGGCCGGCCACCACAAATTGGTGGCGTCCCATGTGTTCTCAACACAACCCTGTGGTAAAAAATTGGCAACAGTGAACCAGGAGAGAGAAAAGACTACTTTTAGGAGGGGTTCAAAAGGGTATATCACAATTACTAGCCGACCATATGATATTGGTGGCCTCCCAAGTGTGTACAACACAAATATGTGGTTTGGAGTTTGAAAAAGTGGCCTTAGGGTGGTCAACATTGGCTTCCGAGTGAGAAAAACGGGCGACGGATGGCGATGAAGGAATATAACTGGTTGTTGAAACAATTACTGGCCTCCCACCCTTCTACGACCTTCCTGGTGATGAAACAGAGGTCCCTGCCAAAAATGAACGCAAACCAATGCAAAATGAAGGTTCGGGGGCCGAAATGCATAGCCCGGGGCCCCGAAAACTGACTGTTAGGCACCGGGAGTGGTGTTCGACCACGAAGTTGGTCTCTCGGACCACAGTGTCCCTCAAAAGGGAGGGAATAAGATGCATGCCAAGAACTGGAGCAAACGGAGGTGGTTAGGCGGTCCCGAACCGAGGCACTCGGCCTGACGGCTCTGAAAATCGGGAACCGGGCTCCGAAATGGGCAAAATGGCCTACGACCACGAAATGTAGCCCACGGCCACTGAGAGATGGTCTATGAGACCTCTCCCTCCCTTTGGAAAGAGAAACAGAGAATACCGAGTCTGGTTCGTAAACCGAGGCAAAGCACAGAAAAGCCCGGAAGACCGGAGGCAAGGCTCGCGGCCGAGACTCTGAAACTTCTGGACGAGCACGATATGCAACATCACCAAGCGCTCAATCGGTGACGTCTGAGTCTTAAGGTCGGTCAAAAATGGGGTGTCTACAGTTGCCCCTCTTTGACAGAACTCGAAAGTCATAAGTGACGGGAGTGAATGTCAAAGCCCAGAGACGACCCATTTTTGACAAGGCCGAAGACTTAGACAAACAGGCGAGATAAACAAAGGTGTGCCCGCAGTCAAAGGGGCAAAATGCAAAATGATATGCACAAGGCCAAATATAACTTGATGTTCATGCAAAGAAGTCAGAATGAAGCAAATATTCGCAAACAGATGCGACAGTTTTATGCAAGATTGCAAAGCAACAACTACATTTCATGCAGTTAGGAATGCGGAGAATTATTCAATTCTCGTCGCGTCTCACACGGAGAAGATACGATACCTGTGCGATTCGTCTGGTCACACCAGCTTCAAATGAACCGTACATACAATATCGTGTCTGCAAAAGAGAGAACTCAACAAGCACAACATAATAACAACATATGTTCAATGCGATATCGAAAGTTCGACAAGCGCGGTGTCATTGGGTGAATGCATCGCAATGCGAGAAAGGAGTGTGCGTAACAACGCAAGCTTAAACACAGAGGCATGGTAATATCAAAGAGACGTGCATAACAATGCAAGTATGTTCATGAGAATGCCAGTTATGTGCACAACAATGCAGAACAAGTGCAAACTAGAATGCACATTTGTCACGAAACAACGAGCAAGGAAATGCACGTTTCGGCGAGGGCGACTCGATCGTGGCCTCCGGTTCACCTCCTGGAGAGGTTACAACATGTTCAAAAAGGATACACCTTGATTTTGATGAGTAATGATGAGACACACGTCAGAAGTTGAAGCTGAAGTTCCGGCGGAGCAATTTCGCGACAGAAAGTGCATTTCTCTTGTACTTTTTCAAGTCTCGGGAACTCCAATCTTCCCCAAAATTTGCAAAGAGCTTGGGACCAACCTAGGGATCACCACCGACCAGTTTTCTTTCCCATTGGAGGCCATCGGCTAGATTTTGAAAAGGAGATGGCCGGCCAGCCTGAAAAGGTGGCCGGCCGGCCACATACCCAAATCTGCGGGCATTTTGGTCCTTTCACCCTCTTTTCTGTAAATTCATTCGGCCAAACACTTTGAGCTCATAACGTCAGCTCTGAAATCACCTCCTCTAGCTTCCCAAACCATTTTTCTTTTCAGATCTGAGCTCTATACGCGTTTTCCAACGCCCTACGCAAGTTATTTTCGTGAAATCTTTCAGTTTTAAGCACTTTGAACCGATTAAATTTTGATTTCGGTGCTTCTTTTTTCATTTTTGCCACTTGAGGTGAGTTTGTCTCAACATTTGGAAGATTTTCTCGGGAGTTGACTTTTGTTGACTTTTTCATTTCCTGAGAGTTGACTTTTGTTGACTTTTTCCAATTTTGGCTCATTTTTGCTCATTTTTGCTCCTTTTGCAGATTTTCTGAAATGGCCGGTCATTTTCCTCACAGTGGAGGTCCTGCGGATGCCGGAGGTGATCCCGATATCATGGCTCTGCCTCCGAGGGTTCGACCCTTCATACCCGAGAGGTACGACCCACCAGCACACATTCTTCCGCGAGCTGTTTTCTATCACTTCACTGACTTTGATGAGCGAGCGCCCGGGGATCTCCTTCTGCGGGAGCCAGAGTATCACCTCTCCCATGAGGCACGAGAGGTATTTACTTCGTTTTCACCCTGTCTGCAACATATTATGAATTTTTCATGCATTATGTTCACATTCTGAATACACGGTTCAATTATTTGAATTTCTGAACACTCAGCCCATAAATTGATTGTGAACACACGGCACACATTGGTTGAGAATTGAACACACGGCCCAAGTACTGATTTTCTAAGCACACAGCCCGAACTAGAGGTGAACACGCGGCACACATTGATTGAGAGTCAAACACGCAGCCCAAACACTGATTTTCTGAACACAGTCCGAATTGAAGGTGAACACACGACACACACTGATTGAGAGTTGAACATGCAGCCCAAACACTGATTTTCTGAACACACAGTCCGAATTGAAGGTGAACACACGGCACACACTAATTGAGAGTTGAATACGCAGCCCAAACACTGATTTTCTGAACACACAGTCCGAATTGAAGGTGAACACACGGCACACACTGATTGAAGTAAGTGACAGCTACTGACCCTAAATAGAGAAGGGCCCTTCTACAATGTTGGAGAGGGGCCTAAAATATGCTACTTTAAAGTTTACCACAAGCCACAAAAACAGACACAAGTATGGCAAAACTCTCATGCAAAAAGTGGGCCTAAAGGAGGACAAAGAAGTAAGTGATGCATGCTGGCCCCAAAAAGATGAAGGTCCTTCAACAAAGTTGAAGAGGGACCTAAAATAAGACCTTTTACAGTTGATGATCAAACCCAAAATAGTGTACAAGTATGCTCAAAATACTATGCAAGATAAGGCCAAAAAGAGAGCTATAACACAAAGTATAGAAAGGATGCTTCAAAAAGCAAAAGACCCTTAATGAAACATGAATAGGGGGTGAAAATGAGGCCATTTACAGTTCGGACCAAAGTCCAAAAACAGAAGCACAAGAGGCTAACAAATCATGCAAAAATGGGGCCAAAAGAGGGATACAAAGGCAAGTGAAAAAAATAGGCCCCAAACAGTGATGAGCCCTTCAACAATGTTGAAGAAGGGCTCAAAATAAGCTACTTTACAGTTTACAACTTGCCTTAAAACAGTTCATACGTAGGCCAAAAACAATATGCAAGAAAATGGCATACAAGGGAGGTAATGAAGCAAGTGCAACATGGAGGCCTCAAACAGTGAGAGGCCCTTAATCAAACATGGAAAATGGCTCCAAATGAGCCTATTTATATTTAGGGTTGGAGCCCAAATATGCAAGCACAAAGGGCTAAGATATTGAACAAAATAAGGCCAAAAAGAGGGGAAATGTGCTTACCCTTGTAGCCTAGTCTTTGACAGCTCCTTGGCACAAGAAATGGTGCTTCTTAAGCTCTGGAAAGCTCCTCCAAGCTGCTGGAATGGAGTGGTGGTGTGGTGCTAGCTGATGGTGTACAAATGGGGTAGGGTTTGAGAGGTTTGGATGCTTGAAATGAGGGAGTGAGGGAGATGGGATGCAAGGCTTCAAAGGGAATTTTTCTAACCCCTCAAACCAGAGCTGGAGGATGGTTTATATAGACAAAAAGAGGGGGAAAAATGGGGGGGAAACAATTCAAGTTTCCCCTTAAAATGGCAGGCCCCCGGATACAAAATTTGGGGGGAAATGAAATGTAGATTTGTGATGTACCAACTGCAAGGAATCAGGCTGGCCAGCTATCTAGGTTACAGGTGGCCGGCCAGCTCTCCCCATGGCCGGTCAGCCAGGGGTCAAAAGGGCCAAGTGCAATTAGTGACCGACCACCACAAATTGGTGGCTTCCCATGTGTTCTCAACACAACCCTGTGGTCAAAAATTGGCAACAGTGAACCAGGAGAGAGAAAAGGCCACTTTTAGGAGGGGTTCAAAAGGGTCAATCACAATTACTAGCCGACCATATGATATTGGTGGCCTCCCAAGTGTGTACAACACAAATATGTGGTTTGGAGCTTGAAAAAGGGGCCTTAGGGTGGTCAACATTGGCTTCCGAGTGAGAAAAACGGGCGACGGATGGCGATGAAGGAATATAACTGGTTGCTGAAATAATTACTGGCCTCCTACCCTTCTACGACCTTCCTGGTGATGAAACAAAGGTCCCTGCCAAAAATGAACGCAAACCGATGCAAAATGAAGGTTCGGGGGCCGAAACGCAGCGTGGCCCCAAACCGATCATAGGGCACCGGAGTGGTGTTCGACCACAAAGTTTGTCTCTCAGACCACAGTGTCCCTCAAAAGGGAGGAAATAAGATGCATGCCAAAAACCGGAGCAAATGGAGGTGGTTAGGCGGTCCCGAACCGAGGCACTCGACCTGACGGCTCCGAAAACCAAGAACTGGGCTCCGAAATGGGCAAAATGGCCTACGACCATGAAATGTAGCCCACGGCCACTGAGAGATGGTCTATGAGATCTCTCTCTCCCTTTGGAAAGAGAAACAGAGAATACCGAGCCTGATTCGCAAACCGGGGCAAAGCACAGAAAAACCCAGAAGTCCGGAGGCAAGGCTCGTGGCCGAGACTCTGAAACTTCTGGACGAGCACGATATGCAACATCACCAAGCGCTCAATTGATGACGTCTGAGTCTTAAGGTCGGTCAAAAATGGGGTGTCTACAGTTGCCCCTCTTTGACAGAACTCGAAAGTCATAAGTGACGGGAGTGAATGTCAAAGCCCAGAGACGACCCATTTTTGACAAGGCCAAAGACTTAGACAAACAGGCGAGATAAACAAAGGTGTGCCCGCAGGCGTGCTAGCAGGCAAAGGGGAAAAATTCAAAATGATATGCACAAGGCCAAATATAACTTGATGTTCATGCAAGTGCAGCAAGCTGTAATGAAGCAAATATTCACAAACAGATGCGACAGTTTTAAGCAAGAATGCAAAGCAACAACTACATTTCATGCAGTTAGGAATGAGAAAGTGTTTTACTCTTTTGTGTGTTAACCCCTCCGAGCATAGTTAACAAACACATGACAAATTTAACAATGTCTAACATTTGCGTTAAAGCATTATTTTTCTCTTTGAACAGGCAAACCCCCGCCAACTTATTACACAAACAAACACACCACACCATTATAGATATTCTAAGAGAGAGAGTGTAATGAGTAATCAATATTAACAAGATATTGAAAATGCCAATTTGTGAGTGAGTGAGTGTGACAACCCTCACCACTGATTACTGCTAAACTGAGACCGATCATGATTAGAAATTGAATTGATTGAAATACTGAACTGATCGATTGAATGTATTAGTTTGAATGCATTTCTATCTGTTTGACTGTTAAACGATTTGTTCATGTTTTATGCTTTAAATTGCAAATTGAAGGCCTTATCGGCGGCCGAATCCGAAACTGATAAATGTTCTATGCTAGTTAGAATTTATATGATTTTATGGTATATTTAATTGAAGTGTGATTTGGCATGATTAAATTAGATTAAAATAAGTTAAATTACAAGAGTTGGCCTTATTTACAACTTTGCCACTTAGTGGACAAATCTAGGACTTGTTTAATCACTTGTATGTCACTTGACCAAACCATTTTCTTCAGCCATTTTGAGAGGTGAGAACCGACTATAGAGAGAGAGAGAGAGAGGAGAAAATCTTGGTTTCATCTTGAATTGGCTTGGAGACTTGGTAGATTTGAGGAGAATTTGTATCATTGAGCTTCCATATCTAGGATTGAAGACTTAAGGTAGAAATTTTACCTTCTCACTTATGTATTGAGTTAGTTCTTGCATGGTTCTTGATTTATTGATGAATTGAGTCTAGAATTGGTCCTAAGGGCGATGTTTGGGAAGCGCATTTTGGGACTATTATAGCCTAGTTTTGGAAATTAGCCCAAAAGCAACACTGTAGCAACCATTTTGACTGATTTTCAAAAAAAAAAAAAAAAAAATATAGTCTGCTGCCGTGACAGTGTAGGGCCAGCCTACACTGTCAAACTGTCAAACAGGTACATCACTATCGAAATGACTTATTTATCCCTTGAAATCAATTTTAAAAAATATATTTTTAGGGACAAATATGTCATTTTAAATTAAAACATCATTTCAACACATTTTCCAATACAACAACTCAACTAAAAATTCATCTTATCTTCCCAAACACAAAACTAAAATAGCCTACTAAAAAAGCCAAATAGCCTACTAAAATAGCCACTTCCCAAACGAGGCCAAAATGTTGAATTGAAGCTTAATCCATGCATGCATGTTTACATTGTTGAGTTTTGAGTTGTTTTCATGGAAATTCTTGCATGCATGTCCATATTATTGTTGTAATCCATGAATCTCTTATGTTCTTGAGGAAATAGACTCTTTTGAACAAGTATTTAAAGCTTCGAAGTTGATTAAATTCATGCATGTTGCATGTTCATCTTGTTCGTGAAGATTTGTTTGAAATTGGGTTTGATTGAACTACCTTTGGGCCTTGATTTTACAAATTGAGCTTTGAATCATGTTATACTACGAATTTACAAGTGTTTTCTAGAAAATTAGCCCAAAATGATCGAATTTGATGCATTAAAGATTGATTTTGAGCTTGAGGTTCAAATATGGAAATTCTAGATTTTGGACTCCCGCTCGAGCAAGTAAAGTGACGCTCGAGCGGGAAATTCGTGTTCCCAGCACTTTGTATTGTTTTACAGTCTGCTCGAGAAGGGGAATGCATGCTCGAGTGGGAACTTGAGTCATACGCTCGAGCGGGGGTCGAGCGCCCTTCGAGCGTGAATTTTGTGCATCCAGTACTTTTGGCTGTTTTGCAGTCCGCTCGAGCGGGGATCTTTTGTCAGCATGTCCACTCGAGCGGAGTAACCTACGCTCGAGCGGGACCCCTGTTTTCTGAAAAATTTGAAAAGTGTTTTAAAGTGCATCTTTGCATCCTCATTCGATCTTAGGCATTCTTAGGCCTAGTTTAAGGCATCTTAATGAGGATATTGACGTAGAACCACACCAAGGTAAATTAGGGATTGAGTTATTATTTTTTCCAACCATGTAGCTTAGTGTGTGTTCGTTCTGTAACTGTGTAAGGTTGGCATCCGAGGACGCTCTAGCTTATCTGTAGCCCAGAACTCTGTGAGCAACAATGTTGTAAAGATATGTTCAAAAATGAATATTTCTGAATGTTTAACTATACTGCTTTATGAAATAACACTGTTTACTGAATGAATGTTTGTCCTATTTATGAACTGTATTGTGGCATCCTTAGCAACCTACTGTTACTGTACTATACTGCTACTATCACAGAGATCTCTGTCGGTTCCCATGTTGGAACCACTACTGTTTACTGTTATGATGGCCATCAACTGACTATTTGGTTTATTAAGACCTACTGTACTGTTTTGCTATAGGATGTACCACATATGACTGCTATGACTGAATGACTGATATACTGTTTAAATGACTGTTTTCAATATTGTAAGGACATTCATTCTTAACCTCTTTACGCATATGTTATTCACTGGGCTTTAGCTCACTGCTCATATATATTTGTAGGTGTTCAGGCACCGGACCGTTGCTAGGAGCGTCAGGCTAAGCTCTTGTTTTGTCAAGCCAACCTTTGTGCCTCACTTCGAGGTTCTAGATCTGTGCAAGCTTGGGCTGCTTGGGGTGTTTTAAATTCCCCATTTTGTTTATAATCTGTATAGACTGAATGATACTGTACTCTACTGTTCTAATAAGGATTAGGTTCCTGTTCTGGTTGATTGTATATATTGTGCATACTGTTTTGGTACTAATTGTATATATGTTATGAAAAGTCTTTTTGCATATAGACTGTCACAGCTCATTGGACATCTTTTAATTACTGTATTGGCTTCCACCACTACTGTATTCTTGTCTTTCTTTATTAGCGTGCCTTTGGTAATCATGGATTCTTGGCGATTCTGATACTAAACCCATAGGGGTGGGTTTGGGTTGTGACAGAGTGGTATCAGAGCGAAGTTAAACCACGAGTTACCGCACACACGTGTCCAAATGAGCTATAGGATGTCATAGAAAAGTAATAGGGCACTGCATGAGCATGAAAAATGTGTGTGGCCATGACATGAATAAATGTGCTAATGTGTTAATATGTTTCAAGTATGCAACTGCCTATGTTTATTATTACTGTGTTGCATATATAGTGAAATAGATAACGCAAGAACTACTGATGAAACTGAATCATCTGAGGCCAGAACGGCAAGACTTGAAAGAACAGTTGAACTGCTAACTGAGGCCTTAAGGCAACAACAACAACAGAATCAACAGCCCAAACTGTAGACGCGCCCGTGGGCTTCACTCTACAGTTCAAGGACTCGTTTTTGTGTCGGTTCTAAATCTGAACCAAAGAGTCCAAATCCGGCAAGTCATTTGAGAAAACAGATTTTTGAAAAGTAGTGCCAAACATGGACTGCTTTGCTAGATTACAGAGTCGCCACCTAAATATTTTAAAATGGGAAATTTAGGAAACCCTGACTCGGTGCCGAAGGCCACGTGTCCGTCATCACCAAAGTTGTCTTGGCTCGGGAGCTTGGGTACGATCGGGGAAGGTCAGCTATGAGCACTTTCTTCGCCGGTCCGAAGACCGGCCTCTACTAACCATGATATCCGTTTTTGAAAACTTTATGCGTTCTTATTCCAGTTATTAGCCTAGAATTACTATGTTATGCGCACAGCAAACAAGTATAGACTAGATTGCCTAATTTGGAAATAAACATTGCATATCCGTTGGTTTTGAAAATGCATCGGAATTTGCTACTCGCAAGTAGGCTAAAACACGGATTTCAACGAGTTTTCCCAACTCAGGCAATCCAACCTCCACCCACAGGCATTCAAACAGTTTATCTCATATAAGCACTTAGCCGCATGGTAAGCATACTGTCATGTTAACACTCACACGCATGTGGTATGCTAAAGCGTAAAAATACTTACATCGTACTCCGCGCCAAAACAATAAACTAGTTAGCAAACATGCATGTCCTAGTTCATGTTAAATGGCTAATGCATCGCATACAGGGGTATAATCTAAACAGGCTCGGCTAGCCCTAAACATGGCACATGAGATGCAACAACTATCACGTATTCAATTTGGAATTGAAAGTACGATGCAGTTTGCATGATGTGCCGAGCCCGATGCATGTAAACGAATGCATGAATGCACGCATGCATTGCATAAGGTATGCTAAGATAGAAATGCCCTAATCTGCCAACATAAGCAGGTAAATAAAAGGGATAGAAAGAAATGGGGGTTGGAAGACATACACCCACTCACGCACACTTATTACAACTTTGCCCTCACTCGGAGGGACCGAAAGAATATACAAATTAATTAACTACGCAAGCTAATTAAAATATTACAAATCAACTAAATTAATTAAATAAAATAATTAATCTAATTAAATAGTAAATCGCCTCGGGATGAGGGCCAGATGCATCGCGCGCTCGGGACTCGCTCGGAATCGCACTGCCATGCACGATTTGCCTCTGTTTTCCCTGCTATCCTTCCCTGAAGACTGCCAAAGTCTCAGGGATACTTCCTTGGGTACTGGAGATCACCACCGGCTGGGGTAGGACACCACTGGCTGAAGGAGGAGGCCACCGGCACTAGACTCATCCATCGGCTGCCAATTGATTGCCGGTCGACACTAAATAGTGCCGGCCGGCACTTAACACCTGCAGAACCTGCAACCCACAGCAGCAGAGGACAACAACATGCATGGCAATGTGATTCAAGGTATTTATGCACTATACACACCCCTTATCATGTTATTGACTCAAAGGGGCATGTGCCTCGGTTCCCGGACCACCAATCGCGCATTTCCATGCATGATGGCCCTAAGAACCAAGAATGCAACTTTGATTTCAAATGCATGCAATGCAAACAAGCAAACAAGGGTGCTCAACCTCCATCATACTTCACTTCAAGAGGCCAAACATGCACAATACAAATGCAACCCTAAACATGTCAACTAGGCATGCAACATGGACTATGCAATATGTTCATGCAAAGGGTTCAAGCAAGCATGCAAGGTAATCATGCAAACCAATAGAAGGATGGTCTTATACATGAATTAGGCAACTCAAATAGTCCTAAAATCAGTGGCCAAAGTGCCTAGAAATGGAGACTAAACACACACACACACATGCAAGTGTTATGGTCCAAACCCAAGGCATAAACATGGCAACCCCAAGCACACTTAGAGATACCGAACAAGGACAATAAACACACATTGTAAAGCTCTAAAAATCATGCAAAACATGATGCCAAACCATGCAACAAAACAAGCCAAACAAAGCATGCAAATGGTCTAAGGTTCAAAGCAAATCAATGAGGCTTTAAACCACACTTAGCACAACCACACATGGCAATACTTAAACACTTAAAAATAGAGTTTTAACACATAAAACTAAGCCTAAGTGACCACCTAGATGGCATCTAGATGACATGAATCCAAAGGCATGCATTAAAGCCAAAACATGGAGCATTTAACACATACTCTTAAAGCATTAAAGAAGCCACTTAGGCAAGCATACAAGCACACCAAAGGGACTGAAATAGCATGCTAGATGATTCTAAACCACCAAAATGATGCAAGCAAGGCATACTACACATGCATACTCAAAGGCTAGCAAGCCTAAAATGCAAAGGGGCTACATAATGCATGCCAAGATCGACCCAAATGACTATGGACAAAACTAAAACATGTCAAAATAAGCATAAAACATTCATGAATCTAAGCCTAAAACATGCTCAAACTAGGGCATACAACCTAGGCATGTTAAGGGACCAAAGAGGCATTACAAAGCAACCATGCAAAACATGCAAGGAGTACTAAAACCAACTTAGAAACATGTTATATCATGGCAATATAAGCATGAAATACAGCCAAGACATGCTCAAAACACAACCAAACATGGTGCTCTTTTGGAGGCCAAAACTTGTCCTTTTCAAGGACATCAAGGAGAGGGGGTGGCCCTCCCCTTTTGGAGACTTCAAGGCATCATCTTCACCACTGAAATCCCTCAAGATTTCAGTGGTGAAGAGATCCTAACACCAAAGTCTCGGATTCCTCACAAAATAGCACAAAAAGTGGTCTTTTCAAGGCCTAAGGGTGGTCAAACCTACCCAAACCACCAAGCACTCTTAATAAACAATAAAGAGGCTTAAAAAAAAGAACTTTTATGTGTTATAGACTAAGCACAAAAACTGTTCTAAGCTATGCAAAAATGGAGTGCAAAAATGGGGTAAATAAAGTAAGTTTCTTACCCTTGATGATCAACTTCACAAAGGTTGGAGTTGTTGGTTCCTTGAGCTCCAAACCAGCCAAGAACACCAAGAACAAGCCCTTAGCACTTCAATTCCAAGAGGAAGGTGAAACACTAGGTGTTGATGTGCAATAGTAAGGCACAAACACCTAGTGCACAAAATAAGCAAGGAAAAGAGAGATAGAATAGATATAGGATTTCTAACCTAAAACCAGAGCTTCTCCCTCTCCTAAAATGTCTAACTCTCCAATTTTTTCTCTCTCTACTCGTGAGCCAAGAGAAGAGCCTTTCCTTATAGGCAACCAAAGCTTACAAGCTAAGTCACCAAAGGGGCTCATCCCTCTATACACATGTATGGAGGGGAAACTAATGCAAAACAGCTGCCAAAAATATCTCATAAAGCAACTGAACAGTTGTCGGCAAGGCAAAATGGTCATTTTGCCAAAAAGAGTGCCGACCGGTACAAAATAGTGCCGACCGGCACAATATAGTGCCGATGACAACACCAACCAGCCGGTGGCCTCTAGCCAGTGCCGGTGGTGTGTGGGGATGCCTCACAAGGCATTCCCTGCCCCTCCAAGGCAAAGCACAAGTGTTTGGTGTAAAACCAGACACAAAACGATCGAGTTCGGAGGTCTTGAGGCAAGGCGCGTAGCCGAGAACTCCGGGAACTCCAAACGAACACGAACATGGATAATCACCGGGTGTTCAAGCGGTGACATCCAAGTCTTGAGGACGGTCAAAAATGGGGTGTCTACACCCACCTTCTCCGGTACAGCCGGAACAGAATGTGAATGATGACATCATTGCTCTAACACAGAAGTTCAGTAAGATGAAACCACTATCATTTCAGGGAGGCCTTGAACCATTGAAGGCCGAAGCGTGGGTGCTAGAAACTGAAAAATGATTCGAAGTGTTTCCATGTTCTGAAGCACACAAAGTGCTGTTGGCTACCTTTACTCTGCAAGAAGAAGCTAGACGGTGGTGGATGCTTGTCCGCGACACCAACACTGCTATGACTTCGGCTCAATTTAAAGAAGCCTTATTTGAGAAATATTTCCCTCAGTGTGTCAGGGACCGACAGGTGACTGAATTCAAACAGTTGAAGCAAGGCACTATGTCTATCGCTAAATATGAATCAAAGTTTACCGAACTTGCCAGATATGCACCACACATGGTAGACACTGATTACAAAAAGGCCAGGAAGTTTGAAGGCGGCCTTAATGTGGAAATACTTGGCTGAATTAATGTTTTGAAACTGCTTAAGTATGTGGATGTTCTTAACCGAGCCATCATTGCTGAGTCAAACATTGAAGCCCTGAAACAGACTGAAACACTAGCAACTGAATGGCACGGTAAAAGACGGGGTTTTAAGTTTAAGAAAGGTAGAAATAGTCCAGGGAACAAGAAGCAAAATACAGGGTCAACCACCAGTTCCAGTCAGGGAAGTGGTTCCATACCACCCTGTTCTGAATGTGGCAAGAAGCATAAAGGGGTTTGTTATAAAATTTCGGGTGCTTGCTATAGGTGTGGCAAAATAGGCCACATGGTCAAAGATTGCCCTACCACTCCCTAAGCCAATAGTAAAGCTGCAGCCAGCGTCGCAGCATCAACAGCCGCACCAAAACCTAATCCGAAAACTACCGGGAAAGAGCCTATAAGGCAAGGCCGAGTGTTCGCACTCGTACTGGGAGATATGCAGAATACCGAGACCGTTGTGTCAGGTATACTCTCAATTTGTGCTCAAGATGCATATATTCTGATTGATTCGGGGTCTATACATTCATATGTATCGCATGCTTTTTCGCGAAAATTGAATAGACCATTAGAATCTATGAACTATTTGTTAGCTGTATCTTCACCTGTTAGGGGATCCATGACTTGTGCTTATGTGTACTCTGCATGTGAACTTATTGTTGGGGATGTTCATCTGTATATTGATTTACTGCCTTTGAATATTGATCATTTTGATGTGATATTGGGGATGGATTGGTTAACAAAATATCATGCCACCATAGACTGTGTAACCAAACAAGTTATTTCCGTCCACCCGGACTGCCTAAATTTGTGTTTAACGGAGTTGGAGTAGTACCTCCCCCGTACCTAATTTCATCTATGAAAGCTTTTAAATTGATTAAAAAGGGGTGTAAAGGGTATCTATGTTCTGTATTGACTGTACCTACTGATGATAAAGCTAATGTGAACAGCATTCCTATAGTCAGAGAATTCCCAGATGTCTTTCTAGATGATTTTCCAGGGGATTTGATTGATAGGGAGATTGAGTTCACCATTGATGTGATTCCGGGTACGCAGCCAGTGTCTAAAGCTCCTTACAGAATGGCACCGACAGAATTGAAAGAGTTGAAAGTTCAGCTGCAAGAACTGTTAGATAAGAAGTTCATCGTGCCCAAGATTACGTAGGCGCCAGTCTTATTTGTAAAAAAGAAAGACGGCTCACTGAGACTTTGCATTGACTACCAGGAACTGAACAAGGTAACAATAAAAAAGAAATACCTATTGCCTCGCATTGATGACTTATTTGATCAGTTACAGGGTGCCCAAGTCTTCTCTAAAATTTGCTTGAGATCCGGCTACCACCAATTGAAAGTCAAATCAGGGGACATTGAAAAGACTGCTTTTAGAGCGAGGTATGGACATTACGAATTTCTAGTTATGCCTTTCGGAGTTACCAATGCACCTGCTACATTTATGAACCTTATGAACATAATTTTCAAACCATACCTTGATGAATTTGTAGTCGTATTTATAGATGACATTTTAATTTATTCCAAAAGCATGGAAGAACATGGACATCATTTGAGAATTGCCCTACAGACCCTAAGAGAATAGAAACTGTATGCTAAACTGTCTAAATGTGAATTTTGGCTTGATAATGTTATGTTTTTGGGGCATGTGATCAGTAAGGATGGAATTTCAGTTGATCCGCAAAAAATTGAAACAGTAGTGAATTGGCCAAGGCCGACAAATGTTACTGAAATTCGAAGTTTCCTAGGCTTAGATTTGTATTACAGAAGGTTCGTCAAAGACTTCTCCAAAATTGCCTTACCATTGACTCAGTTAACTCAGAAGGGGATATCATTTGACTGGACCGATCAGAGGGAATCAGCTTTCCAAGAGTTAAAGAACCGACTTGTGACTGCACCGATCTTCACCCTACCCTTAGGTACGGATGGTTATACTATATTTAGTGATGCTTCTTATAAGGGTTTGGGATGTGTTTTAATGCAGAATGGTAAAGTGATTGCATATGCTTCCCGACAGCTGAGACCACATGAAAAGAACTACTCGACGCATGATTTGGAACTTGCTGCAGTGGTGTTTGCACTGAAAATTTGGCGTCACTACCTTTATGGGGCAACATGTGAAGTGTATATTGACCACAAGAGTTTAAAGTACTTCTTCACACAGAAATAACTGAACATGAGGCAGTGGAGATGGTTAGAACTGATAAAAGACTATGATTTACAGATTTTGTACCATCTGGGGAAAGCCAGCACCGTTGCCGATGCACTGAGTCGGAAATCGATTGGGAATTTGGCATGTTTACTCACCGGGCAGAAAGAATTGCTATGTGACCTTGAAAATTTTGAAGTTGAGATTGTTTTGCGTGAACAAGGTGGAACATTAGTTGCTATTTCTACTCAACCGGCACTGATTGAAGAGATTAAAGAGAAACAGCAACATGATGACTTCTTGAGAAAGATCATCGAAGAACGAGAATCCAAACCAAGGCCGGATTTCAAATTTGAGAATAATGTGTTGAAATTCCAGGGAAGATTGTGTGTACCGAATGATTCTGAATTGAAAAGAAGAATTCTGCAAGAGGGCCACAATTCAAAACTGTCTATCGATCCAAGAAATACGAAAATGTACCAAGACATGAAACTGAATATTTGGTGGCCGGGAATGAAGAAAGAAATTACTGATTTTGTATCGAAATGTCTTCATTGCCAACAAGTTAAAGCCGAACATCAACGACCCGCAGGTTTACTGCAACCCTTACCAATACCGAAGTGGAAATGGGAACATATCACTATGGATTTCATTATTGGTTTACCTCGCTCCAGTAAAGGTATGGATTCAATTTGGGTTATTGTTGATAGACTGACTAAATCTGCTCACTTCTTACTTGTCAAAACAATTTTATAATGCGAACAAATTGGCTATACCCTATATTGATGAGATTGTTAGATTGCATGGAGTGCCTGTGTCAATTGTTTCTAATAGGGATTCGAAGTTTACATCGAGATTTTGGCAAAGCTTACAGAAAGCATTGGGTATTGAACTGAGACTGAGTAGTGCGTATCATCTTCAGACAGATGGCCAGTCAGAAAAGACCATCCACATTCTGGAGGATTTACTGAGAATGTGTGTCCTTGATTTTTAGGGAAACTGGGAAAGCCATTTGCCATTGGCTGAATTCACCTACAATAACAGTTTTCATTCAAGCATTGGAATGGCACCTTTCGAGGCTTTGTATGGCAGAAAATGTAGATCTCTGATTTGTTGGGCAGAAGTTGGAGATGGGCCTTTGCTTGGGCCCGAGATTGTTTATGAAACTACCGAAAAAGTGAAACTGATTCAACAGAGACTGAAAGCCGCACAGAGCTGACAGAAATGTTATGCGGATGTCCAAAGGCGAGACAGAGAGTATGAAGTAGGTGATCATGTGTTTGTTAAAGTGACACCGATGAAAGGCCAGACTCATTTTGGAGTCAAGAGTAAGCTAGCACCGAGATATGTCGGACCGTATGAGATTATTGAAAAGATCAATCTGGTGGCGTATCAGGTAGTGCTCCCTCCTGAAATGGAGCATATGCATAACGTGTTCCATATTTCTATGTTGAGGGATTACCTTCGGGATCCCTTCCATGTGATTGAGCCTACCCGTGTAGTGTTAAGTGATGACTACACTTATGAAGAACGGCCTATCCAGATTGTAAACAGACGGATCAATAAGTTAAGGAACAAGGAGATTCCGTTAGTGAAAGTTGACTGGCAAAACCATGGTGGTGTGCATGCCACTTGGGAAAGGGAAGATGATATGATCAAGAGATATCCTGAATTGTTTCCACTGAATCCTGTTTTCTTCTAGAATGAAGGTAATTCGAGTTTGGAGGACCAAACTCCTTATAAGGATGGGAGATTGTGACAACCCTCACCACTGTTTACTGATAAACCACTGATTACTGCTAAACTGAGACCGATCATGATTAGAAATTGAATTGATTGAAATACTGAACTGATCGATTGAATGTATTAGTTTAAATGCATTTCTATCTGTTTGACTGTTAAACGATCTGTTCATGTTTTATGCTTTAAACTGCAAATTGAAGGCCTTATCGGCGGCCGAATCTTAAACTGATAAATCTTCTATGCTAGCTAGAATTTATATGATTTTATGGTATATTTAATTGAAGTGCGATTTGGCATGATTAAATTAGATTAAAATAAGCTAAATTACAAGAGTTGGCCTTATTTACAACTTTGCCACTTAGTGGACAAATCTAGGACTTGTTTAATCACTTGTATGTCACTTGACCAAACTATTTTCTTCAACCATTTTGAGAGGTGAGAAACGACGAGAGAGAGAGAGAGAGAGGAGAAAATCTTGGTTTCATCTTGAATTGGCTTGGAGACTTCGTAGATTTGAGGAGAATTTGTATCATTGAGCTTCCATATCTAGGATTGAAGACTTAAGGTAGAACTTTTACCTTCTCACTTATGTATTGAGTTAGTTCTTGCATGGTTCTTGATTTATTGATGAATTGAGTCTAGAATTGGTCCTAAAATGTTGAATTGAAGCTTAATCCATGCATGCATGTTTACATTGTTGAGTTTTGAGTTGTTTTCATGGAAATTCTTGCATGTATGTCCATATTATTGTTGTAATCCATGAATCTCTCATGTTCTTGAGGAAATAGACTCTTTTGAACAAGTATTTGAAGCTTTGAAGTTGATTAAATTCATGCATGTTGCATGTTCATCTTGTTCGTGAAGATTTGTTTGAAATTGGGTTTGTTAAAATTAGCCCAAAAGGATCGAATTTGATGCATTAAAGATTGATTTTGAGCTTGAGGTTCAAATCTGGAAATTCCAGATTTTGAACTCTCGCTCGAGCGGGTAAAGTGACGCTCGAGCGAGAAATTCGTGTTCCCAGCACTTTGCATTGTTTTACAGTTCGCTCGAGGGGGGAATGCACGCTCGAGCAGGAACCTGAGTCACACTCTCGAGCGGGGGTCGAGCGCCCGTCGAGCATGAATTTTGTGCATCTAGTACTTTTGGTCAGCATTTCGCCGATCGCGAAAGTGAATTGACGCCGAAAGGATCTTTTGTCAAGATGTCCGCCGAGCGAGTAACCTACGCCGGCGGACCTCGCTTTTCAAAAATTTGAAAAGTGTTTTAAAGTGCATCTTTGCATCCTCATTCCATCTTAGGCATTCTTAGGCCTAGTTTAAGGCATCTTAATGAGGATATTAACGTAGAACCACACCGAGGCAAATTAGGGATTGATTTATTATTTTTCCCAACTACGTAGCTTAGTGTGTGTTCATTCTGTAACTGTGTAGGGTTAGCATCCGATGATGCTCTAGCTTATCTGTAGCCCAGAACTCTGTGAGTAACAATGTTGTAAAAATATGTTCAAATATGAATATTTCTGAATGTTTAACTGTATTGCTTTATGAAATAACATTGTTTCCTGAATGAATGTTTGTCCTATTTGTGAACTGTATTGTGGCATCCTTAGCAACTTCATCATCGTTGTCAGCATCGCATCGCTTGTCATAGGGATCTCTGTCGGTTCCCATGTTGGAACCACTACTGTTTACTATTATGATGGCCATCAACTGACTGTTCGGTCTATTAAGAGTTACTGTACTGTTTTGCTATAGGATGTACCACATATGACTGCTATGACTGAATAACTGATATACTGTTTAAATGACTGTTTTCAATACTGTAAGGACATTCATTCTTAACCTCTTTATGCATATGTTATTCATTGGGCTTTAGCTCACTGCTCATATATATTTGTAGGTGTTCAGGCACCGGACCGTTGCTAGGAGCGTCAGACTAAGCTCTTGTTTTGTCAAGCCAACCTTTGTGCCTCACTTCGAGGTTCTAGATCTGTGCAAGCTTGGGCAGCTTGGGGTGTTTTAAATTCCCCCTTTTGTTTATAATCTGTATAGACTGAATGATACTGTACTGTACTGTTCTAATAGGGATTAGGTCCCTGTTCTAGTTGATTGTATACATTGTGCATACTGTTTTGGTACTGATTGTATATATGCTATGAAAAGTCTTTTTGCATACAGACTGTCACAGCTCATTGGACATCTTTTAATTATTGTATTGCTTCGCTGGCCCCTCTATGTATTCTTGTCTTTTATCATTAGCGGGCCTTTGGTAATCATGGATTCTTGGTCGATTCTGATTACTAAACCCATAGGAACGGGTTTGGGTCGTGACAGTGAGGGACTAATCTCAAATTCTTCATATATTTTGTACCAAGAATAGGAGTGACAAATTATAAATCCAGGGATTCGCATGGGTGTCACTACTTCAATTACACCAACACACCTTTGGGTAGAAGATTTAAAGACTGGGAAAGCCAAAGATTCTCCAAATCCGCAACGTACAGCATCGTCGAGCAGTGGATACTCAGTGATAGAGTAAAACTCCATATTAGGAGTGGATTCGGGAAATCGATGCTTGAACACTCAGGCAGGAAGCCCAATGTGTTGTTCAGAAGTATCCCCCTCACCCAAACCAATGTCAAAGTCCTTCAATACGAAGTCCATCATAAAATGATGTTAGAGAGAAAGGTTAGTTTCGAGTTGTAAGAAAAGACCGGCCCTCTTTTGTTGTTATGGGTGTCCAAAATTGAACTAGTATCGGGCTAGCAGCCCAATGGTGCATAATTCTATAAAGCAAATCTTTTATGATCTTGTTTAAGTTCGAAATATCTGATAAAATCAAACAAATTGATTTCAAAACAAGGAAATTGATTTCAATTTTCTGAATTTAATTTTTTTAAAATTGATTATTTTGTTTTTTGTATTTTTTTATTTTTACTGAATATTTTTTAAATTTTAAATAATTTTTTTACTTTTTTAGATGTACCTTACTTAGATATATCTAAATAGTAAAATATTGGGAAAATTAGTCTAGGGTCCCTCTTCCACTTTTCGTAATGGAAGAGATCCACAAAATTATTTTTTGATGTCTAAGGTCCTCTCATCTATCACAAAGAAATTCAGCCCCCTTCCTTTTGTCTACCCTCACTCGTCACCACGATCAAATACGCACACACAGAGAGTTCACTACACACAGATATGTACATATATACAGAGAGAGAAACCCAGAGCTTTCTAGAGAGAGAAAATGAAGATGATTGGAAAAACAGTCCTTTCTCTTCTGAAACCATATGCCGTTGTGTGGGTTGAGCCCAACAACAAATGCTCCACCAGGGTCATCAACACAACAAGGGGACGAAGTTAGATCGACAAAGCTCAGCCGTAACCGTGAATACAAGAAGTTACGAATCTTGATGAATCGCAACATGGTGAGAAGTCTTTCACAATTAGAGCTTCGAGAAAAGACAATCTATCCAGGATGCACTATCTATAAGTGGAGACCACAGATCCACATCCATATCCAGCAGATACGAGGGTGAGAGTCTAAGTACCAAAAGTCGCATATCCAAGTACAGATCCTATAAAAGCTAAGGTATAAGCATAGCCAAGACTAGTAAAGCCACACCAATGACGCTTTTGATATGGGCAATGCTATTGACGATGTTATTGAAGCACCACTATAACCACCAATAGCAGTTGTTAAACCAGTAGCTCTAGATCGAGAGCCGGAATAGTACCCTACAAGACAATACCCTATGGGACAAAATGCTACAGGACTTCCTTAGTTACATATCAAGTTCCAGCTCCAGGAGGTGAAGATCCAAACCAGAGATGGATCAACCCAATTTTCTCTGAGGTAGAGCACTAGAAACCAGAGAATTTCTCTGGACCAAACCAGAGAATTTCTCTGGACCAACCTAATTTTTTCTGTAGAGCACTAGTTCAACCCAGAGAATTTCTCTGGACCAACCCAATTGAATTTCTCTGTGTTGAAGTGTTTAGAGAAATTTCAAAGACCAAAAACATAATTAAAAAGGAACTTGATAAATATGTAGAGAATTGGTTAATTGTAGATTTGACTGAGTTGGGTTTTTGGGATTGATGGATGAATGGATGATGCAAAGGCATTCAATAAATCAAGCCATTGTTTTAGGTTGTTGTTGTTGTTGTTGTTGTTGTTTTTTTTTTTTTTTTTTTTTTTGTGATGCAGAAAATTTCTCTGGTTTTAAAGAATTTCTCTGGATTGAATACATTGTTTCAAGGGGTTGCTATGTTTAGGAAGTTACAAAGGCTGAAATCTGGACTTGAAGCTCAAATGATTAAATGGCTTGCTATGTTTCCAGGTATGTTTTCATTGTTTCAAGGGGTTTACAAGTGCATTTCTTTGGTTGGTCATTCTGATTCAGAGCATTCTCATTCTGATTCACTGAATTGAATTTCACTGATTCAATTGAAAATTCAAGAATTTCACTGAATTGAATTCAGTGAATCAGTGGACTCCATCTTAATCAGTCCAATTTTACCAAAGGATAACACTGAATTGAATTTTCTCTGGTTTGGACCAGAGAATTTCTCTGGATTAAATTGAATTTTCTCTGGGTTTGGACCAAAGAATTTTACTGGATTGAATTTTCTCTGACTTGAATTTTCTCTAGATCGAATTTTCTCTGGATTGATGTTGAGGGACCTTAGACATTATAAAAATATTGAGTGTCCTTTATGCTATAAAATCATAATACCAGGGGCCTTAAAAAAAGCCCTTTTAAAAAATTAATAAATACACAAAATTACGAAAAATGTACTAAATTTTTATATTTTTTTGATATTTAGTGTATTTTTAAAAGATTTTTTCACAAATATTATACTTTTTAAGTATATTTATGTTAGGTATGTCTAAAAAAATTTTAAAAAAATGTTTAAAATATCAAAAAAAAAAATCATTAAAAACATTAAAATACGAAAAATAAAAAAATAAAATTTTTTGAAAATTATTTTCTAAAAACTAGAACCAAACAAGCTGATTATTATTATTGATTTAAATTGACTTGAAAATAAACTATAAAATAAATAAACAAAAATATTAGAAATCTAAAAAATTTTACCACAAATTCTATAGAATATCTCACATGAATGTGGAACTCATATATAACTCACATTGTGTGGACCTTATACTCATATGAGACATTTGATAAACATTTTAATAGAATTTTTAAGACCTATACCATTACTCATAAATAAATGAATAAAGAGAGATAGGAGTAAGTCACTACCGTTGGGGAGAGTAGAAGAACGATGGGGTTCGTAATCTTCTCGGCTCCAGAAAACCCCTCCATAAAAATATTTTGAAAGATATTTTGTAAAAATACTTGATGGCAACCAGTTCAGTTCCTTGTCCATATATTCCTTGAAATCGTCCGGGAAATAAGAGCAAAATTTCTTTACTGCATCGGCCATTTTTCCGCAAAATCAATCGGGGGGACCTTCCAGTCCCAACTATGGTGTAAAATACTACAGTTTTTTCTAACTACTCTACCTACTCTCCTAAGGTTCAAGTTGGATACAAAAAGGCTCGACTTCAAAATGGCTGTGGTCAAAAGGCTCATTCACTCTCTACAAAAATAACAAGTCAAGATTACGTTGGATACGGTTTGGCTTCTTTGTTGACTTTCGCAGCTTATTTTAAAATTAAATTTCTAAGATTCCTTAATTAAAATATGGGGAATTGACCAGTAAATCCCATTTTACTATCTTGTAGATCATGTGATCCCAGTTGTTTTCTTTTAAACCATTTAGTCCTTTGGGTTTTTTGTTTACTAGTTTGCCATTAAAGTGTTAATTTGAGTTTGTAGACCCGCATGTATTTATGGGAAGGGGTGTGTGAGATTCACGTTCCAAAAAAAGGGTAATAGTACTATTTTTCTGTGACGTGGGTTGTGACGTGAATTTGACACTTTTTTTTTTTTTTTTTAATGACGTGGATTGTGTCACGTTTCAACTTTACGTCAGTTTGAGCCTTTGTTTTCCAATTGCAATTTGTGACGTTTCAACGTGAACCTCACCGATTCCACGTGGCAAAATATCTATTAGAAAGGGTGTGTGAGATTCACGTTTAAAAAAAAAAGGTAATAGTACTTTTTTTCTCTGACGTGGGTTGTGTCACGTTTCGGCTTCCCCACAATTTCACCCTTTGTTTTCCAATTGCCATCATGAGATGAAATTCAATTCCCAGATCTGGCGATGCCGACGTGGTACACCAAAATCAAAGTTCATAAAATCTGTGAAAAATCCAAATCAGACAATGCCCACGTGGTTCGCATGTCTGAAGTTCACATTTCTACAGCATAGTCTGTTCGCATATTCAAAATATAGTCTGTTCATACAATATGCGAACTCATGATTTCAGATTTTGTAAAAAGTTCACATTTTTAGATTTAAAGTTCACAAATTTGTATTTTTAGAACTTGAATATGTGAAAAATCCAAATCAGACGACGACATGATTTCAGAAACCAAAGTTCGCATTTGTAGAAATGCATTTCCCAGATTTGACGATGCTGACGTGGTACACCGGCCTGCTGGACTGAAACGGATCCCTCTGTTGTGGTACACCGGATCTGGAAAACGGATCCCTCTGTTGTGGTACACCGGCCTGCTGGATTGAAAACCCTAACCCAAGCCCAACCGCGATCATCAAAAAAATCTCAACAATCACAATCATCATCAACCCTAACCAAACCATGTCCCTGAACATGAAAACCCTAACCCAAGCCCTAGCCAAGACCGCCGCGGTCATCGAAAAAACCGTACAGACCATGGTCCAAGAAGTCATCGGACCCAAACCCCTCCAAGACTACGACCTCCTTGACCAGATCGGCTCCGCCGGTCCAGCCCTCTACTCGCTAAAGCTCTCTCCCACCAGTACCCCACCGTCTACGTTTGGCTCTTCGACAAGCGGTCTCTCTCCGAGGCTCGCGTGCGAGCCGACTTGTCTAAGTCCGTTGAGGACTCGTTTTCCGACGTTGTTCGAGCCGATGCGGCGCGGTTCGTGAGGTTGAGGCACCCTGGGGTAGTTCAAAACAGCCCATAATTGATGTAGGGCATATTTGTCCATCATATAATAATGTAATTCAAAAAAGGAGTTATCAGTAAGATATGTCTACTATTGTGAACTGTTTAATCAAACAAAATATTCATGGGACCAAATAGAATACAATTTCGCCATATGGGACTTTCTGATAAATGCCCCTTAAAATATTTATAAAAAAATTGAAATAATTAGATATTAATAGTTATATAGGATTTATTTGGTAAGCTGGTAAAAAGTTAGTTTTTAACTTTTAACTAATTTTAAGTCACATCACCTCTTATAATTTTTTATTCAAAAAAAAAGGCTTAAAAATTTTTTGAAAAAATCAACTTTTAACCAACTTCTCAAAACAGCTCATATTTAAATTATATTTATTTTTAGGGCAAATTACTAATACCCATCGAGGTTTGACTAAAATACGGATTCCTCCTGAGGTTGGAGAAATTACAAATTGCTCCATGAGATTTAAATTTGCAAAATAAATGAGGGGACAATTTGTTATGTAAATATAAACATCATGGGGCAATTTGTTATGCAAATATAAACCTAAGGGGGCGAGATGTAATTTCTCAAACCTTAGGAAAAAATTCGTATTTTAGTCAAACCCCGAGGAGATGCTTGCACTTTGCCCTTATTTTTAAAAAATGTGTGAAAACCCACATTTAATTATTCTAAAATAATAATAATAATAAATTAATTAATTAACTTATCCAGAGTTTATCTGAAATATATATTAGTGTAAAAGTTAGTTTTAAATTAACTCAATTCAATCACAAACAAAGATATTATTAAAAATAATGATTTTGTGGATGTTCAATATTTGTTGTTTATAAATTATTTTAATCAGGATTCAACATGATAATTATTCTTACCAAATACCTTAATTAAAAATTTTAGCGTATCAATTTTAAGAAACCCATACAAATACATTAAAAAAAAAAAAAAAAAAGCTTTGGAAGATATTTTTGGTGGCAACATTGCCACTTGTTTTCTTGCATGCAATATAGGAAATGAGACCCAATTATGTGCCTTGGACTTGCAACATCTGACTAGATTCCACAGAGAGAGAGAGAGAGAGAGAGAGAGAGAGAGAGAAGTGCATTGTGTATATATATACATGCATGCTTGCATTCAGTGAGGAAATGAGAAATGAGGAAAAGAAAATTCTGTGAGCAATAAAGCAGTAGGAGAAGAAGAAGAGTGGGAGATTAAGCAAGTTAAAATTTTCTACCATTTCATCATTCTATTATTAAGTAAGAAAACCCTCTCAACCCTCTCATTTCTTTTTATTAGTGAAGTTTTCAAATTATGTTCTTGTGATTAAAATGACTACTCCTAAATAGAAATTATATATATATATATATATGTGTGTGTGTGTGTGTGTGTGTGTGTGTGTGTGTGTAAGAATTTTGTGATGTGTATATAAAGTGTTTGAAGATGTTGATACCCTTAAAATCATCTTATTATTGTAAAGAAATAAGCTTGCATGTGTAGTTTATACATTTAAAGAGAAGATTGAAAATAATATGTCCGTTTTGAATCTGCCAGAATGATTGCCCGATTTTTTAGACAATTTTATACTCAAAATTTCGAGATAATTTCTTCTACAAAGTTGTTGATAATGATGTCTAGTTCATCTAGGAATTTTGGCAATAATTTGTGAGCTTTCTACGAATTTATACAAATTTTTAACTAAATCTGAAACTGTGAGACAGATTTTACTATGTATTTGAAAATTTATTTAAAATTCTCTACTAAACCAAATCTGGTAATTTCTAACTAAAATATGAAATTTGAGAAGTCTAATTTCATAATAAAATTTTATATTATGGAATTGATTTATGAATTTAAGTATGGAATTAATTTAAGAAAATGTGATAAATCTGTGTCATAAAATTTTTGGAAATTTTACAGAATTATTTATAACTTACTTTTGGGAAATTCTTTCTGAAAAATGACTTAAACATATTTATTGAATATTCTGTACATTTCATGAATTTTAGAATTGTATAAATAATTTATTTATAATTCTTATTACCTAAGGTATAACTTGAAAATTTCTGGACAGGTTTAAGATCATCACTTCAATTATTTATTTAGATAAAAACCAATTATTGTGTTGGTCTAATTCATCAAATATTGTAAATTAGTAATCCATGTATGGGTGTATTGTGGTTTATTTAATATTATGGCAGTCTAATCATGTAAATTAAAAATTCATGCATGTGTGTGATTATGGTTTATTTTCTTTGTATCTAAATTATTATTTCATACCATGGATTTAAATAAATTGTTTATTTAAATTCTGTACATTTATTTAGTATTGTGTGTCATGTGCAATATTTTATGTTGGGAATTTTAATGAGTTGGTATAACATTACTTGTGATTAAAAATTTGGAATTATTTGTGATTAATATCAAAATTAATTGAAATGATTAACGACATATACAAAGTTAACAATTGACGGTTAATACCAGTTGTTCAGGGTGAGTCTTGGTTTTAAAGAGTGTACGAAATTAAGGGTTGACGGTTAATACCGGTTGTTCAGGGTGAGCCCTGGTTTTGAGAATTTTCGTGTAAATTGTCGTGAAATCTTAAGATGGGACGGGACTTATTTGAACCCTTTTCGGTATTCGGTTTTGGAATAAGGATGGATGTGCAGGTGGCACACAGGGAGGTTACGTACCCCTGGCAGACCATTTCCTTGGAGTAGACCACAGATGCCACTACTTGGGTATATAACTCCGGACGTGGGCATCCCTGGTAATTATGGTTGGTAACACTTGAATATTTGACCAAGGGAGGGTTTCAAATTAACCGTTGCCATGCTTAGTGGTTGGTGAGTTAAATCTCTTTGGTGAGATTTTGAGTGTCACCTAATTTATTAAAATTATTGAAATTATTTTAATGGTTGTAATTTATGTTTACAATTATATTGTTATTTCATGTTTATAATCTCATTATTTTTCTCTTAAAAAGAATGGTAGGTTGGTTATGTTTTCTTACTGTGTTGCAAAACTCATGGCATATATTTTTGTTGCCCTGGCGTTTTATGCCAGGTTTTGGCGAGGAAATAATTGAAGCTGAAATGGAGTTGACGCTAACGTAGAGCCTTGGCTGACTTGAAATCATGACTAAAGTCAAATAATTTTATTATCTTAGCTATTAAGGACCTTATAATTTCATTTGATGTTGTATTTGGATAATTTTAAGTTTTTATTTAATATTATTTGAACCTTTGGTTATGTACGAGAGTTGGAATGTCCTATTAAGATGTCAACTTTTTAGTTTATTAAGTCATTTGTTTATTTAATTTCCCTTGATGTTTCAAAAATTTGGGACATCACAATTTGGTATCAGAGCTTAGGTACAACCCTTAGCCCACGTACTTAGCCTGCGACTCTAGATGATCTGAGACTGTTGGTTCAAGTTTTCTTTACTGATTTTTTTTTTTTTTTTTTTTTTTTTTTTGAGGAGTCTGTTGTAAAAGTGATGATTGGTGTAGTCACTCTAACTTTTTTTTGCACCCGAGAGCATTAGTATAGAATACTTAAGGATTATCTGAAGAGGATTAATCTGAATTGGAGTTAAGCGTCACGCTTAAGAGAATAGACTTGTGTGATCTACATTACCCACGTGTTTCGGCCTGCAGTTAGAAATAACTTTGCCCCGACTAGGTTATATTATGATAATATTATCTGTTTTGCTAATTAAAAGACATCGAAATTGAACTTTTCTTGACCAACTTTAGGACGTTATTCGGATTTCGAGCATAGTAAAATCGACTCAGGAGAACATGTTTCAGATTTATAATTATCGCTTCACGTGTTTCGACTCCAAAGGATTTAACGATCAGCTATGTAGGGGAGTGGGTTTAATACTGAACAAGACGTGTTGCGCATTAGATACAATATATATATATATATATAAGGGGGGGTCACTATTATTCTTACGAGTTTTGTGTTGATCGTCATTTTCCTATCTCATATGTATAACCTTTGGTTGATGTCGTTCATATTCAAGATTAAGTCATTACCATTTTATTTTTCAATTCCACCATTGTTAAATTGACAACCTTTTAGCCTTGATTATTCTATCTAGTACTAGAATTCTTGTAAACAGTCGCAATTTCTTTACTCAGTGACAAATCTTGGATATTTATTTTGAAACACGTATGGCCAACGTAGTTTCAGGTTAGATATCTAGTTTAGTCACTTCCTCTATGATCTTGACCACATTAAAGTCCAAAACTATAATGTTATCCATTCTATTGTATTGTTCATCCGTGTTCCATTTGGTCTTTGTATTTTGTTATCTTTATTACTTTTGTACCAACCTTTTGCTTAGAGTTACCAGTTAGAACTCTTTTGGTGTGACTCATAGTTTATGCGAGCTTTAGGCTAATCTAACTCTCATGTTGATCAATACTTTAAAAAAATAAAAAAATAAAAAAATCAAGGCAATGAATTAGAGGCATAGTTGAGTCAGTGATTCTATCTTCTCTCCCGCTCGAGTCACATAGTCAGTATATTCATACTGGTCAGGGTATTTATACCGGTCAGTGTATATAAATGTGTTTGGATTGTTTTGCTTCGTTTTTCTTTCGTTAAGTTATTTTGTGATTCAGGTCAGTATGGAATCAATGTCCAATTCAGAGTTCAAATTCAGTCATTCTCAAATTCAAATCAAACAAAAAAAATTTCAAATTCAGAGTGATGAGCTAGTCACGCCATTGATGTACAGAAACTAAACTTATTTTATTGTAGTCTGGGGAGGACATCCCCAATTACAGAGACTCCAAGAAAAAAAAAAGAAGAGGGATCTTGTTCTTCTTTCTCCTCCGGCAAATGGCCATACACCGACCTCATTTGCTTGACTCTCCCACCGTTTTATTCATCTCAATTTCGTTTTGGGAGACCTTTGAAGGCCCTGCCTCAGTGTGTTTCCCAAGAGAAGGCCCTGCCTCAGTGTTTTCACCAAGAGAGTTAACTCTTTGTCGACCATCAAAGGCAAAATACGACGGCGTTCCGAACCGGGCCATACAAGTGGCCTGTCGTTTTACCTCTTTATTCTCCATGGAGATAGCCTTCCGTTTCAGTTCTTTGTTCTCTACCTTCAGCGCGCAAATCTCCGCTCGCGCATCCTTATACATATGCTGAAGCAGAGTGAGTTGGGCGTTAACCCGATGTACCTCATATGTCTTGTTTTGCAGACAGTGAGACAAGTTAGTGACCGCGGCCACTGTCTCCATACACGACTTCAACGTGTAGTGGTTGGCCTCAATATCAGTTTGAGTAGCCATCACTTGCTCAACTGTTAGTGTAGGAAGACTAGGATGAGTAAGAGTAGGGGCACTTGGCCCAGAGGAGCTCGATAGATCATTAAGATCTGGAAAGGGAGAGAGGGGGTGAGACGAAGCCATGTATAGGAAGAGAGAGGAAAGAAGGGAGTCGTAGAGAAATGATAGAAAGTAGAAGATGAAGAGAAAAAGGTAATGGAAGAGAGACAAAAGAAGAGAGTCATTAAGAAGAAGAGAAAAGAGTGATAATGAAGAAGAAGACAGAATGGAAGAAGACAAAGAGGGAGAGAGAGTCGAGGCGAGCTTGCAAATCGAGGAGGCTTACTTTTTTCGGCCAATCGACGCAAAAGCAAGCCCGTGTGTTAAACGCGATTTTCGAAGGAAGAGAAAGAAGTGGGAGAGTTATATGCATATATGTATATGAATTGTATATCTATGTATTATATATATTTGTTTGCATATTTGGTCACAAGAGTGGCTTGGGTTCAGTGGTTCGGCTCAGTGTTGAGAATTGAAAGGTTAGACCTGAGGTCAACGGTTCGAGCCCCCATAGCAACGAGTGTTTCTTTTGTTTTGTTTTGGTTTTTTTTTCTCGTATACCTATATATACATTTGTTTGAATATTTTGTCACAGGAGTGGCGTGACTTAGTGGTTGAAAGAGCAAGAGACTAAGCCTGAGGACAAGGGTTCGAAACCTCGTATCCCCACATCCATACATTTTGAGATTTTTCTTTCCCCTTTTTTTTTTTTTTTTTTTTTTTTTTGCGTGTTCGGGAGGAAGATATTCTTAAGACTGCGTTTCAAACGCATTACGGCCGCTATGAATTCGTAGTGATGCCATTCGGCCTAACCAATGCACCAGGTGTGTTCATGGGTTTAATGAACAACATATTCACACCTTACCTAGATCAAATTGTGGTAGTTTTCATAGATGATATTTTGGTGTATTCCGAGTCTGAAGGAGACCACGAACAACATTTGAGAATAGTACTTCAAAATTTGAGAGAAAAACAATTGTATTTTAAGGCTAGTAAATGAGAATTCTGGATGGAGGAAGTAAAGTTTTTGGGTCACATGGTATCTAAAAAGGGAATATCAATAGACCCAACTAAAGTAGAAGCAGTGACAGAATGGAAGCAACCTAAGAACACATTTGAGATTGGTAGTTTCTTAGGATTGGCCGGTTACTATCGAAGATTCATTCAAGACTTCTCAAAATTGGCCAAACCAATGACACATTTGACTCAAAAGGGGGTAAAGTTTGAATGGAACGAGTCTTGTGAAAGTTCATTTCAAGGACTCAAGAAAAGATTGACGAGTGCCCCTATTCTCATAGTACCAGAACATGATGTTGGGTACAATGTGTATTGTGATGCTTCCCAAGAAGGTTTGGGGTGTGTATTGATGCAAAATGGCAAAGTGGTGGCATATGGATCAAGGCAATTAAAGAACCATGAGAAGAATTATTCCACCCATGACTTGGAGTTAGCAGCTATAGTTCACGCATTCAAAATTTGGAGACACTACTTGTATGGTGAAAAGTTTGAGGTATTCACTGATCACAAAAGCTTGAAGTATCTGTTCACCCAAAAGGATCTGAACATGCGTCAGAGACGTTAGATGGAGTATTTTGAGGATTACCAATTTACCCTTTTCTATCATCCCGGCAAGGCTAACGTGGTAGCAAATGCGCTAAGTCGCAAGAATAGAGGGATTGTTACTAGTTTAGCACTTAGAGAATGGAATATGGTTGGAACACTCAATGAATTTGGGGTGCAAATAGGGGGTTCAAGAAGAAAAGGCTTACCTTGGTGATCAAATTATTACGCCTAAAATTTTGAGCGAGATATTGGAATCACAAAAGTACGATCAGGAGGTAGCATTCATCAAGGCACAATATTTTTTCACATCTCAATGTTACGAGAATATGAGCCACACCCCTCCCATGTTACCAACTGGAGAGAGATTGATCTCAATGAAGATGTAGGTTTTGAGGAAAGACCTATAGAGATTATGGATTGACGAGAAAAGAACCTGCAAGGCAAAGCTATTCACTTAGTATGAGTCTTGTGGCAGCATCGTGGGACGGAAAAGTCAACGTGGGAACGAGAAAAGATGATACGTGCCAATCACCCTCAGCTTTTCGAGTCTAAAGGTACGAATTAATTTCGAGGACGAAATTTTTTTTTAGGAGGGTAGATTGTGAAAACCCACATTTAATTATTCTAAAATAATAATAATAATAAATTAATTAATTAACTTATCCAGAGTTTATCTGAAATATATATTCATGTAAAAGTTAGTTTTAAATTAACTCAATTCAATCATAAACAAAGATATTATTAAAAATAATAATTTTGTGGATGTTCAATATTTGTTGTTTATAAATTATTTTAATAAGGATTCAACATGATAATTATTCTTATCAAATACCTTAGTTAAAAATCTTAGTGTATCAATTTTAAGAAACCCATACAAATACATTAAAAAAAAAAAAAAAAAAGAAGCTTTGGAAGATATTTTTGGTGGCAACATTGCCACTTGTTTTCTTGCATGCAATATAGGAAATGAGACCCAATTATGTGCCTTGGACTTGCAACATTTGACTAGATTCCACAGAGAGAGAGAGAGAGAGAGAGAGAGAGAGAGGGAGAGAGAGAGAGAGAGATAGAGAGAGAGAGAAGGGGGAAGTGCATTGTGTATATATATACATGCATGCTTGCATTCAGTGAGGAAATGAGAAATGAGGAAAAGAAAATTCTGTGAGCAACAAAGCAGTAGGAGAAGAAGAAGAGTGGGAGATTAAGGAAGCTAAAATTTTCTACCATTTCATCATTCTATTATTAAGTAAGAAAACCCTCTCAACCCTCTCATTTCTTTTTATTAGTGAAGTTTTCAGATTATGTTCTTGTGATTAAAATGACTACTCCTAAATAGAAATTATATATATATATATATATATGTGTGTGTGTAAGAATTTTGTGATGTGTATATAAAGTGTTTGAAGATGCTAATAGTCTTAAAATCATCTTATTATTGTAAAGAAATAAGTTTGCATGTGTAGTTTATACATTTAAAGAGAAGATTGAAAATAATCTGTCCGTTTTGAATCTGCCAGAATGATTGCCCGATTTTTTAGACAATTTTATACTCAAAATTTCGAGATAATTTCTTCTACAAAGTTGTTGATAATGATTTCTAGTTCATCCAGGAATTTTGGCAACAATTGTTGAGCTTTCTACGAATTTATACAAAATTTTAACTAAATCTGAAACTGTGAGACATATTTTACTATGTATTTGAAAATTTATTTAAAATTCTATACTAAACCAAATCTGGTAATTTCTAACTAAAATATGAAATTTGAGAAGTCTAATTTCATAATAAAATTTTATATTATGGAATTGATTTATGAATTTAAGTATGGAATTAATTTAAGAAAATGTGATAAATCTGTGTTATAAAATTTCTGGAAATTTTACAGAATTATTTATAACTTATTTTTGGGAAATTCTTTCTGAAAAATGACTTAAACATATTTATTGAATATTCTGCACATTTTCATGAATTTTAGAATTGTATAAATAATTTATTTATAATTCTTATTACCTAAGGTATAACTTGAAAATTTCTGGACAGGTTTAAGATCATCACTTCAATTATTTATTTAGATAAAAATCAATTATTGTGTTGGTCTAATTCATCAAATATTGTAAATTAGTAATCCATGTATGGGTGTATTATGGTTTATTTAATATTATGGCAGTCTAATCTTGTAAATTAAAAATTCATGCATGTGTGTGATTATGGTTTATTTTCTTTGTATCTAAATTATTATTTCATACCATGATTTAAATAAATTGTTTATTTAAATTCTGTACATTTATTTAGTATTGTGTGTCATGTGCAATATTTTATGTTGGGAATTTTAATGAGTTGGTATAACATTACTTGTGATTAAAAATTTGGAATTATTTGTGATTAATATCAAAATTAATTGAAATGATTAACGGCATATACAAAGTTAACAATTGACAGTTAATACCAGTTGTTCAGGGTGAGTCTTGGTTTTAAAGAGTGTACGAAATTAAGGGTTGACGGTTAATACCGGTTATTCAGGGTGAGCCCTGGTTTTGAGAATTCTCGTGTAAATTGTAGTGAAATCCTAAGATGGGACGGGACTTATTTGAACCCTTTTCGGTATTCGGTTTTGGAATAAGGATGGATGTGCAGGTGGCACACAGGGAGGTTACGTACCCCTGGCAGACCATTTCCTTGGGGCAGACCACAGATGCCACTACTTGGGTATATAACTCCGGACGTGGGCATCCCTGGTAGTTACGGTTGGTAACACTTGAATATTTGACCAAGGGAGGGTTTCAAATTAACCGTTGCCATGCTTAGTGGTTGGTGAGTTAAATCTCTTTGGTGAGATTTTGAGTGTCACCTAATTTATTAAAATTATTGAAATTATTTTAATGGTTGTAATTTATGTTTACAATTATACTGTTATCTCATATTTATAATCTCATATTTTTTCTCTTAAAAAGAATGGTAGGTTGGTTATGTTTTCTTACTGTGTTGCAAAACTCATGGCATATATTTTTGTTGCCCTGGCGTTTTATGCCAGGTTTTGGCGAGGAAATAATTGAAGCTGAAATGAAATTGACGGTAACGTAGAGCCTTGACTAACTTGAAATCATGACTAAAGTCGAATAATTTTATTATCTTAGCTATTAAGGACCTTATAATTTCATTTGATGTTGTATTTGGATAATTTTAAGTTTTTATTTAATATTATTTGAACCTTTGGTTATGTACGAGTGTTGGAATGCCCTATTAAGATATCAACTTTTTAGTTTATTAAGTCATTTGTTTATTTAATTTCCCTTGATGTTCCAAAAATTTGGGGCGTCACAAAATGACAATAATTATAATTTTAAGAATTTTTTGTAATATAAATTTGATTGAAATATATATATCTATCGATATCTAATCATTTTATTTTTTTTGAATAAATATTCCATGGGTCTTAAAAATGAACGATTTAGATAATTGAAATCGATCCTACCAACTCAAATGTTCTTTTAAATTAAGATGACCGACTTGAAATAAGTTAAAACATAATCATTAACATGATGTGATTAAATAAGAAAATTGTTAATATAATAGTTATTAAGTTGGACATATAGGCATATTTTGGGAAGAGGGTTATAATCCACTTCGCAGATTATAACCCGTTTCATCTCTCACAAAAAATCTGCTTATAAATAGCTTTTCACAAAAAAACTGATTATAACCATCTTTCCAAAATAGGCCATGAGATATAGGTTAGACTTCTCTTATGATTGCATCCCAACATGAGAGAATTTGAGGGTGCCGTGAAACCCACCACAAGTCTTGTTTTGATAATCTGACCCGTTCACTTTTAATATTAATATAAAAATAAGATGATTGGATATCGATAACTATACGTCCCGAATTAAATTTGAATTACAAAAATGAATAATTAGTTTTGAAATTGTATTTATTGTCTATTTTTTAAAAATAAATATGATTCAACACATGTAACTACAGATAACCAATAATTATATATCCGTGTCAATTTCATATTATATAGATTTGACACTAATTCAACCTATTTAATATTCGTGTTATTCATCTCATATACGTATTTGTATTAAGAAATAGTCAATTCTAACTTATTAATTTCATGTATAATTCAAATCATATTATCGTATCATGTTGCAAATTTCTACCTCTGGGGTAAAGCTTGTCCAACTTATTGGGGAATGTTTGGGAAGATGGGTTTGAGGCTAAAATAGCCTCAAATTAAAAAAAAAAAAAAAAAAAAAGGTCAAAAAGCTTCCAAACCAACACTTTATATTAAAATATATATCTATATAATAAGGGAGGAAGGATTTTGAAAATGTATAAAATATATGTTAGATACATTTAGATCCAAAGGCTGAGATCAATTTTGATAAAGAGCAATGGTTCGGAGGATGATTTATTCCCGTCCAAACCTACGTGCTCTCTCCCTTCCCCACCTACCCACGTCTTCTCCCCCATTCCCTCTTTATCTCTCTCTGCCTCCCCCCTCTCCCCCCCTTGCTCGCTGCACCCAAGGTAGGGTTTCAGATTGAGAACTCTCTCCCCCTCTCCCCTCTTCTCTCTCAGTGTTCGCTGCTCACAAGATAGGGTTCCGATTGAGAACTGGGTCACTGAGTTGGCTCCTCTGTTCCACGACCAACTTCACCACCACCACAGATTCTTTCTCTGTTCGACGCCGTCGTCTTCTCTTTCTCTCTCTGCTTTGAACCCCCTGGTGCCTCTTTCGGTGAGCCAATTGTTGTTTGTTGGTGGAATTAAGGTCTATAATGGTTTAAATTAATGTTTTTGTTTATCATCATCAAAACATCATCTGAACCTCCATTGAAAACAGTAAGTGATGCTTTGAACGATCAAGTTAATACAGTTATTTTTTTTATAAATTTAATACAGTAGGTGTTTTTGTTTATCATCATCAAAGCATCATCTGAACCTCCATTGAAAACAATAGATTATAGGGTTTTTTGGGTTGTGTTATTATATACATAAGTTTGTATGCTTGTGGTTTGATTTGAAAATGGGTATGTCTTGGTACATTGGCTCTGCTCTTATCTGCTCTAAGGCGGCAATTGAATATGGGTATACTCTTAATAAGGATTGCAGATGCTCTAAGACAAAAATGGGTATACTCTCAATGGTATGTACAATTCCATGCCTTTTGCTGTCTTCTATTGCTAAAATTTTGTGTTACCTAATTATCTAATCTAAAGTCAGCAATAACTTGATATATTCGTAGTTCACTGTTTGGTTTTGATTGAGACAGTTAAATCAAATGGAGATGATATAGATATGCTTGGACATATAAAACAAGAACTTGGATGCAAAGAAAAGCCCTAAATATTAAGGAATGAGGAACCCAGTTTATAAATATGCTTGGACATATAATCATCCACTGGGAAACACTTTTCTTGGTGTTAAAAAGAAATGGTCATGTGGAGCCAAGATGGGCCCAATATCATGATTAACTGTTGAATGCTGATTCAGAATGTGTTTGATACTATACGATAATTAATTTGCCGATAAAGTGATTTCCAAATGATGAACCCTGTGGAAGGATTTTAACACAAATCTATCTATATATACACAAAATATACTTTTTTTTTTTTTTTTTTTTTTTTTTTGTATTCATTTTTTCTTCTTCTTTTGATTCAATCAAATATATACATATATGTGCAATATATGTGTATCTCTGTGTGAATGTATGTTTTTATTTATTGAAATGTTTTTTTTTTTTTTTGTAATTTCAATTATTTGGGATCTTTGGCTCTAAAGAACAATTATGTTTAATTGTCCAATATCAATTTTTTGTTTTTATATTTTTATATTTATAATCTGTTTCGTACTCTACTGGATGCCAATACTTCTCTATAGTTGCGGATAAATGTATCCAATGTTAATTTTGTGAAGTATCAGATATTTTTTGGAAAGTCTTGGTCACTATTAAATTAAAATTATAATAAATTTTGCATACTATTAGAGTATAATCATTAAAATAAATTCAAGAATATTTTTCGGAAAGTCTTGGTATTCTATTTGTCTTTTTTTTTTCTTTTTTCTTTTTGATTTTGTCAGACGCCTTTATCTCGTATCTCATATTTGTATCCATGCTTCATAGTAAGCAAGGAAGGCTCTGACACTACTGTAATTTTCGTTTACAATAATGTTATATTGACCAACTTTCATAGTTATTAGGTCTGTGTTGTTTTAAGCAAATTGGAAGAGTATTGGGCCTGTTTGGTAGAGCTGTGGAAAAGTGCTTATACCTTATGTCTAAACAGCTTATAGCTTATAACTTTCAGCTTAAGCTGATTTTCAGCTTATTTTTAAAGTATCTCCTGCCCCACTCACAGAATAAGTTAATTTCTGACTTCCACAAAGCTATAAGTTATAAGCTATAAGCTAAACCAAACACATCAAAATAGCTTAAATTAAGCTGAAAGCTGTAATAAGCTGAAAATAATCTCTGCCAAACAGGCACATTGTTTGTTACCAATACAATTATTATTATATTAATAAAAGGTCAAATTTCATGGTAATGGTTTGCGTTTATTGCTTATCAATTGAATGAGAGATGATGTCGCTATTTGGGGAATTATAGCAAGAATATTGGTTGACCAATGAGAAAGTCCCCACATGACGTGTTAACATGTCCAAGGAACTGCAGGGGTAATCTCCTCATTGAATCTATATGATTTCTGAATTTAGTTGGAGATTGGCAACAACCGTGCCAATATTTATTTCTATAGATACTGAGTTTTGAAAGTCAAAATAAATTTAGAGAAAAAATAAAATAGAAATGGAGATGGACTTTCAAGCGTTATCTAGGATTTGGTTTCACATCAAAGATTTATTTGACATAATTTGAACAGACTCCAAAAACTGGTTTAGAAACCTTGATAGTCATTCAAAATGGTGGTTTCACTTGATGTAATAATGTAAAATGTGCCATTCTGGGTATCTCTGTGTGAAGAAATATAGTGGTGGTTTCTCCTGATGGAAGGATGTTGGCAGCTACTCATGGCTCAACATTGCAAAGGGTAAAGTCAAATCAAGGCGTGTTTTGGACACTGGCAGCGAGGTTCATGATCCACTGATTTTCTTTTTCTTTGTTTCTTTATCCTTTTCCCTACAGTTAGTATACATGATTGCAATCACCAAATACTAAATCTAAGCAGCAATTGCATATAACACTTCCTTTTATTTGTTTTATTCTTTTTCAAATAATAAATTCACCAAATACATGATTGCATCAAATTCTCCAGATAGAAGAATTGATATTTGAAATTGTGTATCCAGGAACCTTTCGTAAACATTCCAGAGGATACTATTCGTGAAGCACTAAAAGTTGTTCTTGGTATCATAAGTTCTTAATACTTTACACTTTATTTCTGCCAATGTAGAATGTAACTGATTGTCTTTGCTTATTTTCTCTCTTTGCCTGCAATGCAGATGAAAAGAATCACCCCCTTTTGATCCATTGCAAGCTAGGAAAGGTATGTGCTGTACTCTGGTTTTTCTGTGACTCAATAACTGATTTTTAAGTATCAAAAAGAACTATAATTTGCAGAAAACAAAATTCAGAAGAAAATTAGAGTTTCACAACTCTGCCATGGAACTTCTGATTCAAAGAAAAGAAAAAAGTGATTTCCAAATAAAATACATCAGATTACACCCCTTTTTTCCTCTTCTTTTATAAACTTCATAACCTAATATAACTTCCTGACAAACTCTTCTTAAAGATTTAATCTCTATTTAACTGGTTATAGTTTCCTTCTCTTCGGCTTCACTTCCATTTGTATCTTATAAATTTTGTGTGTTTGAAATAAAGACACTTGCCACCATAGAAATAATCATAAACTTAATTTTCTTGCTGAGGAAACGGGAAGAATGAAATACTGTTATTATTTTTGAGAAAAGGTTGTATGTGGTGCTACGGTTTTGGGGTTTCTATGTGACAACATTAGATGCATATCTTTTGCCTTTAATGTCTAATTTGGTACCTTTCTTTTCTTTTTTTTCCTTTTTAATTGGATTTCACCAGAATAGATAGAGCCTGATTGCAAATGGTATGCTGGTAAAAATAGTTGGTCAAAAAAATGAGGTTAAAAAAAAATGTAAAAATAATGGTTAAATCAATTTATGATTGCATTTGGATTCGTGGATTTCAATTCAAGGGAAATGGTGTTGATCATTTAAATGTTTTGTATCCAATTTAGATATATAATATTAAGTTATAGATTTTAATAATGATTTAAAAGCTTCATATGAATGGTTTTGAAATAATACTGCAATAATAGTTATTTGGATTTCTCCCCAACAAGGATTTTAGTAGCACAAGGATCCTTATGGGATATAGATTATAGATTTGTCTATCTTGACCTCAAATCCCCTAATTTCAAATTCATCCATCCAAATGTAGCATAAGGTTTTAAAATTTTTATCATCTAATGCTTATGAAGCCTTCAAAGTTGCCACTTACGTTAGACATTAAGTCTCAAGCAATCGAGCTATAGTTAAGGTGGGTTTCTTATGTTGGTGGCCGTTTTAAAGCAATGTTCTGGCCTATAATATCAATAATAACCTTGGAAACCCCCTTCCGGAGGGTTTACAGTATTGCCAAATTTGCTTATATGTCATGCAAAAATAGTTGGAAGGGAAATGCAGCTGAGTAGGTTTTCTATAACTTTTTTATTCTTTCATTTTCAATGATCTGTTCTGGCTTCAATATGTGGAATTATCACTTCCTTTTTTCCGATGGGATGAATCATCTGGATAAATACCCTCACATGCAAATACTTCAATTGTTGATAATTTAAGTTATAATTTTAGTTTGGCCCTCAAAATTTATATATCTGGGTTTATACACTCTGGTTAGCCTCCATCACTGCGTCGCCTCCATTATCTTGCTGTGTTTTTTATTTTGAAAAAATTTGAAAGAGGATAACTCCAAAAAAAAAAAAAATCCTTATTTTTCAGCTATCAAACTGAGGGTTTGGAAATCTGCGCAGATAGGGTGCTTCTTTTGGGAATTTAATTGTAGTAGAGTTGAGGTTTAAAGAGTAATGGGATTTGTTGTTGTGCTTATGTTATTATATGAACTAGAAGCACACAGATTTAAAGATGCCTTTCTTCTGTATTTGTAACTGTTTTTTCTTGCTTTGTTAATTGCAATGTAGTTTTGTTGTTTCTTATTTGTGGCAGACATTCGATTTGAGTTTTTGTTTATGATAGGCATGCTGTAAAAGAGATGGAAGAAAGTCCCTCATCAACAGTTTGGGGTGGGAAAATAACTGGAATCAAGTTTGGTTTGGATTTGTGTGTGTTTGGATTTGTTAAAATAATCAATTGGTTTTGAATTGGACATGGGGGGTTTGCTTTTGGTTCGAAAATGTTGAAAGATTTGGCATTTGTTTTCAAAATTCTCACCAAAGGTCTTTAATATATTTAATAAGGCCATGATTTTTGCTGTGGATTGATTTTTAATTTTTATTTTTTTTGGTTATTTTGGTATGAGCTAAAAGCCTCTTTTGGTACCCGACGGGGCATGGATGTTTGGGAATTTTGGTTTTAGGGATGTTTGGGTTTGTGTTTTCTAAACCTTAATCCATATATTCAATGGAATCACAGTTGATATATACCTCAATTTGGTTTGTTTTTAAGATTTGGGGTTCTATTTGTTTTCTAAGATTTGTTTTTTTAAACATTCAAATTGGAAAAGAGAGGATAGAATGAGAAAGTGAGAGAATGGGTGTTGATTTCCTATGAGGGAAGAGAATGAGAAAGATAGACCTTTGTGGAGAGCTTAGAGAGAGAAAGTTGGAAAGATGGAGAGGGAGAATGAGTGGGAGACAGTGTAGAGAGGTTAGGGGGTCACTCAGCATAACACCACACAAAAAAAAAAAATGGGTTTAAATTTTATTTTTTTTTTCAATCCACTCTTTTTGAAAAATGTTTGGAGAAAATGTTGATTTTTTTTTTTTTGTGGATAAATTACTCAGTTTAAATTGAGCTCTGTTAAAAAAAATGGTGAATTTAAATTTGTATGAAAATTGAGTTTAAATTGAATTTATGAGTTATGTTTATGTAGAAAATATTTTTTGTTTGTTTGTTTGTTTGTTTGTTTGTTTTTTTTTTTTTTGTAGATAAATTTAAACTCCAAATTTAAATTAGGTTTAGATTGGGTTATGTTAAAAAAATGATTATAAAAGTGAATTTTGAGAAAGAGAGGAGAAATAATGGGAGTTGTGTGATTTGTGAAAAAACTAAAAAGAAGAGTTTTTTTATTAATAGAATTTTGACTTCAAATTCTTATAATAAATTATATTTTTCAATTTTTATTTTAATTTTATTGGGGTGTATTTAGGTTTGAGTACTTTTACAAAATTCATTTCAAACTCAATAAATTTGATAAATTACATTTTAAATCAATACTTTTAAATTTAATTATATTTTAATCTTATAATTAATTTAGAAATGGATATACACTAGGTGACACATTATTTTTATGAGTAATACATTTTTAAACCTCCAAACCAACCCTGGGGACTTACTTGGTTCGAATCTATTGGGAAATTACAATACTGTATTTATTATTATTTTTGTTTTTAGAATTTTAATTTATTTAGCTTTTATTGTTTGTTGAACAAACTACAAAATTTAAATTTTAAAACAACATAATAATTATTTATTTGGTAGTATTTTATATGTCAATGGGTATGAACAACAGAATAATTATTTGTTTGTCGGCAGTGGGAGTATTTCAGTGCTTCTCTGTGAGTTGCTTCACTGGAGTTTTGGGTTATTTCGTTGTTATTTTATTCGAGTTTTATAAAGCGTATGATACAAGTAAAATTGTTACAATTTTTTAAAAAGAATACTATTTCTTTATATTTTTTTAATATTTTTGTCAAAAAATATTACAGACTTTATAAATTTTAATGTGATACGTATGAATTACAATTGTATTTTGATCACAACATTATTTACACCGTGCCTTTAGGCACGGGCATACGCTAGTGTATATATATATATATATAGCTACACTGTCACATTGACAAGTTGGTGCCATCTCTTGGTAAATGACGATTTTGTTCCTTTACATTAATTTTGAAAAAATGTGATCTTAGAGACAAATTAGTCATTTTAACTTCAAATATCATTTCAACACATTTTTTAATACAACAACTTAAATAAAATTCTATCCCATCTTTTTCAAATACAAAAACTAAAATAACTTCCTAAAATAATTAAAAAATCTCTAAAATAGTCACTTACCAAATACCACAATGTATGGGTGGGATGGAATCGTAAAGAGGAAGACGGGGTTGGGCTGGAAAGCAAGCAAGGCTCTTTTTCTTCTTTGACGTTTTCCAACCGTGAGAATGAGCTAATAATGAGAACATTTTTGTGAGCAAACAGTCTCAAATTTTTGGGCAAATTTTACTTTATGTTTTGTTTACTTTTCTAATATTTGAAGATGACCATATAATTTCTTTTTTATTTGTGAATTAAAGCGTATCATTAGATTTGATAGTGATTTAATGAAAAAAAATTAATATATTTCAATAGTTTTGTCATTTGTTTGGAAGAGAAAGTGTACTTTAACTCTTTATACTTTATTTCATGTGTAATTATTCTCTTGAAATTTGAAAATAAACACATTAACCCTCTTAGTCTGTTACATATTTCACACTTGTTGTTAAGATAGACAGAATATTTAACGGTATACTTTAATTCACAAATTACGTGTAAATTATGCTATCATTTTTAAACATTAAGGGTAAACCACACATTACCTAAACCAAAAAAGTAAAATGAAATTTGTCCCAATTTTTTTACCAAAAATTTGTATGAATATTTGGTAGAACTTTTGAGTCTCTAACATTTTTTTATTCTAGTTTGGAAAAACGGCTTGGTTGGTGACAAAAAAGTGGGTTATAGTGACCTTCCTTAGTTTTCATTTGGGATATAGGTTAGTTTTTAAATTTTTTAGTTTTTTGGCTATTTTAATCTGAGGTTAAAAAGTTTTGTTTGGAATGGACTTTTGATTTTTTTAACTTTTGTAAAAGAAAAAAGTGAAATGATTATAGTTTTGATGTGACATTTTGTCTTATTGACTTTTTAATATATTTTGTCTTTTTGTGTTTATTTTAGCCTGGTAGCCCTTCCAGCTCACATGCCAAACGAGGGCTTAATGTTTTGGACAATCACATTGGCGGCTTTTTCTTTGTTTTTTATTTAAAAAAAATTATACTGACCTCTCATGTAATTAACAGCGTTAATGACAGAGTTAGTTTAGTAATTTTTACATTGAAAATATTTTTATTAATAATAATTAAATGTGTAATTATTATTTTGGTTATATTTTATGTGATATTTGGTTATGATTAATTTATTTTTAGTTATGATTGAAAAAAAGTTTAATTATGACATTTATTGGAATCAACACCACAAATGTTGTAACTTATATCAATAATGTTAGGTTCCATAAAAGAAATACTATGAAAAATTTTCATAAAAATTCTCCACCGTTAGATTAGTTTTATGAAATTTTTCATAATATTTATTTCATTATGCATAATATTACTCTATTTATATATGATACAAATAAAATGATGTGTGTTTTAGAATAACTTATTGTTATGACAAAAATGATGATGAAACAAATTAAAAAATTAATTACTTAAATATAAGAGAAGTTATTTGATAGTTTTTAATAAATATTTGGCATCATACAGTTTAGTTGTCTTAAAAAAAATTAAAACAAAATTGATGAGTCTCACTATTTAAATCAATAAAAATCAAATTGAGGCACTACATGTATTTATTTGAGTAGTATTAAATATATTTCTAAATACTCACATGGTTTTATATAAAATTTATTACATTACATACATACAAGTTCTTGTATTTCTCATTTTGCTACAATAATTCATACTAATTTGTTTACTTAAAAAATGATTAATTGATTTCTTTTATTCTGAATTTATAGATAATCACTTCAAATGCTATATAAACCAAACTGAAATTTCATATGTGCTAATCTAACAACTAATCATTGACTTTCGCCCTCTCCCATTCCAAAGAAGAAGAAGGCAAAACCGTTAGTCAAACTAACGGTCAATTACCAGAAAAGGAGAATATGCAAATCAAAAGCAAACCTCAAGGGAAGTTAGTGTAATTTTAGAAAAAAGAGAGGCGGCCAACGTGATTATTAAAAATTTCAAGGGAAATGAGTGTAATTTACCCTTTAGTTTATCGCTAATATGTAATTATTTTTCAAAACTTGCACTGAATTGATATTTTCCCTAATAATAATTAGGGAAAATTTCTTGTCAATGAAACTTTCAAGTTTTAATTACATTTTCATGAAAAATTTTATGATTTTATATTTTAATATTTATAAAATTTATTATTAATTTGAAAATATTTTTATACAATTACATTGAAATGAAATTATCCCTAATAAGTAGGCCAAGTTGGGCTTCAATTATTATTCTTTAATCCAGTCCAGTCTTGTGAGTACGAATCTCATATCTTAAACAAAAGAAATTTTAAGTAGTCAGAGTACTGATCTTTGGGAAAGGAGGGTGATAACGGATAAATGCACATCTCCTTACAACTGATGAATAGAAGAAATACCACGATAACTACACAAAATGTAAAATTCATTGGTTAAAGCCAAGACAGTTTAAGAGAGAGTGTTTATTTAACAAGATTCAAGTTGTTTAGCGGGGGCTTACAAGATTGTATGTGAGTTTTGATAGGCCGAATTTAACCATTGCACACTCGGCAACTTTGGCAAAATAAAAACCACAATAGAAGTTTGGTCTAGCAATCTAGATCGTCACATATAATCTTGTAAGTCATCATCAACACTTAATAAAACACGTTCACCCTCATCTACATATATGACATCATAAGTTCCAGCCACTAGGTTTCACCTCTTAGCCACTTCTTCCTGCAAGTCTGCAAAACTCATGACAAACACGGATAAAACCTCGTTGTAATATCTCCGCATTTTGCTTTTATAGTCACATCTTTTGCATCTTGCATCATTGTATCATGTGGCTTGATGGTGGCCAAGGCTTGAGTAGAAGGTAGATGATCAGAATTCAAATGTACGATTTGTTCCTGATGAACACGGCAGATTCATTGAGCTGAGAGCTATCATGTGGCTTGTTGTGAACAGTAGTAGCCAAGGCTTGAATAGAAGGCGGATGATCAAAATTCAATTGTAGGATTTGTACCTGATCAAAACATGGCGCAGATTCATTGAGCTGAGAGCAACCTGCCTCATTATGCAAGGCGGCCACCTCTTGATACCATAATCTCTACATAGACGCTTCAATGTAGATTTGCTAACTGCAAAAGGAAGAATCCCAATAAGAGAACTTACTTTCTATTTGTTTATGCAAAATGCTCAATATATATTCTCTACTAGAAGAGTCCATATAGTTGAAATAACTACCAAGATCACAAGTAGGCATTACATTTTAATTTATGAAAGTGCAAGCATACCTTTGAGTTTTTTTGCAGCATTCTCAAGACTCATTTCGGAAGTTTTTAGGATATTCCCTCTATTGGAATTTTAATTTTAACTCCAGTTTTGTAGCCTTTTATTTTTGACATCCTTACTGTGCCTTTTTTCTGGTGTACAAGTAATAGCAATGTTGTTACGTTCTGTACCAACAGCATTGCTTCCATTACTAATGGCATTCATTAATTGTCGATCTGATGAATCCAATTGTATTATCTCTCCTTCACTTTGAGGCATTTGAACAGAATCAAGTTTCCAATCATTTGCAAAATCAATTTGTTCCATACATAATTCATTCCCAAGGTTTTCTCCAGAGAGCCTAAATGTTTTGAAACTTCTCCTCATTGTTCTCAATATTTCCCATCATGAGGTATGTGGGTTTTCACAGGCTCTGTTGCTCACCAGCATGAACAACTCTAGCACGCAAACACCATTGTGAGTGGAACTACTCTGCAAGCATATTGCAAAGCTAGCACATAATCCAAACTCACGTGCATAGTGCACTAAGGGGTACTCAGTTATCCTAAATTGGACAAAAACACTTTCTTTAAGTGATGCACATTATTGACAATTCCAAATTCATAGTCATGCCGGTTGTAATGACAACTTACACCAAGGTTGCAACCATCAACTAGAGCCGTGCACGGGCAGCCGGCCCTGCATGGGACCCATGCATGAGCCAAAGGTAAATTATGAACTCTACATACCATTTGCAACACCTCCTTGATTTCATCCGAGGCAATTGCACGAGCTTCATTTTTGTCCACACCCTGGTTTGAAAGTATTGTCAGAACATATTGCTCACCATATTAAATTAAGTAAAATTAAATACCAAATCTGATGTTGGATAATAGTTTGCCACTTACAAATTCCATGCCCTTGTGTCCAAATGCAACTAAACAATTCAAACCTACCTCCTGCATGAGAATGGAAAGATGCAACTGAGGAATTTCATAAACTTTGAAATGTAGAATAATTTTTTGCCAATAAAAAGAAGCATATACGAAACTCTATAATGGAAAAAATTCAGTCACATTTAAATAAACTCAGAAATGCAACAAAAATATACAATTTTTCATTTTGCTTTTTCGTTCTTTCTACCGTGGAAACTTGTGCTGAGAAGAATCCAAAAAAGAAAAAAGAAAAAAAGAGCATTATTGCATCTTCAATCTTCATAGGCTAAAAGATGTTTAGTTAACATTTGAAATGAAACAATGATTACAAGTAGGACAAATTACGGTGGTATTACCTATAGTTTATTCATTCTATCAAAAAAAAATTTATTTTTTTCCATTTCTTCTTCTTCTTTCTCCCACTCTTTCTGATTATTATGCATTGTTCTCGTCCTGATCTACCCCATTCCCAATTTTATTTATTAAATATATTTATATATATAATATGTATACAATTTAATTTTTTTAATATAATAAAACTAAAATATTATAATATTATAATTAATATTCATTTTCACTCATTTATTTATCACATTACATCTTTTAACTCTCATTACATCTTTTAATAAAACATCAAATATCAATAGGAATAGTTCAAATCCTCCCAATTTTCCCATAGTTTCAACTAATTATTTAAAAATAAAAATTAAAAAAAAAACTAACCCAAGCTACTTTGAAGACCAATCTTCAGACTAACTTTATTGTTAATACAAGAATATTATAGATGATACAAAAAACCCAAGCTACTTTCACAACCAGCTGTGTTGGAATGTCAGAGGTCCAAAAAATATAAATGAATTAAGAAACAAACCATGAAAATAGTGCATCAAAATACACTGGTCTTTTTTAATTAAGAAACATAAAATTCATAACCACGATCAAATAAAGGGAAAAAAAATAACTAAAGACAAGTATCAAAAAATTAAAAGGCAACAATATTATGACATCATCCTCCTTCAACCCACAAAGAAATTATTCTTTTTCAATGTAACTCTAACATCGTGCACAATAGACACTAAATTTACCCAAAAATCCATGGCAAGCATATGTGACTTTCACCAAAATATTAAATTAAATTGTTGCACTTAAATTTAACCAATTTTTAAGGGCACTTTACTGTCCACACTCAATAGCCACCCATAAGATCAATCTTTTACATTGATAAGAGGCTTTACAAAAATATTAGAAATCCATTGAAGTACATATCGACAGAAAGCTTTACAAAAGTGGTTAACATCGAGGATATACCTTACAAAATATTTATCAACTTTACAAAAGTGGTTAACATCAAGGATATACTTTACAAAATATTTGTCAACTTTACAAAATGTATGTCATATAATGTCTTCAAACTTGAGCATACATAGCCATATATTATAAACTTTACAAAATTTATAATATATTATATTAACTTTATTTTTTATTTTTAAAGCAAAACTAAACCCAGTCCCGACCCTGATATGATGTGGGGTGGGGGCGGAGGATGACAAATCCGATCCAAACCCGCTCTATTGACATCCCCACTCATTGCTATTTGCTATCATTACCAATGGCCTCCTCCGTCAACAACTTTTGGCCACTACGTTTCTCAATCGCTAACCACCTGTCATTGCCACCAATCACCTCTCACTGGCGGTAACCACCTTTAGCCACCACCTTTTATTGAAAACCTCTTTCAACTACCATGTTAGACGGTTAACCAACCATGTCTCTTTTACCATTGATAATCACTTTTGACCAAACACTTCTTGTGGCCAATAACCACCTCTAGCCATTACCAATTGCCTCTTGCTGGTGGCAAACACTTTCGGCCACTACCTCTCATTGCCAACAATCACCTCAAACCACCATCTCCAACCATCAACAATCACCTCCCTCCCGCAACCCCCATTTTCACTTGTTTTTAAAACAAAATTTTAAAATACTTGTATATCAAACATATTTTTTATTTTTATTTTTAGTTTTACCCAAAATAAACAATAAACTGTAAACGTCGCCAAATGAAAGCTCACTCCCCCTTTCTCTCTCCTCTGCCACTAGGCAGAGCTGCCCCATCCTCTTCTCTCTCTCTCTCTGCATAATTAACAAATACATTAACATATTGTTTTACACTTTCATTAGAGCATTATTTTGCTCAAACAAACACACCAATGCAGATGTTCAGAGAGAGAGAGTAATGAGTAATCAGGCCTCGTTTGGGAACAGGCTAATTTAGTAACTTTTTGGCTAATTGGCTAAAAAGGTTGGTAAGAAAAACCTGTATGTTTGGGCCAACTTTTTGGCTAATTACGAAACGACGTGCAAAAAGTAGAGAGAAAATGGAATCTTTGACTTTTTGGTATGGGTTGTTGGCTTTTTGGCTAAAAAGGTAACTTTTTGGCTAATTGGCTATTTTAGCCTCTTGCCAAACGAGGCCTCAATATTAACAGGACAATTGAAAATGCCAATTTGTGAGTGAGTAGGGGACTAACCTCAAAATCTTTATATATTTGCCTGTCAAAATAGCTATTCCAAATTAGCCATGAATCTCTGGGGGTTGTTGATGTCACTACCTCAAGTACACCAACAACACACCTTTGGGTAGAACGTTCAAACACTGGGAAAGCCAAAGATTGTCTAATTCGGCAATGTAAAGCATGGTTGCGTTGTGGATACTCTGCGGTAGAGTAATACCCCATGTTAGGAGTGGATTCTGTCAATTGATGCTTGAACACTCGGCCAGGAAGCCCGAGGTGTTCTTCTTTACAACTCTCCCCATCCAAATCCAAGTAAAATTTATAATCCATAATGATCATCCTAGACCAACAAAGTCCTTCGATATCAAGTCGTACATCAGTTGATGCTAAACCAAAAGGTTGGTTTAGTCATAAGAAAAGTCCGGCCCTCTACTGTTATGGGTGCCCAAAATTGAACTACTTTCGGATAATCATCACAAAATTGTATAATCCAGTAAATCGCATCTCTGATCTTCTTTTTCAATCCCAAAATATCTGATAATAAAAAAAAAATCTGATAATAATAATAATAATAAAATAAAATAAAAAACAAATTCCAAGAGAGAAAAGTGATTTCAAAATCAGGTAACTGTTGAGGAAAAATAAAATTTTGTTGCTCACCGTCGGCGAGAGTCGAAGGACGTTCGAGTTCGTTCTCTTCTCGGTCCCAGAAAACCCATCCAACCCATTCACCGACTCTTCCATCCCCCACTTCATCCAGTTCAGTTCCATTTTCACATATTTCTTAAAATCTTCAGGGAAATTCTCACGCTCCATCGCTACACTTGCAGCACTATCGTTTAAGGTCAAATCTACCTCGCAGCCCCAACCCTGGGCCATTTTTCTTATATCTTTCATCAACCAATAAAATTCAATTTTTTTTCAACAACTCCGGCATTCAAAGAGTTCCCTCTCCTCTCCTCTCATCTCCTAGCATTCAAATCCGGTCCCAAAATGGTCATGGGGTTGGAAGGATTCTACCGGTTCTATATAAATTTCTATGGGGTTAATTACATTGACCTCACTCTTGACGTTTTGATAATTAGTTATACGAAGGAAAAAAAATAAATTTTTTTGATATTTACCTCTTTTTAATTTAAACTTTATATTTTAAATTTTAAGAAAAATTTCAATCGTCCATCCACCGTGTTAAAGTCTTATAACGGATAATACACCCGGCGTTATGTTATTTGTTATTTTAAATTACAGTAATGTTAGGTATCATGAAAATTTTATCATGAAAATAATCATGAAAGCATTATGACTCTTAGATTACACTTAAAATAAAGCACTACACATTAATAAAGGTAATCTAAGGATCATAAATTTTTCATGATCATTTTCATGACAAAATTTTCATGATCCCTAACTTTTCCTTTTAAATTAATGGTGATCAACTAATTTTGAACTTGACCACACATATTAAAATGGAAAATTTGGTCAAAATCCTCTCATATGCATTAAGGACAAGAATAAAAAAAAATTTTCTTGAAAAGTCTAGCACACACTATTATCATCAAAATATCTTTATTCAGTAATTTAATATTTTACACTTTAAAATTATATAATTTTTTATCTAGATATCACTTTTAACAAAATTTATATTTTCAGAATCCTCTCATCAAAATTTATCAAACAAGATTTAGGTTGAATATGAAACTTTTTTTAAAAAAAAATAGTAAAATTTTTACCGTCGAAATTAACGTCAGCAGTAAAATTTTACTCTCTCATAGTAAAATTTTACTCTGATTCACAGTAAATTTTCATTTAAAATTTTAACTTTTACATAGTAAAGCACCATCATCATCATCATCATCATTAAACACCATAGTAACTATAGTTATTAGTAAACAATTACAAAATTATAACTTTAAAAGAGTAAAATTTTACTAGTAATTTAAAACAGAACATCAACAAATAAATGACAAATTACATATTATTATAGTTAGTAGGTGTGTACATAATGCACATCTAGTAACTATAATTATAATACATGCATATACATATGTATATCTATATTATTATATATGGGTCACGCTATAGTAAACATCTCTCAAAGGTAGGTGCATACCATATGTAGATTTGTTACACGTTTGATAAATTTTACATATATTTGTGGTTCAAAAATGAAGTTCAATATTTTGTGATAATGTTGCATATTATCACAAAATGTATAACATTAACACAAAAATACGTAGCATTATCATAAAATGTGTAATTTTATTTTTTAACTACAAATTTTTTGATCAGCAAAGTAAAAATTTCATTAATAACATTAAATTAAAGGTACAGGAAAATGACATGTATCGAGAGAGATTTGGAAGTACAAAATACCCCTACTACTGCTACTCACACCCATACAATCAACCCCTCGACCTCACGATTTTTTTTTTTAAACAAAGAACAATAAAAAAGTTAAAAAAACTTAACTATAAAAAAATACAAGAAATCCCACAGAATCTACCTACAAAAACCAAGCCAAATCAAAGCCTACACCAAACACCAAAGCTTTCCCGCCCACATGCAAATTTTCAAACTAAAGCTGTCCCACGCCTGACAACACCCAGCACCCACCTGTGCTACACGCCCACGCCTATGCTTCCCACCTGTGCTGCACACTCCTCTGGGGGTATTCACCTGTGCTACACTCCACCACCATACACAGCTACACTCAACCACCGTACACAGCTACATTGATACACTGAACCTCCTTCTTGCTGCACCGAACCTTCTTCTCCGAGACCCAAACAGCTACACAGCTACACTAAATGCCGTCAACAACCTCCACACGGGCACCATTGCCGTCAACAACCTCCATACACAGCTCCCTCTTGCACCCTGCACTCTCCTCTTCTGGCTTCACCGTCCTCATCTAACACCCACAAATATTAATATATAAATAACTCTAATCTCATCATCAAATGGACTCAGATCTTCGGGAAGAAGAAAACATGCTTCTGTTTGTCTTTGTCTCAGCACTAGAATCTCTCGCCATTTCTCTCTCTCTCTCCCGAGGTCGAAACTACCTCCTCCACAAGCCGAAACACCGACTCCCACCAAAGAAAACCCATGGCTGAAAGATCCAAGATCCAACTCCGTCGGACTCCCCCAAGAATAGCATCTCACTCTAAAGATCGCCGAACACCAAAACTGAACCCACCCCAAGGCAGAACCCACCCCGACCACCCAAAAGAACAGAAAAAAAAAAAAAAAGGAAAAACTGTGGGGATTCAAGTTTATTAAAAAGGAAACAACAATCACGCACAAAAGAAGCGAGGCCAGCCGACCGCCATTGCCAAGGCGGCGGCCGGCTGGCCAACAAAGAGGCTCGGGGTGGAGGTTGTAACTATCCTACATTATGTAATATTTACTACAAAAATACTTAACATACACTATAACAATATATAAGGGGTGTTTGGGAAGAAAACGTTTTGGCTTTTATGGCTAAAATAGTACTAAAAGACAAAATAAATTAAAATAATCAATAAGACAAAATATCACATCAAATCTACAATTATTTTACTTTTTTTCTCACAAACATTACATCCAATCCCAAAAAAATCCAACTCTCTTCCCAAACACAATTATTTTAGCTTACTAAAATAACAAAAAACAAAAATAGCTAACTTCCCAAACACTCACGTAACAATTTGTATATGATACACAACTTTTGATAGGGTGTGTACCATAAAATTTATCTTAATCATTTTGAGTCAGGTAAAATTATCAAATAAAACAAAATTTTGCTAAAAAAATACAATATTATAATGACTTTAAAAATTGAGATAAATAAAATAATAATGTGTGACTAGTCAATTTAAATTTTGTCTTAATGATCTCCATGAATAAAATTAATGGTAAATTACAATAAAATCCCTTAAATAATGACCTATTTGTATTTTACCCATGAACTTCAAAAATCAATAATTAACTGCTTTAAAATATTATCTTGTTATAGTTAACCTCTTCTGTTAGTATTTTATTAGAGTTACACAAAATCATATCATATGTAAGGGACGTGACGTATTTATTGAATGCTAAAGCAATCATGTTCTTATTTGGTGATTTTTGAAGGTCTGGAAGGGCCAATCTTTAAATTAAAGAGCAGGTATAGTTGATTTTCAGATGGAGTAGAGCTGTCATCACCCCCTTTTTGGATTTTGATTAGTTTTTTGAGTCATTTTGATGTATATTAAGGATTTTTGCTTTTCTTTATATAGGTGTGCATTCCCCTTGATGCTTTTTGCATACAGATTGCACCCGGGTACATCCTTATTAAATCTCTACTTATCAAAAAAAGCAAAAAATACCTTTCATTTATATCCCAATTTCAGCCACTGTAAAAAACAAACCTCTCAATAACGGCAAGGCATACATGACAATTTGGCTACAATCTATTTTCATCTAGCATGTAAACTATTTGTGAAAATAAATCACAAAAAATATGCCTCTGGTTCTAGGAAATGCTGTGAATTGAATTCAATATGAAGGCAGTCCGTGAGAACCACTGACGGAACAGAGATAACAAGAACGAGAAAACATGACAAAGAGCCAGATGAAAGTGCAACAAATATTTATATCCATTGTTTGCAACAGGATATCTTGAACACGGAACCCAGGAAAATAAAATCTTCGACTCAAAGCCCACTTGCAGGTTACCCAAATGGTTTCTTCAATTTGATGGCGGCCATCCCATTTATTGAGTTGAAACAAATAATTTTTATATAAACATAGTAAAGCTAAAACTCCCCAATTATTCCCATTAGCTGGACCAAACACAGATATAGTATGTATGCTATCATTGATAAATACAACTTAAAAGAGAAGAAAATCAAATCAAATCAAATCAAACCTAACTGGACACTGCAACAGTAACGAACATATTTTTCAGAATTAAGTTATTCTAGCTACTAACTTGTTAAGACAAAATTCCAACAAAAGAAATTGAACCGAGTCATGCATTCGGTTAACCACCTCAAGTTGGTTGACCTTTATGTATTCCCAAACATGTCTTAAGACCTCAGACTGAATCATCTCCCTTCCACTAGTACCAAAAAAATTTGCAAGGGCTTCAAATATTATCACAGCTGGTTCAGATTCAGCATTTTTTGTCTCTGATTCCACCTCTACTTTTGGTTTCTTAGAATTTTGACCTACCAGTTCTGAAAGCATCAAAACAATGCAGTCAAAGTCATTGGAAGAAAAAAAACAAATATAAACAAAGAAACAAACAAACAAACAAAAATTGGAACACAAAAACACTGTACTGACAGACACATACTTGTAGGTTCAAGTGTGATTACATGTTTAGCTAACAATTTATTCATCTTGAACATGTCAGTACAGTCTGTCTCAAACACCAAACGTAGCTCATCATTGCAAATTATCTTCCTTTTGTTACTTGGATCTTGAAGATTGTTTTTCCTTATGTAAAACCACAACTGCTTCACAATCTGAACCAAACAGAATGTCACTTTAGAAGGAACAATGTTAAAAAAATGAACATTATTCAAAAAATAAAAAAATCCAGAAGTTTAAACCTCAGTCCTAGGCGGTGCTGGATGCCCGACAATGGCCTGAAGTTCAGGTGAAACCCCACAAAGTTTGTTTAGCCCGCCTGGCCCACCTCTCCTCTTTTTTCCAGTTTGAGAACTGCAAAGAGATAATAATAAATAACACAATCACAACAGGCTAATCATCAAATGACACATCCCACTATAAGAATATCAGGTAGAGAGATTTTTCAAAGCTGCAGACAACACATACAAAGTTAACGTAGTATGACCAATCAGTATGCTGACTATAAATCTTTAGGGGATAACCATCCAAGCAAAAGCAATTGAACGTGAGATAGAGCAACCATTGAGATAGAGCACCCAAGGGTTATTACACCGTTTTGAAGTCAGAAGATCATGATCACACATGTTGGAGGTTTCAGCTTTGAGGTTAAAGACTCCACCACTCCTTAGTTCACATGTACATGGACATTAAAGGCTAAAACCGCTGTTTAGTTCACACAGCTAGCTTACACACGTATTTTCTTTAATCCAACTTGCTTAGTGTTTATGAATACACAGGCTATTGCCATTATTTGATTTGTGCTTAATGCTTATGGAAGAAAGCGCTCTTATTGCCACAGTGATACTCCAAACCAAGAATCGATGAATTGTGTGAATAACTCCAATACAGAAGGCCTTGCAACCTCACAATAGTTGCTTTGCATGGAACCAGGACTTCTATACAATCAAATTTGTAATTTGGTTTATTGGTTAAATGATTGTACGAACCACATTATAGAGACAATGTTGGGGTATATCATATATGGTCTACTATCCTCACAGTAGCAGAAGAGTGAACTAAGCTCTTATCTGGGGTTTGTTTGTTGATACATACACTTGAAAGCAAGATCTAATAGATTGTGCATTATCCCAGAGATTAAAAATGGAAAACACTTGAAAGCAAGATCTAATAGATTGTGCATTATCCCAGAGATTAAAAATGGAAAACAATTTATTTCCTAAGTCCTAAGTTAAAGATTGCACTCCACTCCACACTTTTCATACTTAAATAAATCAGTCATACACCCAAGACAACAGTTTGTTCCTCTATTGGAACAACCCACAATCTATACAGTATACCGCAAACCAGTGTGCTCGAGAAAAATCTTTACCGCTCGGCCAAGCCATTGGGGTTACCGCAAACAATCACATTGTTACATCACAAATTACAAATTCATAGAAAAATAAACATCAAGGCACAAAACAATAGACTTACAAGTTATGATATCATGATGCCAGTGAATTCTAACCAACTCGAGAACAAACAAATCCAAACATCGATTGGTTGTTTAGCAAACGTAACCAAAAAGGAAAGTGAATAATTTTCCCACCAACCAAAAGGGCGGTTGAGCAAAACATACCTCTCTTTGGGGGATTCGGTAGCCGCGGCGTCAGTAGTAGCGGGGGCGGAGGATTCGGTCTTCGTAGGCGGCGGTGGTCGGAAACCGAGGTCGTCGGCGGCGAAAGGAGGGGGTTGGTGGAAATTAGGGTTTTAGTGGAGGAGAAAATGGGTTTTTGGAGGGGGTTGGTGGTGGTGGAAGGGTGGAGGTGGAGGGTGAGATCGGAGGAGGAGGTGGTGGATATGGTTTTGGATGAAATCGCGCTTGGGAGTGAGGTCTAACCCTAGGTTGGATTCCAAATGGTGAACGACGCTTTTGAAGGAGGTGAAGGTGGTGGAGCTAGGGTTTGTTTGGCGAAGAATAGACTCTATGGCTTCAGTTATGTACTGGTAGTACACCATTGTTGTTTCTCTCTCACTGATTCAAATACTTTGTACTTATAATTAAGTTTTAATAGTTTCTGTGGGGAGCCTATAATTAAGTTTTAATGTAGGGTTCAGCTTGTTCAGTTCGAGATTAGACTGGACTGTGTTTTTAAATTTGTGGGGATTTATTACGGATTTTGTTTTGAGAATTCGAACTGTTCAGTATGTAAAAAATTACGGGTTATATGTTTGTAAAAAATTACGTTAATCAGATATCAATAACTATGTTATCAAATTAGGTTTTTATCAACTGTTAATTTATTCACCGTCCATTTTATTTTATATAAAACTAATTTGATCACATAGTTATAGATATCCGATCAACGTGATTTTTCACAAGCATTTAGTACTCGATGGGTTCTACATATTAAACGATTTAAATTATCAAAACTGGATCCATAGTAGACTCCACAGATCCAACAATACCGTCCAATCTGATCTCAGATTAGACACAAACTGAACCCTTAAGGTAATATTTTGTACTTCTAGTTTATGAGTTTTAATAGCTCTAAGGTTTGTGTGAGGAGCCTATTAATGTCATATTTTGGTCTTATTTTTATTTTTTAATTTTTATTTCACTAAAATTCAATTAAAAGGGAAGCCTATTTAACGTAATATTTTGACCTTATTTTTATTTTTAGATTTTTTATCTCATTAAAATTTAATTAAAATTTTAATTTTAGAGGAATATATCATTACTGTTATATAAAATTAAAATTAACGGACTGGCAAAAACTCTCTCTCCCCTTTCACCATCTCTCTCTCTCTCCTCTCTTTTCACACTTGCTCTCTCTTTGTCTCTCTTTCTAGAAACTAAAATGACAAAAGAGAAAAGCTTCGTAGCTCGAAACTTTTTGGCTCGATTGGCCCGAAAACTCAATCAAGTATATTTCTGTCATATTTTCTCTCTTCTCTCTATGTTGAAAAGAAAAGAAAGTGAAAGTAGAAAAGATATTTGGGTTGAGGTTTGATTAGCAGTAAGACAATGCAAAGAAGAGAGGAAGAAGAGGAGAGAGAGCCACACCATCTTCAACATTTTGATGAGTAGTAGAGTTGATTGAAGCTCTATTGTTCTCTATATGTATGTATATATATGTGTGTGTGTGCGAGGGAGAGAGTTGGGGAGGCTGAAGGCAAGTATCGAAGTGCGAAGCAAGTTAGGAAATAGGAGTAGCAGAGTTATTATTGCCTAATTCGTGGACAAACTTTTCATGGTGCACTCTACAAAAATCTTGCTTGGTATTGTTGTTTGTTACTGGTGAAAGCCTAAAACTGTGCTACCTTGATAAAATTTTCAGCCAAATAGTCTGTGTAGGTAGCAGAGGATAGGTTCAAACAATTAGAAGAGAAAGAGGGTTAGACATTGATTTCTCTCTCCAAACCCCTCCTAGTGAGAGAGTGATAAATGTTCTTCATAGATAGAAGAATCAAACCCATGTGGTGTTGTTGATATGTGTTGTAGAGGACGGTGTGTCCAACAACAATGGTGGTGATTTTGGTGGCTATGTTGTGGGCTAACACATGGGTTCTGAGCCATGTCTTGGCCACAATCAATGAGTCGATCACTGCTCATGAAAACACCCACATGAACACGTGTGTGAGATAGTGATTGAAGGACCATTGGAGATGGGTCATGGAGAATTAGGTGTTATGTTTCTTTTCTTTTCTTTTTTTTTTCAAATGAAATGTGTGGGTGTGGGAGTTGAGTTCAGCACACGCCCATAGCAGATAGAAAATCAAATTCGGGCCACTCGAGCCTAATGCTTTCGAGTTATATAGCGAAGCTGATGACAAAATTGTCGTTGAGTGACAAATGGGTTATGCAAGACTATAATTATCCAATTAAAATTTACCACTTATTTGGTTGATAAATTACCAATATACTTTTAAGATGCTTAAATTTTGGATTGTTCTATGTAATTTTAGAAATTATATCCGTTTCAAATTTCAAATTGCATAATAAATGATTTATTTTATTAATTAATTAATAAATTTTAATGATATTAAAATATTTTTCAATTAAAAATTTTGATAATTTTATTACTATATAGGAAAATAGTTAGAAATTTTATTTTTCTATTAATTTTGTTAAATAAAAAATGCTAATAAGGAATATTTATAATTCTTAAATTTGTAAAAAACAATCTGTATTTTAAATAAATCTCAAAAAATCTATTTTTAATTTACCTTATTTGGTTTGGACTTTAGAGAATTAGCATCAGCAACAAACTAACTTGTTAGTTGTGTGCGCAGTGCAGTTGGTTAGGAAGGGCCTCAAGTTGTTACCAATATAGCACTTAGCGTGGGTTCGATTCTATTCCACTGTGCAAGTCTTGATTTAAACGAAACTTGTGTTGAGACGTCGGTGCAACCTCCTAAGTTATAACCTCTAATCTGAAATAAAAAATAGGACACCTTGATGATCTCGATATGAGCGATGTCTTGGACCTGTGGGATGATGTGAAGATTATCATGTATCCAAAAAACAAAACTAACTTGTCACAATTATAAATTATTGTTTTTTTTTTTTGGGGGTGGGGGAGATAATTACAAAGAAAACCTTAGAGTTTGACCCTAATAACATAAGTTTTTAATTTTGTCAATTTAAATTTAAATTTTTTGATTTGTTTTCAATCTAAACATCTGCCTAGTTTTGGTAAATAAAATCAATATATAAAAAGATATTTTGGTCATTGAACTCAATGAAAATGATATTTTAAACATTTTATGTAGACCTACATTGAATTTAATGGTTAAAATATCATTTTTCTGTCAGTTTTACTTAACAAAAATAGGCATATAGTTTGGATTAAAAACAAATCAAAAGATTAAGATTTAAATTGACAAAATTAAGAACTTAGAGTTTATTTTATTACAAGGGTCAAACGTTGGGTTTTTTGGTAATTATTCCTCCTTTTTTTAGAAAATGATTTGTACATTAAAAAAAATGGTACATAAAATCATGAGGAAACAACCAACAGCGTATTAGTTAAAAAAAAAAAATTTCAGATTGATGATAAACTTAATAAATTTTAATTATTAAAATAAAAACTTTATCAGGAGTATGCAACTATTTTTAAAAAGCACACCTAATCTGTAATAACATCATAGTGCCATTTTTTTTCAAATTGTAAATCATTTTAACGAGTCTTTTACTTTAAAATGAGTGGATACACTTTTGCCAATTCATTATGCATGCATTTTTGAATATATATGTGTATATATCCACTCTTGTTTTTTCTTTTTTATTTAACAAATAAAAAAAACTCCATACCATATTATTATGGGTAAATTACATTAAATTTCCTTGAGTTAAAAAAATATAACAATTTCTATAATTTAAACAAAATTACACCAACTTTCCTTGATCAGCGTTGGTTGGACAAGCCACCAACCTTGTGCACACCCCTAATTTGGATTGCGCCTGTCCAATCTATTGTGGATTAACAAACCTTAGCCAAAATAAAAATAAACAAATTTCAAATAGTTAGTACTGATCTTTGGGGAAACATTACTGAAAAATCTAGAAACCTCCTAGATGTTGATTTGTGATTATGTACCAATTTTAAGTAGAATATAACAATCCCAATCAAACAATCAAGAGAAAGAGACACAACGATTTTTATGTGGAAAAACCACAATTGGACACCTTCCAATTGTGATCAAAAAATCACGGGCAACTGCCACAAGACAATCCACTAAGAAGATTTAAAGGAATTACACAGGTATCACTCTCAATTATCTAGTGAATCCACAACGCCTAATTGAACCAACCTCTATGTGCCTCTTCCAGCCCCATCTTCACCACGGAATTGTCTTTCTGATAAGCCACTCCGGATTCCACCAAAGCTTCAGGCTCGAATTCTTCAGAATCCACAACTGAAGAACAACTCTCTCTTTTGTATATAACAAACAAACCTTTGATGTACTCTCTTTAAACCATGAGTTGAATACTCAATAAAACATCAAAGAAAAAATAACAAAATATCCCCAGATATAAACCTTTAAGAACCAAAAAGAAGCTCTGGAGATATTCAATGAATAAATCAATGAATAGCCTAGATTTGGGAGAAACCCAACTATTTATAGAAAACCAAAGCAATCCTAGTTGGGAAAGAAAACCAACTTCTTGTAAAAAACCAACTTCTTGCAGAATTCCAAAGTAATCCTGTTTTTGAAGGAAACCAACTTCTTAAAGAACTCTTGTTACAACTTTGGTTTTGATCCATGGAATTTGATAACAAAAGGTCCTAACAATCTCCCCCTTTGTCAAATCCTGGATAAAACCAATCTAAAACAAATTTCCTAACAAAATTTCTCAAGCAGCACCACTAACTATGAACCAACACTCAAATCTATGCTCTTGAACAATTATCCTGAAATAAAATAACCACACACAAGCCAACCAAAATATGTGGAACTAGATTAAATAACAAAATATAAATCAATCCATAAACAAAATACTAACAATCCAACTGTACCAAAGAAGGATATAAGCAAAAGTAAAAACACTGTACCATCAACCAAACTACTGTACCATCAATATACATCAAACACTGGTAATGACGAACCAAACTCTCCCTCATTAAAAAACAACCACAAACACTAAAAACAGTAAACAAGAAGAAAAACGACAAAAAATAATATGGTGGAGCAAGTAAGGAATTTCAGATTTGTACCTTGAAACACACAAGATTATCCAAGAAGCACAATTACTTGAAAACAAAATATGCATAGCCTCTAGAAAATTTCTCATAAAAGAAAGTGATACATTATGTGAAAAGCATAGATCCCATGATAAAGGTGTGTGTGTGACTCTTGGAGTTCGACAAACACAAGATTCAAATCCTAGTAGTGATATAAAAGTTGGACCTCCGACAAGAGAATCTAAGCACAACTAAGGAAAGTCAAACCACTAGGAATCAAGGGGTATTTGGTGAGTAAAAGCGGAAGCTCCCTCTCAATCAATGAATCCTTTTTTTTTATGCTCTATTTTTTTTTTACATTTTTTTTTTTCTTTTGCACATTTTTTTTCTTTCTTTTGCACTTTTTTCTTTCTTTTGCACATTTTTTTCTTTCTTTTGCACATTCATTGGCGGCTGACACGCTCAAGAGTATGGAAACCGAACCAGAGAAGTATGGATATAATAAGGATGGCCTGATTAGTGACTCTAAAGTAGCCTTTTCCTCATGCCTGGACTACAAAGAATAGAGGGGAAAGCCATGTAGATGCAAAAAGATGGAAGGTGGTTAAGAGACTCAACATCACCCATGATATGCTAGTATAGGTCAATTCCTCTAGAAAAGCAAGAGATATCATGCCAGAAGTCTATGGAAAAAATAATCACTAAGGCGGAAGACTCCAATATTTGCTAATCCAAGAGTGTGTACAGAATGAGACATACTAATAAAAAAAACACACACTCTAAAATGAGTAATGACCACAGAAAGCACACACATATTAACATGTAATGGTTATTCTCATCAATTCCAATATGCACCAAGGACATCTCAAAAAATTTAAACTTGTAAAACCATACTAAGAAAATCTTTTTGGATTTTTTTTTTTTTTCAACAATAACGCAAAACAAAAAAAAAAAAACAAACATGCACACATTTTTTTTTTCATTAAAAAAAACACACAGAAACCCAAAAACTAAAACAAATAAACAAATTAACACAAGTCAAGTTTTCTCACCAAAATCTTTTTGGTCTTAACAAAATCAGGTCTAGCGGTCTTGGTAAATGTCATGGTGTTGTGAACACCCTCATGAATCTTGGTATTCCGCCTAGACAAATAAGGTTGTCTCCTAACCCAAAAAGTATAAGAATTTCTACCATTTTGAGACATTCTCCCATGCAACTTATAACAAAAAGGGCGAATATGGCCATGCATACCACAATGATGACAAATAAAAACAGGGTGTACCTTTTTTTCTTTTACCTTACCAACTCTAGGGACTTTGAGAAGTTTTTCCTCTTGTTGAATTTTTTGTCCTCCCTTTCCTTGAGTTCTTGCATCATGAGATGTTGATGCACTCTGTTTTTGCTCTTTTTTGCCACCAAAGCCAATGCCACTCTTGTCTGAACAGATTTGTTGAGACCCAATGATATCCTCCAAAGTCTTTGATCCTTTGTTCCAAAGACCAATGGTAACCATGGCACACTTGAGCTCATCAGTTCTTCCAAAGTAACTTGAGACATCTCGAGAAATTTAATCTTTTCTTCATACATGGCATGAGTTTCCTGTAGCTCATCCCTCTCTGTCTCACAAGTCAACAGTTTTGCACAAAGAACTTGTTGATCTTCAGTTATCTTGATGGCATTGATCCTAGCCTCGGAAATCTCCTCCTTAAGTTTGACATTCTCACATTCACATGCTTTGAGTTTTGTTGTCAGTTTGTCATTTAATTTGAATAACTTAAGAGACTCCTTATACAGCTTTTCATAGGCTTGCTCAAGCTCTTCATGATCACTCTCCGAAGATTCATCATCAGAGGTATTCTCAACTGACCTCTTCAAAGACTCTGTTTGTCCTTCAGTTTCGGAAGCCGCCATGAAAGCAAGAAATTACTTATGTCCCTCTTCGCTTAGATCTTCGTTGTCACTTTCATCTCCATTAGATTCTGATTCATCATCCCAAGTGATGGCGAGGGCTTTCTTCTTCTTCAAACGAGTGGGGCATTCTAAAGCAAAGTGGCCAAATCCTTGGCATTCATAGCATTGGACGCTTTCAGAGTTCCCTTGTATCTTTCATTTCTCCTTCTTGGCTATAGAATTAATTTTGACTTTATCTTTGCCTTTGGATTTATGAGTATGAGTAGATTCCAAAAGATTAGGATTTTTATTCAAAAAAGATTTTTTAAATTGTTTAACAAAAGCAGCCATAATCTTGGAATCTATCTCACAATCCTCATCAGAATCCTCAACCACTTTATGAGCACTACTAAAAGCAATATCTTTTTGTTTCTTTTTGAAATTTCTATGTGCCTCATAAGTTTGAAGATTTCCAACCAACTGATCTAGCTTGAGGTTGTCAACATCTTGAGCCTCCTCAATAGCCGTAACTTTTGGTTGGAACCGATCGGGCAAGGATCTCAAAATTTTTCCCACAACTTTGGATTCTGGTATTTTTTCACCTAAATTGAAGCTGGAATTTACAATGTCACTCAACTTCGCATAAAATTCATCAAAGGTCTCACTATCTTTCATAGAAAGGTTTTCGAAACTAGATGTGAGCCTTTGAAGTTTTGATCGTTTAACAGAGGGAGTGCCCTCATGAATAGTTTGTAAGATATCCCAAGCCTCTTTTGCGACTTTACAATTACAAATACGGCTAAACTCTTCAGGTGTGACAGCGCAAAAGAGAGAATTGATAGCTTTACTATTCCAGCTACTGTTTTGGTAATCAGTTGTGTCCCACTTATCAATTGGTTTGGGGAAAGTTACTCCATCAACAGTAATTGTTGGTTCAGTCCACCCATTCATGACGGATTGCCAAACTTTTTCATCAATAGATTTTAAAAAAGATCTCATTCGAGCTTTTCAAAAAGAATAATTGGATCCGTCAAGTAGGGGTGGTCGAACCATAGAATTTGCCTCACGAATTGAATCCATTATCACAAATCAAACAAGATCTCGTTCTAAAAGAAATTTTTTTTTATAAAAAAAATAGAGCGATCTAAAACAAGTTTTTTTTTAAAAAAAAAAACTAGAATGACCCGCTCTGATACCAATTGAAAAATCTAGAAACCTCCTAGATATTGATTTGTGATTATGTACCAATTTTAAGCAGAATATAACAATCCCAATCAAACAATCAAGAGAAAGAGACACAACGATTTTTATGTGGAAAAACCACAATTGGACACCTTCCAATTGTGATCAAAAAATCACGGGCAACTGCCACAAGACAATCCACTAAGAAGATTTAAAGGAATTACACAGGTATCACTCTCAATTATCTAGTGAATCCACAACGCCTAATTGAACCAACCTCTATGTGCCTCTTCCAGCCCCATCTTCACCACGGAATTGTCTTTCTGATGAGCCACTCCGGATTCCACCAAAGCTTGGGGTTCAATTCTTCAGAATCCACAACTGAAGAACAACTCTCTCTTTTGTATATAACAAACAAACCTTTGATGTACTCTCTTTAAACCATGAGTTGAATACTCAATAAAACATCAAAGAAAAAATAACAAAATATCCCCAGATATAAACCTTTAAGAACAAAAAAGAAGCTCTGGAGAGATTCAATGAATGAATCAATGAATAGCCTAGACTTGGGAGAAACCCAACTATTTATAGAAAACCAAAGCAATCCTAGTTGGGAAAGAAAACCAACTTCTTGCAGAACTCCAAAGTAATCCTGTTTTTGAAGGAAACCAACTTCTTAAAGAACTCTTGTTACAACTTTGGTTTTGATCCATGGAATTTGACAACAAAAGGTCCTAACAATTACCATCAAATTCTTGGGAAAAAAAAATATCCTCCTAAGGAGAGTGATGATAACCAATGGGATAAATGCACATCTCCAAGTAAATTTGCAAATGAATAATAGAAATGCCACAATAACTACACAAAATGTAAAATCTCTTTAATTAAAGCCAAGGCAGTTTCAGAGGAAGTGCTTATTTAGCAAGATTCAATTTGTTCAGTGGGTAATTGGCAACCTTTTCTTTCTTTTTTCTTCTTTTGATGATCAGGAATTGGCAACTTTTTCTTTCTTTCTTTTTTCTTCTTTTGATGATCAGGAATTGGCAACTTTTGCTCAAGCAATACCACAATAGGACTTCTGCCCAGCGATCTAGAATGACCCATATAATATCGCAAGTCTACATCGCAAGCTATTAAAATTGAATCACCCACCTCATCTTTATACTTGATATCATAAGTTCCAGTCTCTAGGTTTAGCCTCTTAGCCACTTCTGCTTGCAACTCATTGAGACTCGATGACAAAGACAGATGAAACAAAATTGCATTATCTTCTGCATATTTTACTTTTATAGGCAAAAGATTCACATCTTGCATCATTGTATCGCATGGCTCGGTGTAAACAATAGTAGCAGGGGATTGAGTAGAAGGCAGATGATCAGAACTAACAGACGAGGCAGATTCATTGAGTTGAGAGCAACCAGCCTTGTTTATGTTGCGAGGTGGCCACCTCTCAATATCATAACGTCTACATATACGCTTTAACGTAGATTTGCTAACTACAAAAGGAAGAATCCAAATCAGAGAACTTACATTCTATTTGTTTATGCAAAAAGCTCCATATATATTCTCTACCATAAAAGTTTGTCAAATTGAAATGAAATAACTACGAGATCATAAAGCAACATTACATATTAATTTATGAAAGTGCAAGCATACCGTTGAGTGTTTTTGCAGCATCATCAATGCTCATTCCTGAATTTTGTAAGATATCCTCTTTAGGAATTTTAATTCTAACTCCAGGTTTATTGCCTTTTCTTTCTGACGTCTTTACTGTGCCTTTTTCTTGTGTACTAGTACTAGCAGTGTTGTTACCTTCTGTACCAACAACATTGACAACACTGCTTCCATTATCTATGGCATTCAGTAATTGTTGATTTGATGAATCCACTTGCGTTATCTCTCCTCCACTTTGTAAGGGTTCCGACACAGGCAAAGATATAGTAGTTTGGGGCATTTGAACTAAATCAAGTTTCCCACCATTTTGAAAATCAATTCTTTCAATACATAATTCTTTCCCAAGTTCTACCCCAGAAGCAGCCCTAAAAGTTTGGAAATTTATCCTCATTGTTTCCAATATTCCCCACAATGAAGGAGGGGGGTTTTCACTGGCTCTGTTGCTCATCGGCATAAAGATCTCTAGCACGTAATCATCATTTCCAGTGCAACTACTTTGCAAGCGTATTGCGAAGCAACCAATTGATCCCAAAACTCGTGCATAGTGTGCCAAGGGGTACTCAGTTATGCTAAGTTGAGTTACATCCCTGCACAATACCAAATTAGTGGACGAAAGTGCTCTCCCTACAACCCCAATCCCTTTCTTCATGTGATGCACATTATTGACCATTCCAAATTCAGAATAGTAGTCACATTTGCTGTACTGACAACTTACACCAAGGATGTCACCATCAACCAGATCCCTGCATGGCCAGCTTATCCTACACGGGATCCATATCTGAGCTAAAGGTAAATCATGGTCTTCACATACTATTTTCAACACATTGTTCATTTCATCCAAGGCAATTTTACGAGCTTCATTTTTGTCCACATCCTAGTTTGAAAATATTGTCACATCCGGGTAATTTGTTAGAACATATTCCTCGCCATATTAATTTAAGAATGAATCAAATATCAAATTTGACATTGCATTAAAGTTTTCAACTTACTAATTCCATGCCCTCGTGTTTAAATGCAACCGAACTTTTCAGACCTACCACCTGTATGGCAATGAAAAGATGCAATTAGGGATCTCATAAGCTTTGAAATGTAGAATATATATATATATATATAGCCAATAAAACGAAGCGCATATATATATATATATATAAGAAACTCTACAATGGAAACAATTGAATCACACTTAGCTGTGTTTGGTTGAAGGACTTGACGAGAGAAATGGAAATAGAAAGAAAAAGAGAAAAAATTGATAGAATTCAAATTCTAAGTTATATTTAGTTGAGTTGAAAAAAAAAAAAAAAAAAAAAAAAAAAAAAAAAAAAAAAACTAGTTCAAAGATTTGGGGAGCAATTTGGAAAAGGAAAAGAAAAAAAAAAAAAAAGGTAAAATGTGAATAAAATATTTTTATATTTCACCTAATTTCATGTATTTTTTTCCTTTCTCTTTTCAAAATGCAATTCCACTTTTACAAGGGAAAAAAAAGTGAGAGGAAAATGCAATCCCACTTTTTATCTTTTGGATTTACTTAGGCTGTATTTGGTTGACTTAGATCAATTAGATAAGATTGTAAACTAGATGAAGATATAAATCCTCCAATTAAGGTAAGATTGTAAGACCCAAAAGCCTCTGCCTTTCTTTCCCTCCAAGACATGTTCAATTGAATTCAATCAAAACAAAACTGGAGTGTAAAAAAAAAAAAAAAATACAATTCTAGACAGAAAAACAGAGCTCCAGAGTTTGAGAGAGAGAGAGAGAGAGAGAGATAAAGCAAGAAATGTCACAAGATTCTCAGGAGATAAAGACGGTTGAGTAGTGGAGATGGTCTGAAATGCAAGGCCTTGAACTCATGTTACCACCACCACCAACAACAGCAAGAGACACAGAAAGAAAAGTATTTGAAGAGAGAGAATTGGGGGGAGAGAGAGAAAACAGGAGAGAAGAGAGAAGAGAAATGGAGGCAGCCCCTGAGATGAAGAAATATGGTTCTGTTCGCCCTCAGCTTTGAAACGTTTGAAAGTTAGAGAGAAAAGAAAATAGGGGAAACGGGAGAATTTTTTTTTATTTTAATGAATAGATCTCAGCCGTCCATGAGTTAGTGGGTGATGTGGCTCAATCTAAGCCATTCCCAGCAGGAAACACCACAGAGAGATTAAGTAGAGGATCCAGACTCAAGTGTTGCAGGCCATGCAGTCTTGTGCAAAAAGGCTACATCTTAGGAAGGAGAAGGTATTAGTTGGTTATAGGGCACCACCGGGTGGTGCTCAAAGATATTGTGATGGGTAGAGGAGATATGATTTATGATTTTATGCTGGGTGATTGGAGACATAAAAGAGCATGGAAATTTGTGATTGATGAAGAGTATTGCCCCGTGATACTCCAGGAACACCAAATAATTTTTCCTTAGAGTGAGTGATGTAGCAACATTTGAAATGTGGGACTAAAAAAATGGGCCAAACGATCCCAACAAGCCTTAACAGAAACAGGTGCTAATCATTTATATTCTTCAAATATAAATGTGTTTTTGTTATAGGATTAGGAATGTTTAATTAATTTAAATTTTTTTCCTAAATGATTTTGTTAGAATTAATGTATAGAGAAAGAGAGAGAATAAATTGTGTATTGATAGATATATTGCAAAGGTTCAAATTGAGCTCCTTTATATAGGAGAGGAGCCGAAAGTGGGAGCCTAAAGTGGCCGAAAGTGGCACTAATAAAGTAAAGTAAAAGTAAAGGAAATATACACTACTAACAACTATACACTACTAACATCCCCCCTCAAACTCAAGGAGGATAGTTACAAACCAACTTGAGTTTGGAAAGAGTAACAAAAATGTGAAAATAAACTGACAAATAAAATAAAATAGGATAGGAGACACTGTATGGTCGTATCAAACTGTTGTAGAAAACACCGTGTGGTCGTGTCGAACCGTTGTAGAAAAGACTGTATAGAAGACACTGTATGGCTCGTGTCAGACCGGTGTAAAAGACATTGTGAGGTCGTGTCGAACCGCTGTAAAAGACATTATATAGTTATGTTGAAACGTTGTAGAAAACACTGTGTGGTCGTGTTGTACCGTTGTAAAAGACACTATATGGTCGTGTCGGACCGTTGTAGAAGGCATTGTGTGGTCATGTCAGACCGTTGTAGAAGACACTGTGAGGTCGTGTCAGACCATTTGTAGCAGACATTGTGTGATCATGTCAGTGTCAGACCGTTGGAGAATACACTGTATGTTCGTGTATATAGGCTGCCCAAAGATATATATATATATATATATAGCGCCCTCAAAAGTCGCGCCCAATACATCAAAGGTCGCGCATGACACTATGGTTTCGAGTGTCTCGTGATTTACGTGGTGATCACTCTCGTTTGTCGTCTTAGTCTTTGCATTGTCTATTTAAACCGAGGCTGAGGCTGGTTAGAGATTGAAAGCAAACCAAAGCGACGAACTTTGCAACCCCTTTCATTCACTCTACAACCCTCCTGCTTGTGCTGCCTCTGATATGGCCTCATCTTCCCGTAGTTTGCTTACCATTTTTCCAGACCTAAACGAGTCCACAATAGAGATAACCGGTTCTGTTGCCCTTGAATCGCAACCAAACATCCCTGGACTAAGCGCCCCTGTTTTTGCTCCGTTGAACTTTCCTATGCTGTCAGTTGAGCAAATAATGACAGCTCAATCTGATATTGAGGTCAACCATTATATGTTGAAGTCATGTGTGGAGACCATGACTGCGGTCACTAACTTGTCTCACCAGCTTCAGAATAGGACAAGTGAGGTACAATAGTTAAATGCCGAACTCTCTCTGCTATAACGCATGTACAAGGATGTGCGAGTAGAGATTTGTGCGCTGAAGGCGGAAAACAAGGAGTTGAAACGGAAGGCTACCATCATGTTCCGATTCGGAGGTCCGTCATATACTGCGTTTGAGAAGCAGCGGGGAGGCAAGGTGCTCAGTGGACTAGGAATTACGGAGGCAGGGCTATCAAGAGACGCCCAAGACGGGGGCAAGAGGAAGAAACCGGCAGTAGAGTAGAGGAAGGGAAACGAAAAATGTGTGGTTGTTTGTTTTGTTTTGTTGTTGATTTTTTTGTTTTGTTTTTTTTGGTGTGTGCGTGTTGGTGTAGAATTGTGATCGGGGTGATCCCAGATATAAATAAAACAAGTGTGTTGTGCAAACCCGGATGATAGGAATGGCAGTGCAGAAAAATCAGTTGTTTTTTTTTTTTTTTTTTTTTTTGGTGGTGGAATGGAAAAAAGGAAGATAATTGATGGGCATATGAAAATAAAAGAAAAATAAAAATGGGGACATGCATATCAGAGAAGATGGAGAAATCATGGTCAGCATGGGTGATTTAGTGAAGGAGAGAGATGTTATATATTATCATAGATAACATGATGATAAAATTGGTGGTGGAGGATATTAAAAAAAAAAAAAAAAAAGGTATAACATGAGCTGCATGGTCTCTCTCTCTCTTCACTAGGAATGGCAACGGGGGTGGGGCGGGGCCGGGGATCACCCTCCCCGTCCCCGATCCCCGAAGACCAAAAAATCCCCGTCCCCGCCCCCGATCCCCAACGGGGACACCATCAACCCCCCCGCCCCCGCTCTCTAACAGGGATCGGGTTTTCCCGACCCCGAAAAATTTCCAACCTGTTTTTGTTTTTGTTTTTTAATTTTGTTCAACACAGAAACACAACAAATTTTTTTTTTTTAAAATCTATTTCTTCATGATCATCAACAATCATCATCAACTTAAAAATAAAAAACTTAAAAAAAAATAATTTAAAACACAAACACACACACACACACACACACACACACACATATATATATATATGTATATGTATCTATCATCATCTTCATCATCAACAACTTGAAAAATAAATAAATAAATAAATAGTTCTGAGTGATGATGAACTGGTGATCAACAACAACTTGAAAAAAAAAAAAAAAAAAAAAACAGATCTGAGTGATGAAGTGGTGCTGCGACGAAGGAGGGAGTGCTTAAGCCGTATGCTCAGATCTATTCCGATCTGTCCTGGATCGTCGAACTGAGGCCGAATAGAGCCGCCGTGGCCATTCTTAGGGCTGTGGTTGCGGGGGTTCTGCGAGGAAGAGCCTCTGACGAGGGGGTTCTGCGAAGAGAGAGAGGAGCTTCCGAAGAGGAGGGAGGTTGTCGCCGACGAGGGAAGAGGAGCTGCCGACGAGGGGGTTCTGCGAACAGGGAGAGGAGCCGCCGTGAGTGAGGGAGAGAGAGACGATGGCGATGTGATCCGTGGAGGAGGAAGAGAGATGTGAGGAATGGAGAGAGAGAGAGAGAGAGTAGATCTACTTTATGAGAGAGAGAGTAGATGGAGATGAAATCAAAAAAAAGTCTAAATGAATAAATATATATATCTAAATGAACAAAAGATAGGGATGACCGGGGATATATAATAGATATATACCATTCGGGGGGACCAACGGGGCAGGACTCGGGGCCGGGGCCGGGGTCGGAGCAGGCCGGGACTAAACCATGTATCCCCGTCCCCGGCCCGAATATCATCGGGGATTTTTTTTTTTTTATCACCATCCCCGGCCCGTCGAGGGTATTTTTCGGAGAATAACCGTTATATTCAGGATCGGGGAGTCAGGTGCCCAGCGGGCCGGTTTCAGATTCTCATCCCTACTCTTCACATGGGGCTGTCTCTCTCTTTTAAGTATGTGTGATAAAAGAAAATAAAATAAAAGAAAGTTGGGTGGTGGAAAATTTTTATTTTATTTATTTATTTATTTTAGAGAGAGAGAAGGCATGGGTTATTGTCCATGCTCTGGAAATCCAAACAGAAAACTTGAGAATGAGAGGATTGTGGAAGTGACATTGGTGGTGCTTGGGTATTAACATGTCCCAAAGACTGCTGAGGAGGAGAAGCAGTGTTCGATAGCTTGCTCAGATCTGGCACATTGGCGGCCGTAAACACCTCATCCGACGGCGCAAACACTGGCTGTTAATCATTTTGCGAGCTGGTTGGAGGATGCAAGGCAGCATGCAAATGCAAACATGACTATCATGCTCATTGGAAACAAGAGTGATCTTGCTCATAGAAGGGTTGTAAGCACGGAGGAAGGCGAGCAGTTTGCCAAGGAACACGGCTTGATCTTCATGGAGGCTTCAGCAAAAAAAAAAAACCAGCTCAAAATGTTGAGGAGGCATTTATAAGCACGGCCGTTGAAAACAGAGCAACCCAACAGGTAAACAAAAAGTTCCACTATTTCTCACTCACGCACTCTCTCCTTTTCCTGAAAGATCGGCATGGAAGATTATTATGGCATATGTATAGAGAGAGTGAGGGAGAGAGAAACAGAGTGAGGTAGAGAGAGTGGTGTATCGGCGGAAAAGGCGGAGGAAAAAGGATCGGGACGGCGGCGAATCTCGCCATAGAGTCAAACCATAGTGGTTAGGCGAGGGAACCGGATAAGGCACCAGTAGTAGAGGACCCAAACACCATAGGTGCGGTGTTGGTAGGAGCAGCAGAAACCGAGGATGCACCAAAGGAGAACCCAGTTGATTGGGATCCGGTGTTAGATGTGGAACCAAAGATGGAAGACTTGGGGGGCTGCCAACTGGATGCAAACAAGCTCGAAGTGGCACCACCGGCAGGGAGCTGAAGAACTCAAAACAAAACTAGTGCTTGAACCAAACACTTTTGAGGGAGAAAGGATCGAATAGAGAACTGCTGGAGGTTGAAGAACCAGAGAAAGAGGAGTGAAGGTACGTGAAGAAATCTCTAGCGGGCAGCGAAGGTAAAGTTGTCGACCGGCCGCCATCGGTGAGAAAGAAATACGGGCCTAAATCTTATAGTTCTGATACCATGTTAGAATTAAGGGTTGTTGGGGATATCCTAAATAAATGCACTTTTTGGACTAAAAAGTTGAGGAAAAAAATATGGTTATTTGGGTTAACTTTTTGACTTTTTATAAAAAAAATGTGTATTAAAAAATTGTATAAATTATTGTATAGGGAAAAATTAGGATTGAGAGTTGTGCAGCCGTAATTTTTGACTTTTGGTGAATAGTGATAACTTTTTAACTTTTTGATTAACTTTTTGACTTTTTGACTTTTTGCCACATGCCAAACTTGGCCTTAATGTATAGAGAAAGAGAGAGAATAAATTGTGTATTGATAAATATATTACAAAGGTTCAATTGAGCTCCTTTATATAGGAAAGGAGCCGAAATTGGGAGCCTAAAGTGGCCGAAAGTGGCACTAATAAAGTAAAGTAAAAGTAAAGGAAATATACACTACTAAGGCCCTGTTTGGTAGAACTTATAAGCATCTTATTTTAGCTTTTAACTTAATTTAAGCTAAAAACATGTGTTTGGCTTAGCTTATTTCACCAACTTATAGCTTAAATGAAGCTAATTTTCAACTTATTTGGAAAGTGGGTCTGGGAATGCTTAAGTTTATAGCTTAAGTGCGCAGCTGCATATTGGGTGCTAAAATGACTTAAATGCCCCTCCTAATCTCCATTATTTACGAAAATGCCACTATATGTACACCACATCTAAACACTGTTCATGAACCAGAGAGAGACGAAGGCGATTTCAGGCGTGCGTAGGCGATTTCTGGCGTCGACAACCCTAACCCTAACCACCGCCATCAACGACGTGAGGATCTCAAACCAGAGCTCATCGTCGCGATTTCAAACCAGAGCTCACTGTAACGATCGATCCACACCGTCGCAATCTGAAACCGGAGCTCACCGTCGTGTCACGATCTCAAAGCAGAGCTCTCTCTTTCTCACGAACTAAAGGCAGTGGCTAGGGCACAATCTGCTCCGTCGCCGCCTCCCGTCACCACAGCCATCGACATCGTGATCGCGATCTGAAAACCTAACCACGATCACCATCGTCGCCTTCTCTTTCTCTTCGCGATCTGACCGCCGCCGTCACCATCGCGATCTGCGATGTGAAACCCCAGCCACTGGCGGCGGTAGCTAGGGTTTGTAATGGAAAAAAAAATAAAAAAATTTAAAAAATGAAATTAATAAAAATTAAAATTGAAATTAATAAATTATTAATTGTAATTGAATTTTTTTTTAATAAGAATAGAATCACAATTTTTTAAAAAAATTAAAATTGAAGAAAAAAAATGAAATAACTTATATTAAATGAAATAAAAAAAATGAATATTATAACTTCTATTAAATGAATAATTGAAATTAATAAATTATTAATTGTAATGGAAAAAATTTAATAAAAACGTAATCATAATTTTTTTAAAAAAAATTAAAATTGAAGAAAAAAAATGAAATAACTTACATTAAATGAAACTATTAAATTTAATTGATGCTTATTAATGAAATAATTTTTTAATGAAACTATTAATTTTAATTGATGCTTATTAATGAAATAATTTTTTAATGAAACTATTAATTTTAATGATGCTTATTAATGAAACTATTAATAATTTTAATGGAACTATTAATTTTAATTGATGCTTATTAAACTAATTAAACTATTAATTTTTTACAGCTTATTAAACGATTAATTGATGCTTATTAAACTAATAATTTTTTACATTAATAATTTTTTATAGCTTATTAAACTATTAATTGCCACTAATTACATTGACTACTAATTTAAAATGATATTTTATTAATGAAATAATTTAAAATGAAATGACAATTTTTTTAATACCAACGACATTAACTTTTATTAATAAAATAATTTTTTAAAAATTAAAACTAAAAAAATGACAAAATAATTATTTTTATATCATATAAGGGCAAAAATGACAATTGTATAGTAAAAAGTTATTTTACAACTTATTAACCAAATACTACTCTGCTGTTTAAATCCATAATCTCATAGGTGCACCAAACAAGTTAACACAGTTATAAGTTATAATCTGTTAAGTTATAATTTATAATCACTTTCTCACAACTCTACCAAACGAGACATAACATGTATACACTAATAACAGATCTAATGTTTTTTCTTATTAAAATAAGTTCGGGATACGAACCCACACACTCACAGCACGGCCCCTCCTTCAACAAGAATATTAACACGTGATAATAGTATTAACAAATTGTTTAACACTTCAATTAGAGCATTATTTTGTTTAACCGGCAAACCCACTAAACTTATTACACAAACACACCACTGCATATACTGAGTGAGAGAGAGAGAGAGAGAGAGAGAGAGAGAGATTAATGAATAATCAATATTTACAAGACGTTGAAATGCCAATTTGTTTGTGAGTGAGTGAGTGAGTGAGTGGGGGACTAACCTCCAATTTTTCATATATTTCCTTGCCATAGCTCCAAAGTAGACATGAATACATGGACTGTACCCTTTGTGTCACTACCTCAAGTACACCAGCACATCTTTGGGTAGAAGGTTCAAATACTGGGAAAGCCAAAGATTGTTTAACTCTGCAACGTAGAGCATCGTCGCGCTGTGAATACTCTTTGATCGAGTAACACTCCACATTGGGAGTGGATTCGAGCAATTGATGCTTGAACACTCGGCCAGGAAGCCCTAAGCATTCTTCTGAACTCTTCCCATTTAAATCCACGTCAAATTTATAATCTTTAGATATCATTCTATACTGACAAAGTCTCGAAACATCAAGTGGATCAAAAACTTTTTCTTGATCAGGTGGATCAGAAAATAAGGATTGAATAAATTGAATAACATAAGCTGATACTAGAGCAAAAGGTTGGTTTTGAGTAGTAAGAAAAGACCGCCCCTCTTCTGTTATGGGTGCCCAAAATTGAACTAGTATCGCATAATCAAGCCAATTCTGTAAAATCCCGTAAAGGACATCTCTGATCTTCTTTTTCAACTCCAAATTAATATCTGATAAATAACAAACGAATTCCAGAAGGGAAAACTGATTTCAAAACCACATAATTTGTATTGACTTAAAAATTAATGCATTAATAACAAAATGTATTCAAAGGTGAAAAATAAATAAATGGAGGAGATTAAAAAGATAGAAGTCGCCCACCGGCAGGAACAGTCGGCCGAGGACGTTGGAGTTCGTCGTCTCCTCGGCTCCAGTAAACCCCTCCAACGACTGTGTCAACCCACTTCAGTGGCATACAGTTGAGTTCAGTATCCACATATTCCTTGAAATCGTCAGGGAAATCTTCTCTCTCCATCTCTATTGTTATTCCATCATCAGATGCACTATCATTTATGGTCACACAAATTTATCATTTATATGCGGCCGGAGTCCGGATCTTATCCTGTGTTGGTCCCTGTGACCCCCAAAACGACGTCGTTTTGGGGACAAATTTTAAAAAAAAAACACAAAAACATCTGAATCGGAGAAGAGAAAGAGGGGAAGAAATCTGCTGTAAGCAATCTTGTGTCCAGCTATGAATTCATTGGAGATGCAAATAGATCTCACGAGGATGATTCGGATGCCTCTTCTTCTCTGATTTTCCCAACCAAATATCAATGGCAGAGCAACATCAAGAAGAAGAAGATAAAACAGAGGAGACACTCTCTCTCTCTGTGATCTTCCAATACACAGTGATGCCTAAGAAGAAGATCAAAGCTTGTTATCATCATCATTCTCATCCGATCAAGACGACTTCTTTGAGTTCTTCAGTGAAGATTGGAGCACTTTGAGCTCTTACCCGGTTCAAAACATTGTTTTCTGTGGAAAACCCATTGCTTCTAAAGAACCAAACTCAGAAACAGAGCATACCCACAAGATCGAAACCAGTAAACAAGAAAAACCCAGAAAATATAGGCTTTTTCGATGGAATTCGAAGATGTTTAGAAGTTCTAAATCCATAAATCCGAAGAAAAGATGTGTTTTTCTTCCCCTCTTTTCTCTTCTCTGATTAGATTCTGTGTTTTTGTGTTTTTTTTAAATTTGACCTCAAAACGACGTCGTTTTGAGGAGCGGCACGGACCACCGAGAGAGGATCTGAACTCATGTGGCCGAGGATGTATCTATTGTTCAAAAAATACTAAAAATATAAATAAATAAATAAATGAAAATTTAATATATTTTTCATATTTTTATATATTTATTAATTTTTTAAAATATTTTTTCATAAAGATTTTACTATTTAGATACATTTAAGTAAAATGTATCTAAAAAAATATAAAAAATTATTTAAAATTTTAAAAATATTTATTAAAAATAAAAAAATAAAAAGCTTAATTTTTAAAAAATTCAACTCAAAAAATTAAAACTAAACAGACTGATTGTTATTCCAACGGCAGCACTATCATTTATGGTCTCTATTGTTTACATGGGGTTCAAACTAAGTTCAAAGAGTTCTCTCTCTACTCTAAGTAGGTTTCAAATCAGGTCCAAAGGCTTACCACCATACCCATCTCTATAGGAAAATACCCCACACTCCCTTTCTCCCTCACCCCCATCACCCCCACGTGGGGTTGGTGATTGGAAGAAAAGAAAAAAAAGATAAAAATAAAGGCTGACCAATGAAATGTCAATAGGGGTCGTGGGGGTGACCTTACACTGAGATTTCTATTATTGTCGATCTCTATAAGGCTTTCAAGTATTGGATTTGGTTAAAAACGTGATCAATTAAATATATTCTATTTAGTAGATTGATTTAATTTTTTGTATGAATAAAATATATAAAGTGTCAAAAATATAAACAATTCAGATCATTGAAATAGACCAAACAGTGCCTTTAGATTGGTGGGGAGCCTCCTCCTAAAATAAATAAAAAAACAAATAGATATATCTATCCCATTTTAAAATTAATTTATGACAAACTAATTCCAAAACAATTCATGGCAAGGTAACTAACTGTATATTTGGTTTCATAACATAATTATTTATTTATTATCCTCAAGCATTATACCCTAGAACTACTGCCCGCATATGGCAAAGTTATTAAAATCAATCACCATCGTAAATTCTGATGTATCTAAAATAAAATAAAAAATCACCATCGTCATTTTTATGTCTTTGTGTGTGTGGAGGAGAGTTCAGTTTCGTCTTCTTGGCCTTGAAAACCCTCTAACCAATTTTTAAATCTTTAAATTTGTGAGTAAAACTTAAGTCAGCACTGGTATTATCATTTAAAATAAAATTATACACAACAATTAGTATATCAATTACTAATAGATGATGTAGTATAATTTTAAAATTTTAAAATTTTTAAAATTTATATAATGGGTGGAGTTCATAATTTAAAAATGACAATATTATAACATATGTTAATATATTAATTGATCTACTAATTATAACATGTAACACCACTTATTATTACAATATTTTTTTTCTCCAGGAAGCTACGACCCAGTCCCAATTTTTTTTTTTTTTTTTTTTTTATCAAGTATGAAACCAGCCAAGAGGGCCCCCCGCCAACACATTAGACCATCTTCAACGGAGAACCAAATCCAACATCAAATTTGAAATTTGATAAAAAAAAAAAACCCACTTTTTGAGCTCCAACGGTGGTACCAAATTCATATCAAACTGAGGATTCACCAAACAAAACATTAAACTGATACCAGGAAACAGATTTTACCAAATCACTGTTACTGACCGTTGAAAGTGGTACACCGGTCAACCACCCGGTTGCCCGGCCGGTTGACCAACCGGTCGCCCGGTTCTCTTTGAAATACATGGGTTCAAACAGTTCAAACAGTTTAAAAAAAAAAAAATTTGCCTTTGCCGGTCGACCGGTTGGTCAACCGGCCGGTCGACCACCCGGTCGACCACCTCCCCAATTTCACTTTGATGCTCATTTGATGCTCACCGTTGGAGCGCCTTGTACCAGATTGAAAAAATTCTCATTTTTGTACTCAAATTTGATGAAATTTTTGAGTAACCGTTGGAGATGCTCTTACAAACTGCAAAAGATGAACGAGTACTCTGATCTCTATTATTGGGTTCAAATTGGGTCCCAAGGTCTACCACTAAACAAAAAATGGTAAATTACAAATATATGATATTTGATTAAAATATAAAAATATAATTTTAAAAATTATATTCTATCTCTGAAATTTTTAATTTCATAATAAATTGTCATTTTTATTAATAAATTATCAAATTAATTAATAATTTTTAATGATGTTAGAAATATGTTTCAATTAATAATTTAAGTAATTTTATTATTATATAGGAGAATAATTATGAATTTTATTTTTTAATTAATTCTGTTAAATAAAAAATTCTGACAATGAGGTATTTGTAATTTTTCAAATCGCAGGAGATAATCTGTACTTTAAGCAAATCTAAAGGGGCGTATTTGTAATTTATCCAAAAAAAATAAAAACATGAAAGAAACATTTTAGGTAAAAAAAAAACTATTTAACAAGTTAAAAAAATAAAAACAAATCATACAAAAAAGATCAAAAAATCAAAAAATCATTCTCATTCTCTTTGATTTTCACATGATTTTTGTAAAAAACTACAAAAATATTTTCAAATACTTCCATTTTTTTTTACCTCATTTTAGCCAAAAATAAAAAATAAAAAATACTAGAACAAAATTTACTACACATAACATAATGCAACTTCCTCCATTGTAAGAGTTGTGAGAATTGTTACATGGAAAATCTGGATTACATCATTTAATAATGGATTGCACAAAAATATATGAATTTTTTTTCATTCATAAGTAAATTTAGGAAAAAATTCATTTTTTTTTTGGGTATAATTTGATGATACTTTACCTCCTTATCTTCTAAAAATAGTCACATGCTCATGTTGACACCATATTTTGTTTTCCTGTTGATTGTGACCAATTTATTGTGACCAAATTTAATTTTATTGAGATAGCTACGGACCAAAAAAATAATCCATTATAGATGACTGTAAACTGAAAGAAATTTGAGAAGTCTGTCAACAGATTTGTGATGTATAGACCAGCCACAAATTATTTCTTATTGCTTTTATTATTGTTTATGCTTTATATATATATATACTAGCATATGCCCGTGCTTGAAGGCACGGTACAATTAATGATGAAATTAAAATATAAATCAAAATTAGAGAAGAATGCATTCAAATTTTTTGTTTTTTGTTTTTTTTTCCTTTCTTTTCAAAGAGTAGGTAATGAATTAACAGGAAGGAGAAAAATTTCTAAATGAAGACATGAAACTCAAATGAAACACCAATTTATTAGTAACCCAAATAAATTTCAAGAAACCCCAAAATTAGGAACCTCCATGACTCCCAAAATGATGTAAACCAATCATATATTTTTATTGTTTTTATTTCCTTCCCGGACCAATCACAGGCGAGTGAGAGTTATAAAGTCGTATTTTTTTTTAAGAATATGTAGCATTTTTTATATTTTTAATAAAAAAAAATCTTTCCAAGATAAATTGCACTTCCCCCAAATTGCAATCTCTTAATTTTCTCACTCACTCTCTCTCCTCTTCTCTATTACCTCAGTCTCTCTCCCCCAAAGACTGTAAAACATTAATATTCTCAACTCTCTCTCTCTCTCTCTCTCTCTCTCTCTCTCTCTCTCTCTCTCTCACTGACTGATATCCCCCCGGTTCCTCTCTCTTCTCAAACGAAGACTCTCTGTTTCCTTAAGTTATAGATGATAATATTAAATTTAAAAAAAAATAATTGTAAACTAAAAATAGATTGAACAATTTAATTCCCAATAGAACCCAAGCATCATATTAAAGAATATTAATGAGTTAACGTTGTGCACTAAAATGCTATGAACAACTGATAAAATTTTTTTAAAAAAAATTCAAATAAAACTATCCATTTGGTTTGCTCAGATGAACACACCATGAAATTGGATCAAGGGATTGGAACAATAAAGCAAGGACCACAACAACATCCATCCAGCAATGTAGCTGAAGAGAGTGAATATCCTCTGTCCAAAAAAAAAAAAAAAACAATACGGCTATGTAAAAATAAAAAATTAAATAAAAAAATTAAAAAAACTGAGAGTACATTAGCAGAATCCACCCCTCCTTTAGTTCCACGGGTCTGTGAGCTTTGGATCTGATGAATAAATGGAGAAGATGACCATGGAACTTTTAGGGTATTCTCTGCGCTGTTTCCACCATTGTCGTGGGTCAAGAAATTTATCAAAAAAGGAAAAAATAGAACTTGAAAGATAAAATACATATTCTCACACACATAAATAAACACAAAACTAGAGATTACAAACTTTCGGCCAAGTTTTTGAATTAATTTTTATGAACAAAAGCACAAATGCAACAGAAATGACAAAATTGGAGCTGATATGCACAAACAAAACCCGGTAATTTTATCACACTTGAAACAACTCAAATCCAGATTAATAAAGCTTAACACATAAATTGTAAGATCAATTCCACCAACAGAAATGATGATCAAGACCTCAATTCCACCAACAAACTTGAAGATATATCACTCTTGGGCCAAACAAAAATTTGGTTATCGTTACAATTAGAATATAACTCGTGCCTTGAGATATATCACACCTGGGCCAAACAAAAAAAAAAAAAAATTTGAACAGGAGAAACAAAAAAAAAGAAGAAGAAAAAAGGTGGAAAAATACCAAATAGAAACATACCAAACAGATAAAACTACATAATCATTCTGTTCTAGAGAGGTTGTTTTCAAACTGGGTAAGAGAGAGAGTAGTAGAATCTCAAATAAGCTCATCATTTAATTTTTTATTTTTTAGAGAAACAAAAAATGAGATTAGTTTTTGGATATAGAAATGGTAGACTAAGAAATTGACTACAGAAAATATAACACACATCTATTCTGGAGAGGTTGATAATGTGGGTGGTAGTGGTTGTTGCGGCGGCCGTGGCAGTGGTGGAGGTGTGTTGGTGTTGGGGAGAGGAAGCGAGGTAGACATTTTTTTAGTCACGAAAAACTTATATTTGGCAACGAAATTCTTTGGTCAGCAAAGAGTAACCCAAAAAATATGCATGGTCTTTGACAACTAAACTAAATTTTGTTAACGACGAATAAACTAAATTAAATTAAATTTTGTCGGCTAAACTAAACTAAAATATAGACTAAATTAAACTAAATTATAAACTAAATTTTGCCGGCAAATAATTGTATACGACGATCAAATTAAAATTTTCGTAGCCTAAAATATAGACTATCACCGACTAACAGGTTTTTAGTCTCCTATTACTTAATATTTAGCGACTAAATTTTTTTACCGACTAAATATAGACTATGACTGACTAACAGTAGAAATTGTTAGTTCACATGATTCATGCCCTAATAAACCAGTAAGTCAGGAGGTAGAATTACCTGATCATAATGCAAGTACACATGACAAAACATGTAAGCGAACAACAAAATTCTTGCAACCTGCATTCCATAATAGCAAACATGTCTAAGGAATTACTTAATAAATCAAGCAGAAAACAAAATAGATATGCAACTTATCATAGAAAATAAAAATAAAAATAATAACTGATATGTTTAGGATTGAGATATATAGGCCTATCCATGTGGCTACAATAAAATCAGCTTCCCTTAAATTTGTTTGGTGTCCAGTATGAATGGCAAGGTTATCTTCTATTACACGGGCATGTCATTGAGTGCACGGCCACCAATTTGATCATCTAAAATACCTCATATTTCTTGGACAGAGAACTTTCAGTTATAGTTCAAACCAAAAAAAAAAGAAGAAAACTACCAGTTACTAAATTAGGTTGTCCATCTGAAATAAAATCATAAATGGATTTTAACTCACCAGCCAAGCAAAAAATATAACCACGCCATTTATGAGATATGCACTTGACCTCTTTAAACCTGCAGTATCAAGATACCTGCAAGAGACCAAGTAAGATATGTCAAAGTCAAATGCTTCCAAGACTCGTATCATTATCAGAGCCTCCCTTATTAAAACATACCATCTCATATTGATCTTTGGAGTTGTAATCTCGGATATCAGAACCATGAACGTGTAAAGCTGTCCTTCCCCAGTAAACATAGCATATGCCACTGCAATTGCGGAAAGAGAGTGATGGACAATCTGAAATCCAACGGTACAATTATATGAGCCTATTGGCTACATATTTTGTAAAAGTCAATCACAGTTCGACACGTGGCAGAGTAAGGGTAATATAGGAAGATTACTCAAGTCTTTGATCCTGATCGTACACGTGGCAGTGAAAATTGGTTCTCACGTGATCTGAGTAGCACTGGATCAGTAAAGAGATACAAGATGATGTGGCTTCAACGGTTACTCATATTCAAATTCAAATACAGGAGGAAAGCCCAACTGCAAGTGATGGCGTAGTGAAACTACTTCTAAGGCAGCATGATCAGCGATCATGGAGTGGCAGTTCGACGGTTTGAAGTGCAGTTCGATGGTCATCTTTGAGGAGTATAAATAACAAGGAGGTCCCTAGAAAAAAACCCCCAGACTCAGATCATACAAACCAGTCTTACTTACATATTTTCTTTTCCAATTTTTACATTTCCAGTCTTTACCTTTCCTGCACTTTAAATACATGTTCTTTACATTCCTGCACTTTAAATACCTGTTCTGCACTTCATTCATAGGAGTAGTTTCAAGTAGATTCAAGTAGATTGTTGCTGTAAACCTCTCTGATGCTGAGTTTGGACCATTGTAAGTGTTCATTTTAATGAAATACTTCCATTGTTCTTCATATTAACTGTTATTTCTCTTAATTTCTCCTAAGTCAAGCCACCAGTAAAAGTCCTCTTCATTGAGACTGAAAGAACTAAAACACAATCGTCTAATAATTGGTTGGCAATTATAATTTCTGTAAGGACTGATTGATCCTTGCTGGCACGCTCGCATTTACAAAAATACCCTTTGAAAGCCAAAAAGCCAACATATATTTTTGGCACGCCCGGTGGGACTAATTTTAAATGGCTAAACGAAGACGACAAAGAGAAAATGAACGCTTCAAAGAAGGCGTAGAAGGAGAGGTAGAAATACCTAATCTAGAGGATAATGTCGTAACATATCCTGTGGAAACTCCCATGTTATCAGAACCTATGGTCGAATAGACCAGTACTTCTGGACAATAACCATATGTTCATAATATTGGATGAAACCAAGGAATTGGACCATCCACTGTTCCATCTACCCAGCCAACAAATCCATGGGATGGCCTAGTAGAAGCCATGAGACAACAATTAATGAACACAATGGAAATGTGGGCAACATCCTTTTTGGATCGAATGAATAACCACCAACCAACTAACACAAGACACACGGAGGAAGTTTTAAATGTCCCTCAGCAAAGATTGGCTAGAGATAAACAGTCTATGCAAGTTAATGGGCATTCTAATGGTCAAACTAGTAATCAAAATTATGAAAGGCCATCACCTTAGTCTTGGTATGAACCCATTTCGAGACCTGCAGTAGGCCAAAATGTCTTAGTACTCAACAATGAAGCCACGGAATTTGGTGGATCTGGTCAAGTACAAGAAACCGGCATAAGAATTGTTACAAATCCCATGTTCAAAGCCATACCTGGCACAAGGGGGTACACTAATCCCTTATTCGAATTTATACCCGGGGGGTTGGAGGGTCTTTCTGCAAATAGCAGAGACACAACACCTGTTCCAAAGACCTTTCGCAGTCCTTCGCAGTCGGACTCAAGGGGTTACCATACCCCAACAAAGAACTCGCACCACAGGGACAACCAGTCCCAAATGTACCACCTTACGGACCAAGAGGACCACAAGCACAAGTTTGTCCACCAAACCCTGTGTTTGTTTCTCCAATAGTGGTTCAGCAGGCACAAAATATGGTCCCTAGGGACCAAATTGTTGATATTGTTAGGGAGATGTGTGGACCGATGGCTCGGGGTGTCCAGGCTCCTGTATACAGAAAGCCATACCCAGAATGGGTGGATAGGGTACATGAGTACCCAAGGGGTTTCAGGATACCAGATTTTACCCTTTTCTATGGGAGTGGAAATCAATCAACAGTAGAGCATATTCCTAGATTTGCTGCTCAATACGGTGAATTTACTAATCATGACTATATGAAACTGAGATTATTCCCAAATTCTCTAACTGGGGGAGCATTTGTATGGTACATTAACCTTACACCTAGCTCCATTCAAACTTGGCAACAAATAGAAGAGGCATTTCATGCCCAATTCTTCCAATCGAAACCAGAGGTGTCCATGGCAGACTTGGCAAGATTGAGTGAAAGGCCTGAAGAAAAGGCCACTCAGTTTATTGCCAGATTTAAAAGGGCTCGAAATAAATGTAGAGTCATCCTGCCAGAGCCAGAATTCGTAAGATTGGCTCAGAATGGCTTAGAATTTAGGCTTCAAAAGAAGTTTGACTCAACTGAATTCAGAGATTTGGTGGAATTAACCTATAAGGTGTCTCGATATGAAGCATTATTAGAGGAGGAACAAGATCGAAATAATGCATTGTATAAGACATTATAGAGATCTTAATTATGAGATCGATGCAGCAGAGATTGTGGGCAAAGAACCTATAATCTGTGAAGCATTAATTCATAAGGATACCACAATTGACCAACAGTTTAAGAAGAAAGACTTTCACAGGAAGTACTCTTTCGATTTAACTAAAGCAGATGACATTTTTGATCATTTGCTTGCGGCCAATTTCCTTAAGTTGCCAAAAGGAGTAAAGATGCCATCTCTGGATGAACTTAAAGGAAAAGTATATTGTAAATGGCATAACTCTTGGTCTCACTCGACTAAAAACTGCATTGTTTTTCGAGACATGATCCAAGAACAAATTCGGAAAGAAAGTTTGAAATTCCCAGCCAAAACAGAAAAGGCCATGGGGATTGACAATAATCCGTTTCCAGAAGTTGGAGACAGTGCAGCTAATGTTGTTGTACCAAACTTCCAGAATTTATCTCTGCAAGAATTGGAAGATGTCAATGTGCAGATGTATATTGCCAACCAGACGACTACCAAGAAGGACATTGGAAATCTACCAGCCATTGGACAAGGTTTCTCACGCCAGAGGAGAGACTCTGATGAAGAGGCACTGGATGATGATTCCTTAGAAGCAGCTGTAATGCAGAGGATGTGTCCCAGGTGTAGACTGAGTTACAAATGGTTGAAAGGCCTTCCAGTCGATGGGAAGCAATATTACAGGGATGTGGAGAGACGTCCTAACTCAACCAATGCTTACAACAAAAGGCCGTATCCGGCTAGTGACAGGCAGCGGCCATTAGTGGTTGAGCCTGCTGTGGACAGAATGCATGCTAAAGGCAAGAGACCCCTGTATGAGTCCAGGCTACCTAACTATTACAGAATGGAGAGCAGTCATTCTGAAAGAAGACTGGAGAGGAGTTCAGGTTATGGGAGCAAAGCCAGAGATTGGCCCCCTAGACCAACTTCACATAGGACAGAAAATGGCTACTTCCATCGAAGGTCTGAATCAGGCTTGAAACATGAGGTCAGAGCCAAGCACTTACCTTCACAGCCAGTTTCGAAGATGGCTTCGAAGGTAGAAGGAAACAGTTCAACATCTGGATCAGTAAGTTCGTGGGTACCTGGGGTCTTAGATTGGTTTGTAATGCAGAGAAAGCCTAGGGAAGCGCCTACCCAAAGGGATGTTGGAAACCAAGGCAGGATGGTCAAGCCTCCTTTAGTGGCTCCGAACAATTGGGTATTGCTTAAACACCCAAAGACAAAGGAACCAGATATGGTCCCAGTCATTTCAAGATCACAAAGGAGAAAGATTCAGCGCAAGTACAGCCAGTACCAGCAAGATCTGAAAGAAAGTGGAGAGAGTTCTTCACTGATCAAGGCAGAAGGAAAGAAAAATCCAAAGTCAGACCATGCTCCAAAGCCAATTCTACAGAACAAAGTGGTTTGTAGCAGAGAGCAGTTGGCCAAGGTTAATTATGAACTGAAAGCCAGAGAGAAGGCTAGTTTAGCAGGGCTGGAGAAGGCTCTGATGGAGAGTGGTAGCGAGACAGAAGAAGAGATTGGCATAGGCCAAAAGAAAGAAATGGTGGAAGAAGAAATGTTTGAAGCCTTCATGGCTGAGCAAACATTTTTGGTTGAAAAACTAGTCGAGGAAAACCATGAAAAGAACTCATTAGCAAAGTGAAGTGCCGAATGCAAGATCTGATGCTTCTGAAGTAACTGAGCAAGGTAGCCAAGAGGGGAAACAGGCACAGCCAACCATCCAGTTTGGCTCATTTCCCCCCAGTATCAGTCAATATGGTACATATACTACCTCACGAGTTCGAAGTTGGGGATGAGAACCAAGATGGTCAAGAAGGTGATCCAATTCCAGTCTTTAGTGAAGATTCACAAGTGAGTATGGTACAGGATAATTCCGGAATGGCTACCCCAATGGAAATTGAATATGAGAGTGAAGAAGAGGTGAGCATTAACCTCTCATATCCTTTTGAATATCCCTCGAATTCTATGACACAACATGTCAAGCCTTTGTACATCAAGGCTTTCTTCGATGGGATACAATTGAACCAAGTCCTGATAGATAATGGGGCAGCAGTGAACTTACTACCGAAATCTTCTTTGAAGAAACTAAGGAAAAAGAATCCCAGGTTGATCCCAACCAGCACAACCATTGCTGGTTTCGCTGGAGACAAACAGATGGCCCAGGGGATTCTGTCCATTAACTTGAGTGTGGGAACCAAGGACTGCATGACAGCATTCTTCGTCATTGACAGTAATGCTAAGTACAATGCTCTACATGGGAGAGATTGGATCCACACTAACAAATGTGTGCCTTCCTCTTTACAGCAGAAAATCATGATGGCTTTGGACAATGGAGAGACAGAGGAGATTGATGCAGATCCTCAACCTTTCATAGCCTGTGCAGACTTCGCAGAGGCCAAACTGTATATTGAGGGAGTAACACCACTCAGTATACTTAGGAAAGCTGATGGCTCAGCCGAAGTAACAGCTGATGAGGAAGTGACACACCTGAAGCACTTAGTCTAAGAGAATGCTGATGAGGAGATTGTCGTTAAGGATGACAATGATGCCTGGTTGTAGGCAAAGAGATGAAGAACAAGAAGCCAAGTCTTTGGCTGTAATTGAATTCTCAACATTGGACGTAAAATCAATAGTCCAGAAAGTACAAGAGCAAGAGAGAAAAGCCATGATAATTGGCTGTAAACAGGAGCAGCCACAGGTCAGAGCTTTGACCCTTGGTAAATACTGTGCATTGGACATTGAAACAAAAGTCCAGGAGATACAGGAAGAGGATGCTTTATGGACAAATTTTGTCTATGAGGAGGAGGGCAAAGATGTTGAACTAAAGAGCCTGGAAGCAGAACAGAGCAAGAAGGTTGCTTCGAAGATGGAAGAAACCAGGGAAAAAGCATCAATAAGTTCTCAGACACAAGACCCCTTAGAAGAAATAAATTTAGGGGAAGGTTCTGTACAACAGCCCACTTATATAAGTGCTTGTTTGAATGTTCTGGACAAGGACCAGTTGTTGGTTGTTCTAAAGAAATACAAAGATTGCTTTGCATGGTCTTATAATGAACTACCAGGATTGGATAGGTCATTAGTGGAACATAGGCTCCCTATGAAGCCTAACTTCAAGCCATACAAGCAGAAACCAAGAAGAATGAGTCCAGAAGTAATTCAGAAAGTTAAGGAAGAGATTCTTAGACTACTCAAGGCAAGCTTTATTAGGACAACCAAGTATGTTGAATGGCTATCTAATATTGTGCCTGTAGTTAAGAAGAATGGTAAAATGAGGGTATGTATTGATTTCAGAAACTTAAATCTAGCAACTCCAAAAGATGAATACCCTATGCCTATAGTGGATTTGTTGGTAGACAGTTCAGCAGGGCACCAAGTTTTATCAATGATGGATGAACACTCTGGTTACAACCAAATCTGCATTGGAGAGGAGGATATCCACAAGACAACATTCAGATGTCCTGGGAATATTGGCACCTTCGAATGGGTTAAAATGCCATTTGGTCTGAAGAATGCTGGGGCTACATATCAGAGGGCTATGAACACTATCTTTCATGACCTCATTGGAGGGTATTTAGAGTGCTATATTGATGACATTGTAGTGAAATCCCAGTCCATGGAGGAACATCTGCTTCATTTAGAAGCAGCTTTTGAAAGGATGAAGAAGTTCAAATTGAAGCTCAATCCTCTTAAGTGTGCTTTTGGTGTATCATCTGGAAACTTCTTGGGTTATGTAGTGCACAAGAAAGGAATACAGATTGATCAGAATAAAGCCAAAGCCATCATTGAAGCTAGGCCTCCATCAAGTAAGAAAGAACTACAAAGGTTCCTTGGACAGGTTAACTTTCTTCGAAGGTTCATTTCTAACACTGCAGGGAAAACTAAAGTATTTTCTTGCTTGTTAAGGCTGAAAGATAAAGAGGACTTTGTGTGGACAGCAGAGCATCAAATTGCTTTCGAATGTATCAAAGCCTACTTGGCCAACCCTCCAGTGCTGATGCCACCAAAGGAGAATAAGCCCTTAGAGTTGTACATAGCTGCAGCAGAAGATTAATTGGGAGCTTTCTTGGCCCAAGACAATGAAGAAGGCAAGGAACAAGCTGTTTATTACCTTAGTAGGTTTTTAAATTCTTGTGAATGTAAACATTCAGCTGTAGAGAAGTTATGTCTTGCTTTGTATTTTATTGCAATGAAATTAAGATATTATCTTTTACCTACAATTGTCTTGGTAATTGCAACCACAGATTTGGTTAAGTACATGTTATCTAGACCTATGTTGAGGGGAAGAATTGGCAAGTGGATACTAGCCTTATTAGAATTTCATTTAGAATATGTCTCTCAAAGGGCAGTAAAAGGGCAAGTTCTGGCCAATTTTTTGGCAGACCATCCATCTCAAACAGAGAGCCAAGAGATAATGGAACTTGGCATGGCCAGTGTTGAGCCATGGTAGATGTGGTTCGATGGATCGAAAGCCAATGGCTTAATTGGAATTGGTATTGTGATTAAATCTCCACAAGGGGTAGAGACCACGCATGGTTTCAGAGTGGATGAAGCTAGCTGTTCCAATAACTAGGCTGAATATGAAGCCTTAATAGTGGGACTAGAAATCCTTATTGGATTACAAGTACATGCAGTTGACATATTTGGAGACTCTTAATTGGTGGTTAACCAAGTGAAAGGGATTTTCAAGTGTCAAAGCATAAGTATTTTACCATACTATATTGTTGCATTACATCTGCTTTCTCAATTTCAAATAGCAAATGTGACTCATGTTCCAAGATTCTTGAATAATAGAGCTAATGATGTGGCTCAGAAAGCTTCGAACTTCAAAAGAAGGGATAACACCCAAAGGGACATAAGCCAAACAATATATCAGAAATTAATACAACCTTTGAATAAAAGGAATATGGTCTTGGAAGTCAATCATAATAACTTACAAGAACAGGATTGGAGGCATCCAATAATGCAATACTTGGCTGGTCCATCTTCGAAGGCCAGCAGAAAAGTTAAATTGCAGGCTATGCAATATATGATATATGGTAATGCTCTCTACAAAAGGGGAGGAGATGGTTTGTTGTTGGAATGTTTAGGTCCAAAAGAAGCATTAACAGCTATGGCTGAGGTTCATGAAGGCATCTGTGGTGCTCATCAACTTGGTGTAAAGATGAGATGGTTGCTTCGAAGGCATTCCTACTATTGGCTAACTATCCTTAAAGACTGCATAGAATATGCAAAGGGTTGCCAGGCATGTCAAAAGTATGGCACAATAAGGCATGTGCCTATAACTGACTTACATGCAGTAGTGAAGCCTTGGCCATTCAGAGGATGGGCCATGGATATGATGAGAAAAATACACCTACCTTCTTCGAAGCATCATTGTTTCATTCTAGTGGCCACTGATTACTTCACTAAGTGGGTCGAAGCTAAGCCATACAAGGCTGTAGACCAGACAGAAGTCATTGGGTTCATTAAAGATTTGATCCATAGATTTGGCATCCCACAAACCATAACCGTAGATAATGGGACTGTGTTCGATGGGAAAATAGTGAAGTCTTTTGTGGCAGAGTTTGGAATTAGCCTTGTTAATTCCACACCCTATTATGCACAAGCCAATGGTCAAGCTGAATCATCCAATAAGTCCTTGAAAAAAGGAATACAAAAGGTTGTGGAGGATAATCCAAGGGATTGGCATAACTTATTGTTGGATGTTTTGTGGGCTTACAGAACTTCCCTAAGATCAAGCACAGGAGTTACACCTTATGCCTTAGTATATGGGCATGATGCAGTGTTACCTGTGGAGATTAATGTTAAATCTTTGAGGGTAAAATGCCAAGATCAGTTAGATCCTGAGCAGTACCATCAAAGTATGTGTTTGGAATTAGAGGGCATAGACGAAGCTAGAATTTTGGCATTAAATAGCATTCTTTTTCAAAAGAAGAAAGCAGCCAAGAATTACAATAAGAAAGTCAAACACCTTGGCTACGATGAAGGTGATTTGGTATGGAAAATAATACTCCTAATAAGAATTAAGAGCCATAAGTTTGGCAAATGGTCACCTAACTGGGAAAGGCCATATCAAATTCATAGAGTTCTGCCTTTTGGAGCATACCATTTGAGAAATTTGAATGGTTATGTACATCCCAAAAAGATTAATGACAGATATTTGAAGCCTTATTTTCCAACCATTTGGGAAACACAAGGAATAAAATAAACATTAAATACAAAAACATAAGACTGCTCAAATGATAGACAAAAATCTGTTCTTTTATAAAGAATTAAGTACATTTTGCCACAAATTGGCCTAGAAATCATTACAATGTCTTAATTGTTTTTGTACAACAGACTTCCTATTGTTAAGTGAGGAAAATAATTGAATAGCTGCAGCCATGTCTTCCTTTCGATTAGCCAGTCCTTGGTTGGTGATTTGCAATTTGGTATCAGTTCGGACTAAGACTTGATTCATTGCAGCTAGCTCCTCTTTAAGTTGAGCTTTCCTTTCCAACAGCTGGATTCGAAAGTGAGAGGCAGAGGAGTGTTGTTCCTTAAGCTATGACACTTCGGTATGTACTTGGGAAACAAAACTCTGGTCGCCAGTCAATTTCTCATCCTCAGCCTTGGCAGCTTGGCAAATGCTGATGCAAAAATCGATAGTAGCTGCTGCCTGAGATAGATGACTTGAAACATTCATGCCAGACTGCTCAGTAATTTTACAGCACTGAAGAAACCCATTTATGATGATAGGCCTTTGAAGAGCCTCGAAGGGGATCCTCGAAAAAGAAGTCAGCAGTTCCAGGCATGTGTCCAGGTCTATTGAAGGTGCAGAAAACTTGCTGCTAGAGGAAGGAAGACTCTCGAGAATTTCCAGTAAGGAGTCAGCCAAAACTAATGGCTCAGCTTCAGCATTGAATGTTGGAGAGGTAGAGGGTATGTCGAAGAGACTAGCTAGTCTTCCTTCGAAGATGTCTACCTCATCCCTAGGCATGAAGGGCATAGAGAGTGTTGTGGTGGAAGGCACAGAGGGCTGCATGGGGATAAGAGAAATGGATGGAGTATCTTTGGCAGCCTCTATGGTCTTAGCCACCAGTGAATCAAGTGAAGAGGGGCTGGAAGTAGGTAAAGGTAATGAACCATGAGTTGGGGAACTACCAGCACCCTGTATAGGAGAATCAACTGCCATTAGGGATGGAGTAGCAGTTGGAATTTCCTTGGAAGGAGAAGGAGGAGCAAGGCTCAAAAGAGAAATAGATTGAGGGATAGGCTCAGGGGTTATTGCTGCAAAGGAAGAAATATAAAGTAATGTCAAGTCTCAGTATTAAAGATTCAACAAGAAAAGAATAGAGGCATGAAAGAAATTACTTGTTCTAGAAGCACTGGCACTGATGGGAGAGCTGCGGAGGGAGTAATGTTCGACAGTCTGTTGCCTTCTTGCCATTTCCCTTTGTAATGCGTCGGCAGCAACAGCTTCCCCTCGTAGAATTTGTTACTGTCGTCTCTTCTCAGCCCTTTCGAAGACAATTATGGCCTTGGAATATTCTTGTTCCACGGCCTTGGCAACTGCCTCATGAATGGGATCTTCAACCAAGGCAGTGGTTGAAGCAGTCACTTTCCTTCTCTTTTCTATTGCTTGGGCAATTGTCTCGGAATCAGAGTCCTCAGCAAAGTCAGAAAGAGAGACAGTAATCTTTCTTATCTTCTTTCTTTGAATTGGCATTGTCTGCTCCTCAATTGTTTTATTAGCTTCTTCAGTCTGAGATTCGAGTTCCCTAAAAATAACCACTTCCTTTACTTCCTTAGCGGTTGTCTCCTCTTGAACCAAATCAGTCACTATTTTCCTTCTTATCAAGGGTGATTCATGCTCTTGGTCTTCTTCTTCTTCTTTTTCTTCTTCTTGCACCTTAGTTGTTTTCTTTTCAGGCTCAAGCAGTCTCCTCTTCTTTTGCTGCTGACCACCTTCACAGAAGAAGAATTAAGAATAAGATAATCAGCATTATATAGAAAGTCGAAGGAAAGAAAACAAAGGTATATACCTTTCTTCGAAACAGCCCGAGTGGCTTTAGGAGGAGTCGAGGTAACAGGAATGGACTGAGTTATAGGAGGCACAGTCGAAGAAGTGACAGTTTCAGCTCCCTTTGGCTTGGGCACATCTAACACCTCTAGTAGGTTTTGAGGTGAAATGGCCAAATAGACTTCCATATTGCTTACCCACCAATTTTGGTATCTTTTTCAATATGGTACCTTGGGGGATGAAACGGGTGTACTCAAAATTGGCCAAGTTATCTATGAATTTGAAGGTTGCCTCTTCTAGCCTTGACTTCCGAACCTTTAAATCTCTCTTGGTAAGGCTCAGATTGGTGTTGCTGCAGAGAGGTATTGGGACCCCTTGTGTGAAGCCAAATTGTCTAACAAATTGAGCAGGACAATAAGGCTCAGCTATACATTTATAAGCTCTGGGGTTCGTGGTCCCGATAAACAGCTCTCTAGGAATCAGAAGGGAAGCCCATATATCCTTGTGAATAGGTGAAGCACAGAGCCTGTCACTTAGGAAATTATTCAACCAAGTTGGACCAATGCTAGGTTCGAAGGGACGAAAATGATGAAGAGGAGGGGCAGCTGATAGTTGATGGAAGAAAAAGAAATAAAAGGCAAAAATAGAGGAAGAAAGTGAAGCATTGGCTAGTCTTATGCCATGGGTAAGAGAATGTAGCCCAGAAAATTTAAGGCATTTGGATTGTAATTCAGTAAAATAGGCGAAAAGCCAAAGCTGAAGGATCCAGAATGGCCCCCCTTGATTAGCATCTAAGGGTTTTTCACAAAAGAGGGAGCAAACTCTATATACATGGCCTAAGACATATGGGGCCAAGGCTACCCTTTTCTACAAAACAAAGGCTTTGGCAAGAGGGGCAAATTCAGGCATGATTCTTTGGGAGGAAGTGCAGAAGAGGAATTTGCAAAGCCAATATAACAAGAAGGAAAAGAATTCCCTATCAGTTACCAGGCCCTCTTTTTTATTCTTAGCTTTAACAAAATCGCTGTAAGATAAGTTAAGAGAGGGGAGGGAGAAAGGGACTGCTAAGTCAGGGAAATCTGGGGTAATGGGAGTACCAATAGGAGATACTCCTAGAAGATGACAAATGTCAAGAACAGTAGGGGCCATCATCCCACACCTAAATTGAAAGAAATTAAAGATGGGGTTCCAAAAACATAAAGCAGCAGGAACTAGGAAAGGGTCTTCTGAGATAGTTACCCTAGATAGTCGAAGAGCATTGAGAAGACAGAGCTCTTGAAGGTCCAGTGTCCTAGCAGGGACAACCTGGTCGTACCATTCTTGCCACTCTGGTCTCATCGTGGGCCAGCATCGGTGAGGGCGATTGATTCTCCAGCCCTTCCAGTCGAGACCACCCTCATAAAGGAGACATTGATCCTCCAGACGAGGATACAGGGCGGGAAGCTCAGTAAGGATCTCCTTGAATATGGGCCCGAGCACATAGTCTTTCTGCTCATGGCGACGAGGAACAAAGATATGCCCATCAATAGCGCTTTTCTCCCCAGCCTTGTACTTCTCACATTCTGCGTCAATGAGCCTTTTCAAGGCTACGGATGAGCTCACATGTTCTATGACTGGCACTTTTGGTGAAGAAGAAGCCATTGATAGTACGCTTTTTTGGAAAGTAGAGAAGGGGGTAGAGAGAAATGGAAGACTGATGAAGGTTTCTGCGTTGAGAGCGTAAGTAATTCCAGAACGCGAAATAAAAGGGTTTTAAAAACCTTTGTGTCCGGAAAGTATATCTCATAAGTCATTAAGTACTAAAAGTACGAATACGAAAAGTTTCTTCCAATATTGATAGTTTTTGGAGGGAAGAGCGCATTCCGGATGTTGATGCCAGCTTCGAAGCAAGATGTTTGGCTTCGAAACTAGATTTTGGCCCCAAAAATCAAACAACGGCTTCGAGATACATAAGTCGGCTTCGAAGCATACTACATGCTTAAAATGTAAGAATACTCAAGGGTTTGTTTACTTTGAAGAGATCAAAGACCTGTAGTAGGTTTCTCAACAAAAGTAATACCCTTGAGGTAAAGCCGGAGGATCCTTAAAGATATATTTGGGTGTTCGAAACATTAAAACCAATAGTTGGTTTGTATATACACACGGAAAATTGTCTTTTTGGATTAAGACAATGCAACCCCAAGAACAGTTTTTATATTGTTGTAAGTATGAATTGTCCTTCGAAGCAAAAATAGTCAATACTGATCATGATCATATTTTGGTTATGATTAAGACAGGCTTTAAGGGAAAAGATTGTTAAGTTCGAAGTACCAATTCTGAACAAGAATTAACAAAAGTTGATGACCATAATCCATAAATTGGAGAATTCATCCCAACATCCTTATTGGAAATTGATTGGATCGATATTCGAGGGATAAGATTGTTAAATTCGAAGTACAGTTTCTAAGATAATATCAGCCAAGACTGTCAACTTTATTCCATAAATTGGAAAAGTCATGTTGGTTCTTAGTGTTTTCATTTTCAAACAATTAAGTCCATATTCGAAGAATAAGATTGTTCAGTTCAAAGCTCTGGATTAGCTTTAAAAGGCAAATGGAAACAGGATCAAACAATGCCAAGTGAAGAATTCTGTTTATATTAAAGCCAAAGCAATTACATCGAATGACCCTATCTGGGTATGAATTCAAGCTCATAAAAATAAGGAATAGAATAAATAACAAGATCATGGAATTTGGTCCAACAGTGATCAATGAATTTTTGTTCTTTCTTTATTATATCTTCTATTTCTTCTAATGTTGGCTGCATAAGTTGGTGTGCTCTCACTTCATAGTAGAGCTTTTCAGCCTTTATTTCGAAATCTTCCTCTCTCAATCTTTGTTCCACTTCGTCTATGACCAAGTCATCCCAATACGCAGAATCTTTATTCTTAAAATCATCGAATTCTTCGATGAAGTTCTCTGCTTCGTATTGGGCATGAATTCGCAGAGACGAAAGTTGATCCAAAGATTGTGTAGTGACCATGGAATTTCGATGCCAGTAGAGGAGCACTGGAAGTTGGTCCAGGAACATATGAAGTTCTGCTTGGGCAAGGGGATTAAGGACATGGCCCCTAGTCAGAATATCACAAGCCCATTGAAGGTTCTTGAGAGGGACTTCGTCCTCAAGAACATTAAAGGGCAAATGAGAGAAAGTTGCAAGCAGAAGTTGAGCTTCTTTCCGCTCAGTTGGAGTGGGGGAAGGTGGAGGTTTGTAAGAAGGGAAGACTTTTTCCATAGGAAGGGCAAGCCTCAGTCTCTCTATCCGGCAAAGAGTTGGCGGAGGAGAAGGTGTGGATGCTTCTGTTTCAGAAGATGGAGAAGAAGATGTGGATGGAGAAGAAGGTGTGGATGCTTCTATTATGAGAGATGGCACGGGAGCAGAAGGAACAAAGGCATTAATATAATTAAGCCAGTCAGAAGAACAAATCTTCGCCTTCTGGGCTAAGAATGATGGGTTGTACCCTTGTGCTTCTTCTGGGCGCCCGTGCATTATCTTTGTAAGCATGGAGGATATGTACCAGGCCACAAGCAGATTCTCCTCCAAACTACGTTGAAGGTCAATGGGCACGTAAGGGTAGACCACTAAACTTCGAGCATAGGAAGGAAACTCCAAAGGGTCAGTGAACTCAACAAAATGATGGTTGATTCATTCCCTCAAATCATAAGTCTCAGGTGTTGACCAGCTTGTCCAGCTGGAAACCCCAGAACATGAAGAAGTTGTAGCTTCATCCCATGCACAGGTTTGTGAAGAAGAGTTTCCCAAGTCCATATTTGTAACTTGCCAAATCAAAGGTTTAAGAGCAGTTGGTTCGAGGTACAAGGGGGAGTTAGAGGAAGAACTTCTTGTATCTGTGTCTGCAACTTGTTGAATTGAAGGATTAAGGACAATGTGTTCGTAGTCCAAAGGTTGGTAATTTGCAAAGACTCTCATAACATGAATATAGAAAGGCAGGTAGAGGTGGCTAATGAATGCATGGAGATTCTTTCGAGGGGAAGCAGCGTTACTCAATGGCTCTTCGTATGCTTGATCAATAGAAAGGGAAGTTGATTTAGCCATAGTCCGTTCGAATGCTGAGGTATTGGGATGTTCAACAAATTGAAAGAGAGTTAATGCAAATGATCACCAAATAGATGACGGTTGTGTTTCCAGAAGATAGACTCCAAGCACGTTCTAAAAGCGCGGGAAAAAAAACTGTGATCCACTAATATCACCAAGTATTGGGTATATGTAGACGCGCCCGTGGGCTGCACTCTACAGTTCGAGGACTCATTTTTGTGTCGCGGTTCTAAATCTGAACCAAAGAGTCCAAATCCGGCAAATCGTTTGAGAAAACAGATTTTTGAAAAAAAGTAGTGCCAAACATGGACTGCTTTGCCAGATTACAGAGTCGCCACCTAAATATTTAAAAATGGGAAATTTAGAAACCGACTGCGTCTTAAGGCCACATGTCCGTCATCACCAAAGTGGTCTTGGCTCGAGCTTGGAGTACGATCGGGAATGTCACTATGAGCACCCCTTTCGCCGTCAGAAGACCTCTACTAACCGTGATATCCGTTTTTGAAAACTTTATGCGTTCTTATTCCGGTTATTTAACCTAGAATTACTATGTGATGCGCACAACACAAAAGTATAGACTAGATTGCCTAATTTGGAAATAAACATTGCATATCCGTTTTGTCTCGAAAAACGTGTTGGATTTTGCTACTCGCAAGTAGGCTAAAATACGGATTTTTAATGAGTTGTTCCAACTCACGCAATCCAACCTCCACCCACAGGCATTCAAACAGTTTATCTCATATAAGCATTTAGCCGCATGGTAAGCATACTGTCATGGCGACATTCACACGCATGTGGTATGCTAAAGCGTAAAATACTTACATCGTACTCCGTGCCAAAACAATAAACTAGTTAGCAAACATGCATGTCCTAGTTTATGTTGAATGGCTAATGCGTCGCATACAGGGGTGCAATCTAAACAGGCTCGGCTAACCCTAAACATGGCACATGAGATGCAACAACTATCACGTATTCAATTTGGAATTGAAAGTACGATGCAGTTTGCATGATGTGCCGAGCTCGATGCATGTGAACGAATGCATGAATGCACACATGCATTGCATAAGGTATGCTAATTTGAATGTGCCATAATCTACCAACATAAGCGGGTAAATAAAAGGGAGAAAGAAATGGGGATTGGAAGACATACACCCACTCACACACACTTATTACAATTGCGCCCTCACTCGGAGGGACCAAAATAATAATACAGTCCCAAAATAAATGAATAAATATTACAAATTCTAATTACTGAATAAATAAATGTGAAATAAAAGGGGGGCCACAGCCCTGCCTTGGGGCGCGCGAATGATGCATGCTTGATCCGACTTGCCCGGAAAACCCGTGTCATGGCATTGCTGCTTCTGTTTTTACTGCCCTGCCTCTCCAAAAATTCCCAAAACTTCAGGACACCTTCTAAATGATCTGAAATAACCCACCGGCTGGGGGAAGTGATCACCGGTTACTGCAATTGACCACCGGCTGCACGTGGGGTTTATCGGCACAAAAACAAAGGCTGCGGTCGGCACAATATCTTGCCGGCCGTAAATTCTCTGCAGAGACATTTTGACAAAGAAGACAAAAGACAATGCATGGCATGGGTTTTAGGGGGCATGTAAGCATGGTCATTGCCTCCTATCATGCTTGGGGACTCAAGGAGGCAAGACCCTTGGTTCTTGGGCCACCAATAGTGCTTCTTGATGCATGATAACCCTAAGAACCAAGGTTGCATTTTGATGTGAAAATGCATGCAACACAAAAATGCTAACTAAGTCCCTATCATGCCAACATCAAGGGCCTTAGTGACATGGAAATTGAGGTGTGCTTTGTCACTTGAAGTACAAACACCCCTCATTTCCCATACTTGGTTTGACACCCCAAACCAAGTGATGAAATGCAACTTATGCAAACATGCAAACATGCCAACATGCAAACGTGCAAACACGGACCATGGGAGCCAAGATGCTAGCAAATTAAGTACCACACAACTAACACATTAGTCATGTAAAATGCTTAGAATGTGCAAGATGCTAGTGTGATGCAAACATGAGGCAAATATGCAATAGGATCAATAGGTTACAACACCTAGCGGACCAAACATGTAACTAACATGTGATGAGTATAAAGTAGTGGACTTAGCCACCATGGGGGAGGCCTCAAACCTCCCCAAAAGCAAGAGCAAGATGTGCTTCAAAACAAGAACAAAATGTCATGCAAGCATGCAATTTGATGGGCCTAAGCCTAAAGCACCAAAGTGAACACCCAAGTGCCATTAACATGGCCACTCATGGCACATGTTGGGCAACCAAAAACAGAGATTCAACATGCAAAAATACACCCAAGTCCCACACATGGCAGCCCCAAAACAACTCAAAAAAAACATAAGGCAAGCATTATGCACATTTCAAGGCCCAAAGGACACACCCTTAAATCATAAAAAGAGATGATAAATCTAAGCATACGAGCATGGAATATGGCCTGAAATAGCATGGTAAAAAGGGCCTCAAATTACTTAAATGACTTAACCAATGTATATGCATGGATCATATACTCAAGGCTTGTAAGCCATCATACAAAACAAACATGTGAAGCATGCCAAATGTGGCCAAAACAATGGCTCACAGCCCCTACACATGGTAAGATGATGCTAATATTCCCATGAAACCAAGCTAAAACATGCAAGAATTAAGGCTTAGACATATGGCATACTTCTAGGCACAAGAGAGCATTTCAAAGTAAACATAGGAGGCAAGTTAAAGGCTATAAAACCGACCAAAAACAGAGGTTAGAGGTGGCCTAAAACATCCACAAAAGCTCTGAAATGAAGTCAAAACAAGCAAACATGCATGCTAGAGCTTCATACAAGCAAGGCCTACAAGCCAAAATACAAGACAACCAAACCAAGCATGCTATACATGACTAAATCAATGCCTCACAACCCTCACGCATGGTAATATGATGCTAATGCCCCCATGGAACCAAGCTACAATATGCAAAGAACATGGCTCGAATGCATGGCATTCTTTTAAGCATAAGGGGACATTACAAAGCAAGCATGAGATACATGTTAAAGGCTATGAATCTAACCTAAAACAGAGATCAACCATGTTCTAAAACACTCAAAACAACTCTGAAATGAAGCCAAATGTAAGCCTACATGCATGCTACCCTTTTAGCCCAAAACCAAGGCAAGCAAAAGGCCAAGGGGAGAGGGGTGTCCCTCCCCTATATACGACCTAAAACCATCTCCCTCACCACTGAAAACCCACTGGTTTTCAGTGGTGAGAAGGCCAAGAACACCAAGCAAACAAGGTCTAAGACAAAGGTCACCAAAATAGCCAAATAAGGCCTAAAAGGGTGAGCCTTTGTTCAAACCACAAAATGACCTTAATGAAGGTTCAAGAACAAGTAAAAACAAGAGTTTTTTTTATCTTAAACACAAACTCAAAAACACAAAGCAAAGAGGGTAGAAAGAGGTTGCAAAAATGGGGAATATAAAGTGATGTTCTTACCCTTGAAGATCCTTTGAAGAACAAGTGATGCAACCACTCTCTAGTGCTCAAAACCACCAAAACCAACACAAACAACCTTCCAAGTCTCTCAAACTCGAGCTAAGGTGTAATGGTGTGTGTAATGGTGCAAAAGTAAGGTAAATCTACACTTTTAAGCTTAAAATCACACACACAAGAGGAGAGAGATGGAGATATAGATATATGAGAGATATATGTATATGAGCTCTGGTTTTGCCTTCAAAGACTCTAACCCCGATCCAAGAGGAGAAGCCTTGCTTATATAAGCAAGCAAAGCTTACAAGCTAAGCCAACTAGGCTCATCCCTCCATACACGTGTATGGAGGGGAGCAAGTGATAAAGGCATGCGAAAATATCTCGTAAAGCAAAGTGGTCGGCAGGGCAAAATGGTAATTTTGCCAAAAAGAGTGTCGACCGGCACAAAATGGTGCCGACCGGCACAATATAGTGCCGGTGGCCTCTAGCCACAGCCGGTGGTGTGTGGGGATGCCTCAGAAGGCATTCCCTACCCCTCAAAGGCAAAACACAAGTGTTTGGTGTAAAACCAAATACAAAACAGTCAAGTTCGGAGGTCCTGAGGCAAGGCGCGCGAGCCGAGAACTCCGGGAACTCCGAACAAACACAAACATGGATAATCACCGAGTGTTCCAACGGTGACGTCCAAGTCTTGAGGACGGTCAAAAATGGGGTGTCTACAGTATATTAGTGCGGGGGGTAATGTTGGCTACATATTTTGTAAAAGCCAATCACAGTTCGACACGTGGCAGAGTAAGGGTAATATAGGAAGATTACTCAAGTCTTCAATCCTGATCGTACACGTGGCAGTGAAAATTGGTTCTCACATGATCTGAGTAGCATTGGATCAGTAAAGAGATACAAGATGACGTGGCTTCAACGGTTACTTATATTCAAATTCAAATACATGAGGGAAGCCCAACTGCAAGTGATGGCGTAGTGGAACTACTTCTAAGGCAGCATGATCAGCGATCATGGAGTGGCAGTTCGACGGTTTGAAGTGCAGTTCGATGGTCATCCTTGAGGAGTATAAATAGCAAGGAGGTCCCTAGAAAAAACCCCCAGACTCAAATCATACAAACCAGTCTTACTTTACATATTTTCTTTTCCAGTTTTTACATTTCCAGTCTTTACCTTTCCTGCACTTTAAATACCTATTCTTTACATTCCTGCACTTTAAATACCTGTTCTGCACTTCATTCATAGGAGTAGTTTCAAGTAGATTCAAGTAGATTGTTGCTGTAAACCTCTCCGAGGCTGAGTTTGGACCATTGTAAGTGTTCATTTTAATGAAATACTTCCATTGTTCTTCATATTAATTGTTATTTCTCTTAATTTCTCCTAAGTCAAGCTACCAGTAAAAGTCCTCTTCATTGAGGCTGAAAGAACTAAAACACAATCGTCTGATAATTGGTTGGCAATTATAATTTCTGTAAGGACTGATTGATCCTTGCTGGCACGCTCGCATTTATAAAAATACCCTTCGAAAGCCAAAAAGCCAACAGAGCCACATTGAAAAGACAATGAAATGATTATTATACATGTTTTTTGTACAGGCTTTCTGTATGTCCCTTCCAGTACTTGATTTTGTTACATCTAGATAATATGCAGATTCAACTCACTCCAACTAATTTAGGGCTTTCTGCTATATGAGAACAATAGTTAGATTAAGTAAAATCATGCGAATGCAGTTAAAAATCTTGATCAAACTGAAGCATGTATATAAATAAATGTGTTTACCCTTCGCAATGTTGCATGAGGCTAAGATGGTAGCTGTGCGATGGTTGAGATGGGGAGTGGGGTTGCTACAGTTGTTGCGATCAAGATGTCAACAAAGGGTCGCTAAGGAGGGAGGAGCAGAGATGGTTGTGAGAAGTGTGGGTGTCTGCGAAAAGGAAGAGGCAAATCTGCTACTGTGGTCATGGTGGAGAAATCTGTGTACATCAGCATGTTTTGTTGATCAAAAGAGACAGAGTTGTATAACTTAATCAGCATAATCCACAAATCTAAAAGTAAATATTTGTAATCCACTACACAAATTGAAGGAAAAAAGAAAAAGAAGAAAAGAAATCTCTCTAGGAAAAAAGAAAAAGAAATCTCTCGAAGAAAAAGAAAGCCCTAATTTAAGTGTAGAAGATAAGGCAAAAATGGCCAAATAATGTTTCATAGTAGCGGAAGCAAAACAATTCCAAACCAAAAATTAGTATGTGAACACAGTTTACAAACCAAACCAATATGAAGGACTCCACATCTCTGCCAAAAAAAATAATGTTCAAGCCACAAAATCTACACATGAAGAATCAAGATTTAAATTAGACATGCTCAATGCCAAAGTCAGAACCAATGCAATTCAAAATCTGTCACATTAGCTAAAAAAATACGCAGCATCAAAGAAATAGCAAAAAAAAATTATGAGTTCACCACATAAGAAAGTGCTGTCTCCTCTCTTCTGCATCAACATGACGGAAAAAAAATTCTTTTTTGCAATGCATGAATTTATTCCTTCAAATGATTAGGCTGCTAAAATTCATCCTCTCTAACTTGCACAAAGGAATCAAGAATCTTTACTTTGCTGCAACACTGAAACAAAATCCATGAACCTACATCTGAGACTTAAAGCCACAACATGCAGCCACCACCAACCCTTGAGCTTTATACTGGTTTACAATTGACAATTTGACTAAATTACAATTACCCACAAAGGACCAACCCTCCAAACCACCACACATTCTAACCTAAACAAACCCTAACCAAAAATACATATAAACCAGCCCACGCACATCATCACAGTACAACTGAACCTCTCTAAAATTACATTATATGCACAATTACACAATATCTGAACCAACAATCTTTGGCATTTGAACCATCTACAATATTAGTGTACTTACAATGGGGTCATTCTAGAATACAAAGCCTTACCATATGTACATTTTTTATATTAATTACATAAATGTCATAACTAAATCATTTTCAATCATAACTTCAAAAAAAGTGTCATAACCAAACACCACGAAAATATATCCAAAGTCATTTTCGATTATAACCAAGATCACCATAGGTCATAACCAACAAAATAATAATCCTGATAGTAGTGTCTAATCATCACCAATCATCTTTTCCACACATCATTGCATCTAAAAAGAAAGTCTAAAAAATAAGCTTCTATATCATTTTCCTAATCACAATAGGTCATAAACACCAGCCATGACCAAGTCATAACATAGGAAGTAACCAAAAGACCACAAAATCATAATTTGACATATGATGTACTATAAAATTTTCTTCTCAACTAATCAACAATTTTGAGAGTATGTTAGATGGTACTTGGATTTTATAATTGAAAAATGTAAACCATCAAGAATTTTGTAACCAAAAATTTACTTATTGATTAAATTTTAAGAATAAAAATTAGCTTTCCAAGACACATTGATTGCTGCTTTTGAAATGAGGCTAATGAGAATAAAATGACAAAGGAGTTAATGCTTGTGAATCCAAACTATGTTGTAGTCTTTAATTGTGGAGGATGATTGATACAAAAATTAGCCCTAAATCGAAGCCTCAAAGAACTGAATAAATGTAAAATACCTCTAACGTTGGAAGGGTGGGAGCCGAGAGAGAGTGGATGTCGATCAATGGCGACGGTGATGATGAGCAGCGGCGGCGGTGGTGAGACCTGTTGAGACCACCGTTGTAGTCTTTAATTGTGGAGGATGATTGATACAAAAATTAGCCCTAAACCGAAGCCTCAAAGAACTGAATAAATGTAAAATACCTCTAATGTTGGGAGGGTGCGAGCCGAGAAAGAGTGGGTGTCGATCAATGGCGACGGTGATGATGAGCAGCGGCGGCGGTGGTGGTGAGCCCTATTGAGACCACCGTCTCTGTTTGAATCAAATTGTTGGAAGATGTTTCTCAAATTGTTGGAAGAATTTCGAACGTGAGAGAGAGAGAGATCATAGAGGGAGTTGAAGAGAGAATGTGAGAGATAACGTGTAGAGAGGAAGTTGAAGAGAAGGTGTTTGGGCAGACATGGGAGAGAGAGAGAGAGCAGAGAGTGTTTGGGCGGGAATAAAAATGATCTTAACCGTTAGATACTGTATAGGAATCATCTCAGCCATTGAATCAAAATGTATCTCACATACATTTTATACATTTTCAAAAACCTTCCTCCCTTATTATATAGATATATATTTGCAATACTTTGTGATTTTTGTTATGACACTTTATGATAAAAAAAATTATGACTTTCGTGATGAAAAATTTATGACATTTTGTATTTATATTATACAATTGTGTAAAATTTTATAATAAAAAAATTAAAAAAATATATCATATGCACCATTTTAAGGGTGTACAAATCGCAAGTTATGATTTTCCTAGCAAGTTATGATTTTCGTAGTTATGAAATTAGAAACATATTGTTGTTGTCTTGCAAGTAATCCTTAAACCATCCAACCTATCTACCTTGTTGTGCTTGTCTGGAGCAAGACAAAACCCTTGCCTGATGATGACTCTTCCTCCTGAAATCAAAATTGACCTAGCCAATTAGAAATTATCAGTGAGTGGGCAACACCATGCTAGTCTTGTGTCCCTACAACTACAAAAGTATTCAAGTGTTCCTTTTGTTCCTACATTTTTTTTAGTGACATGCCTTTCTATTATGAAAAATGATATATAAACTTATTTTTCTTTTAATGATATATATAAGTTTATTTTGTGGACTTATTTTCTATACTTAATGATATGTAAGTGATATTATTGGTTTATAATTACAAATGAACCGTAAACAAAACCCTAAAATAAGCTGTTGGAAGAATCCCTTATTTCCATGACTTCATTGTCTATTGCAACACCTAAAAGATTCATCCTAGTCTAAGCATTCTTAATTTCATGTTCACTTGCTGATGTATTACTCTCTCACACCTGGTTCTCTGTTGCTCCCATCTCTTCTACCATTGTAATTATCAACCACTTCATCAGGATTCCCTTCAAAAACATCAGTTGAATGTCCAACATTGTGTCCTCAAGTTCATAGCAAGCCAACGACTCCTCTTCCTCTAATAAATCAAATATTTCAAGACCAAACAATTATTAATACAATAAATTATTCTGTGTTTGATCTCTTTTTCTCTGATGTATGACTATTTGTTTAGAAAATAAAAGAATAAACATAATAATTTTTTTAGGCTCAAATATAAATATCTATTCAAAGTGTGACTAAATTAGTGGGTTGACGATAATAGTTAATATATATTAAGCGGGTGGAGTTGGATTTAATAATTCTTTTCTGCTAAATTTTGGATGACTAAATTAGGTTGATGCTAGTCTGGCTCTGTTTAGGCTTAAAGTAACATGTATATTTCTTATTATGTAGTGTAATCCCAATCTGATTGATGTTCACCACTGATTCCAAGAATTCAGTTCCTCTACATGATCTATCTCCACTACATTCCAAAATCTTTTAGACACCAAAGCAGTTAACTCCTTTCAAAGTCCCTAACAATTAACTCCAATCCTTACAACTTCATTTTTAAATTGAGTAATGATATACAAATAAAAAAATACATGCATAACGATATAGTTGAATTCTCAAATTATCATTTAAAAAAAAAAAAAAAAAACCCCACCAAGATGATTCTAAATTTCAAAAAAATTTACTGCCACATCATTCTAATTAAGTGAATTTGTATGAAAATTTTAGTAGAAAAGAATTTTCCTTCTAAATTTGGTCCATCAAAAAAATTGGAAAAATTGTTTGTTCATAGATTGAAATTACAACTAACATAAAAAAATGACCATCTATACATGCTGGAATCTGGAGCTTTCCACGTGCCGACTATTTTCCATGTGCCGACCATCTATAAAAAAATTTTGGAAACTTGTTCGTTCATAGATTGAAATTACAGTTAACATCAAACTTTGTTTGACCAAACTAAAGCAACCAAAGCCAGCCTGTACAAAAATCAACTCAAAAATCGAACAAGTGCAGTGCAGTTCTCCAGAGTCAGAGAAGGTAATAAATAGCAACACTCATTTAGATAAATAGTTTTAAAGTTTTACCATTACATAATAAAACCTAAAGATGTTTAAGCATAAGATAATTTAAATATACTAAATAATTGACATATGGGGTTTTTCTGTGTGTTTCTGTGTGTCAAGGCTGATGCTAATTGCTGATGTGTTGCTCTTCCAAATTAGTGCTTCACTAAACATTCACTCATTATCCCCAGAATTAAGTGGTAGAGATGCGGAGGACTGGAGAGGCAGACCCAGCCCGACAGAGAGAGAAGGGGAGAGGCAAAAATCTTACCTTGTAAGCCGAGTTCGAGAGGCAGAAGGAGTTGCTGTCGGTGGAGATCGGGGGAGGGAGAAGATCTGAGAGAAAACCAAAGTCTTCTTCATGCTAATCACAGTGGTTCCCCTCAGAAACCTGATAGACCTATCCTTACCCGTGGCCTTCCAGTATCCAGCCAGAGTCGCTCTGTTCAATCGCTGCCCATTCTGATACTTGCGATCTTTAGGACAGAAAAAGAACCACTTTTCATCAGTCGTCTTTATCGCCGATTTATCTGCATAAAATTAGATCAAAGCAAACCCAAAATTAGGGCTTTTTAATCAAGTATATATCAATAATCAAAGCAAAAAACCCAAAATTTAAATTTTTTTAATTTTTTATGTGGGTAGTTTTACCAGGCAAATCCCAGGGTTCGCATTTGCAGACATCGATCTCTCGAATAACCCTGACTTGCTTCTCATCGCCGTTGATCTTCAACTTCAGATAGTGATTGATGAGTTACGCCAATTGAAAGAGACTCCTCCGCCAAAATTTTAGAGAGAGACATCGCTAGAGAGAGAGAGAAAAAAGAAAGGGAAAGTGGGTATGGATCGAAATAAGGAATTAAAAACCTAGAGAGGTAGCATAGGGTATGGATAAACAAATCGAAAGAGAAGATGTATAAGATTCAAAGAAAATTCAGTGGGGTTTTAAAGACGTGGGGTTCGATCTAGGAGGGAGAAAAGATAAAGAGTTGCTATCGGTGGAGTTCGGAGGCGCGGCGAGCGGTGGAAGCGAGGGAAAGGAAGAGAAAGAGAGAGAGAGAGAGAGAGAGAGAGAGAGAGAGAGGCCTATTTTGGCAACACAGTTATAATTTGATTTTTGGATTATAACTCCCTTCTTCTCTCACAAAAAAGCTGATTATAAGTAGCTTTTCACCAAAAAATTGATTATAACCATCTTCCTAAAATAGGCCAGAAGTGCAAATAATGTTTAGGTTTGTCGTGGGTGGGTGGGACGCTGCAGAGAGAGCGAGAGAGGGATTGTTTGGGCGGGAATGCGAAAATGTCACAAAGCATCTCAGCCCTTGATTCAAAATGTATCTCTCATACATTTTAAAGACATTTTCAAAAAGCCTCCTCCCTTATTATATATATATATATATATGAATGCATGTATGTATGTATATATATAATTATATAATTCATGATATGTATATATACAAATGTATGCATGCATTCATATATATATTCATGCATGTGGCAGTGATAATTAATTTTGCTATTATTATTTTATTGTGCAAAAAAACAGAAGTATAAAGTGGCAACCAGACAATATTGCGAAATCGTCTGGGAATCTTCTCTCTGCAGCCCTATTGTTATTCCATCACAAGCAGCACCATCATTTATGGTCACACAAATCTATCATTTATATGGGGTTCAAACTAAAGTTCAAAGGGTTTTTACTCTAAGTAGGCTTCAAATCAGGTCCAAAGGCTTACCACCATGCCTACCCCTGTATGGCTTTCAAGTATTGTGTTTAGTTAAAATCACGATAAATTGAATATGTCATATTTAGCGGATCGATTCAATTTTTTTTTATGAATAAAATATACAAAGTATCTAACAATTTTGGATCATCGAAACAGACTAAATAGTACCTTCAGATTGGTGGGGATCCTCCTCCTTTCTTATAAATTTTTTTTTTTTTTTTTTTTTTTGAGATTTTGAAAACAAAATCTATATTAACTATGAAATTAAAAAAAAAAAAACAAATAGATCTATCTATCCCATTTTAAAATTAATTTATGACAAACTAATTCCAAACAATTCATGGCAAGGTAACTAACTGTATATTTGGTTTCATAACATAATTATTTATTTATTTTCTTTTTGATGATGGGTAATTGGCAACTTCTGTTCAAACATTCTACCCTAGAAACTACTGCCCGCATATGGCAAAGTTCTTAAATCAAATCACCATCGTAAATAAATTCTAATGTATCTAAAATAAAATAAAAAAATCACCATCGTCATCTTTATGTCTTTGTGTGTGTGGAGGAGAGTTCGGTTTTGTCTTCTTGGTCCTGAAAACCCCTTTAACCAATTTTTAAATAAACTTAAGTCAGCAGTTCCGTGGCCGGTCAGCAATTGTGGTTTGTGGTCGTGCTGTGTGTTCAAAACTTAAGTCGGCAGTGGTATTATAATTTAGAATAAAATTATACATAATAATTGGTATATCAATTATTAATGGATGAGATGATATAGTATAATTTTAGAAATTTTAAATCTTTATAGTTTGTGTACGGGGAGGAAATATCCGTCGCTGTCTGTACCCCTTTCGTCCAAGCTCTGTGTCTATCCGATTAACCTGAGAATACAACGGCGGTGAGCTACCCGGCGGTGTGTTGTCGGAAAACCCCTCCGACAGTCAAGTTAGCACACAATCAGAGAGAGAGAGAGAGAGAGAGAGAGAGAGAGATTCAATCAATGTCAAATTGTATCTCACCAAACGATGTTCCATGCCCAGCATGGGGGGCGCAGTCATGCTTATATACTTTCTGTGCTCAACTCTGCGCCTATTAGTCTCTTGATACGTGAAGCTGCTCTTCCATCTATCAGCACAAATCCAGTGAAAACCACCTAACCAAACTGCCAGACAACATTGCGGGAACTCGGCAGCTCGGCGGCACCACCTCGGCCTCACACGACCGTGCTGCGTAACGAATCCGAGTGCTTCACTCGCCGAGCTCCACAACAACCGAGCTCAGTAGTATTCCGGCAGAGCCGAGTTCAAGACAGGTTGAGCCGATAAACAAGAGGCGTTCCCGCCGAGCTAAACGTGCAAACCATGGTGTCATGACCGAACCCGCCTCCATGGGTTAAGGACATAACCAGCCAGTAATCCTAAGATTAGCTACGGCCTCAAACCAAAACAGACTTAACTCATCAGAGTAAAAGGGGTCAAATGGAAGGAAAATTTAAAACTTTGTCCATAGAGTTGTGCTTACGTGGCACATCAAAACAAACCATACATATGTACGTTAATAACTCACAACAGAAACATAGTGACATAAGTTCTGTAAAAACAGGATCATCCAAAACTAAGTCAACCCATGAAAACTATATACAGACATATACAAAAACTTCGCCAACATGACAAAATGTAAATACATAACAAAAGGGCGAAGACGGGTCTCGTGTGTGAGACACAAAGATTGACTCTCCAAAACTTTTGTTGTTCCTCACAGACTTCATTGGCACAGGGTTTGGACTTCTCTTGGCTCACCTACAAACACATGAATGAGCGTGAGCGATAGCCCAGTGAATAATATCAAATAAAGAATATACATTGGAACAATATACATCAAACGGCCTTGGGCCCAATTTGCATTTCTAACTAATACATACATACATAAACATATGTAAGTTAAGTAACTGAGGTTCCAAACACATCATACGGCCTCAGGCCCAATTCATTCATGTCCATCGGCCTTCGGCCCACATTTATTATCAAACGGCCTTCGGCCCACATTTATATCAAACGGCCTTCGGCCCATATACACTTTCGTGTCAAACTAGCTCATAGGCCTTTCATATCAAACTGGCTCATAGGCCTTTCATATTAAACTAGCTTATAGGCCTTTCATCTCAAACTGGCTCATAGGCCTTTCATATCAAACTGGCTCATAGGCCATTCATCTCAAACTGGCATTTAAGCCTTTCAAACTTGTCATATCAAACTGACATTTAAGCCTTTGAAACTTGTCCACTATTCAATATTAATGAGCTTTACAAAACTTACACAGAAGTGAGCAATTGAACAACAACATATTTAAGATATTACTCATAGTGATCGGCTTATGGATTTGCCCTGGAACTTGACCCTACACATCACATAACACGTATGGGTCACAAATAATTCAATCCATTCTAAATTCACATTTTCCTCTTTAGGCTTCATTCTTATCTCTTTAACTCAATTACAATGCTCAATGTATGCCTAAGAGTGCTTACAAGTGAAAGGGAACGAAAAAACAAAACACAGAATGCATTTTCAAAATTTCAGAAAACAGGGTCCCCGCTCGAGCGTGGACATCTCCGCTCGAGCGGACCCATGAGGTCTGCAAAAGTACTGGTTATGCCATTTTTACGCTCGAGCGTAGAACTCGGATGCTCGAGCAGAAGTCCATCCTACATAGCTCTCCGCTCGAGCATGGACTTCCTCGCTCGAGCGGACATCATGGTCTGCAGAAAATACTAGAAGCACGAAATTCACGCTCGAGCAGCGGTTTCCCCGCTCGAGCGGACACCAAATTTCTGGAAAATCCAAAACATGTTCTTGAGCTCAAATTCGACATTTCAACCACATTTCTTGCATGTTATGGCTCCAATTTCATATATACTTGTACTAACATGATATAAACACCAAAACACATAATCATGGAGCTCAATTTCTTGTATTACTTACATGCATGTCTCAAATTAATCCAAATTCATCACCAACACATCAAATTCAACATGCAAAGCTTACACTTTCATGATCTATTCTTGCATGTGAGAAATACACATTATTCACAACTCATTTGGTGAAGAAATGGTCATACACATGAATTTCAATCAAACTTCAACATAGATTACACAAATTAAGCTCAAACATGGAAATCCATAGCAACTCTCTACATGCATGTGTTCTATGACTTTAAATTCAACAAATTCAACTCAATTTCCTTATAATCAAACTAATTCATGTTCTTGGCCATTAATCAAACTTGGATCTACAAATTTCAAACAAAATCCATGAGATACTCACCTAGGAGCCTTGATTCTCACAATCTATAACAAATTCTTGGGAAATCTTCAAGATTTCCAAGCTTTGAGCCAAAATTGCACAATTTCTCTCCCTTTCTCTCACTATGGCCGGCTCTCTCTCTCTCACAATTGTATAACTCAGATTTTTTGAGTTCCAATGAGTTAAAGGAGAGTGTAGTGTCTTCATATAACAAGCCCCACTAACATTTATTTAATAATAATAAATAATTGGGCACTAATTCATTAGTTTGATCAATTTAATCTAGTCCAAATCAATTTTTTAATTAAACTTCACCGTAGGCTCTAAAAATTATGCCAATCACAATGGCGCAATCAATTTCAGGTTCTGTGGCCGGTAAGGCCTTCAATTTAATTTCCAAAGCAGATAATCAAACAAATATTCCTACGGTGAACAGATAGAAATTCAAAACCACATATTTTCACATAGTGGCACACAAAATCATATTAAACACATAATCATACTCATATTAAGGACTAATTAACATCTTACGGAACAGGGATATCACACATGGAACCCAGGTTGGCAGGCGACCATCTCGGCCAAGTAAGCTCGCTCCAAAACAGGGCATGATCCTTGGCCGAGCAAAACCGACTATGGGCATGGACAAGCCCAAGTAGCTCGGTCCCAACATGGTCCTGGGCCTCGACCGAGCAAAACTGTCTCTGGACAAGCCCAAGTTAGCTCGGCCCAAAACACACTAGGACATCACCTGCCCGGCTTCTACCACGGCCCAAATCGGCTTACGAATCTCCCTCTCAGTTTGTATAATGGGTCGGATTTATAGTTTTGAAATAACATCATAACATATATTAATATACTAATTGATATAATAATTGATACATATAAAATCACATATTATTACAATAAATTTTTTCTCCAGAAAGCCACCTCCCAGTCCCAATCATGTTTTTTATATCGAGTATGAAACCGGCCAAGAGAACCCCCGCCAACACATTATTTTCAAACCTCTATCGCGTACAAACTACAAAGTCGAACGAGTACCTTTTTGTTTTTTTGAAAAGTTGAACGAGTAATATGATCTCTATTAATGGGTTCAAATTGGATCCCAAGGTCTACCACTAAAAAAAAAAAAAAAAAAAAAATTAAATCATAAATACACTTTTTAAAATTTAATTAAAATATAGATTGTTTCTTGTAATTTTAAAAATTATTTTTCACTCTTGTGATTTCTAATTTGATAACAAAGAACTCATTTTATTAGTAAATTATCAAGTCAATTAACAATTTTTAATGATGTTAAAAATATATTTCAATTAATAATTTAAGTAATTTTATTATTGTATAGTAGAGTAATTATAAATTTCATTTTTTTAGTCAATTCTGTTAAATAAAAAATTCTAACAAAGGGAATTTATAACTTTTCAAATCATAAGGACCAATTTGTACTTTAAACAAATCTCAAATGGTGTATTTGTAATTTACGAAACAAAAAAAAATGAAAGATTTCATTTGACAACTTAACATTTTAGGTAAAAAAAACTATTTAAAAAGTTAAAAAAATAAAAACAAATCATACAAAAAAAAATCAAAAATTCATTCTCATTCTCTTTGATTTTTACACGATTTTTGTAAAAAACTCTAAAATATTTTCAAATATTTCGACTTTTTTTTTACCTCATTTTAGCCAAAAATAAAAAATAAAAAATACTATAACAAAATTTAATAATATAGATAACACAATGCAACTTCCTCTATTGTAAGAGTTGCGAAAATTGTTACATGGAAAATCTTGATTATATCATTTAATAATGGATTGCACAAAAATATATGAAATTTTTTTCATTCATAAGTAAAATTTAGGGCAAAATTAATTTTATTTTTTGTGGTATGATTTGATAGTAGTTTACCTCCTTATCTTTTAAAAATAGTCCTATGCATATTTTGTTTCCTGTCGATTGTGACTAATTAATTGTGATCAAATCTAATCTTATTAGCATAGCTACAGGCCAGAAAAACAATCTATTACAGATGACTGTAAACTGAAAAAAATTTGAGAAACCTATCGATAGATTTGTGATCTATAGATCAGCCACAAATTATTTCTTAATGCTTTTATTGTTGTTTATGCTTTATATATATATATAATATGAATGCACGCATGCATATATATAATTCATGATAATAGGCTTGTTAGCATAGGAATATATATATATAACATTTATATGTATGCATGTATGCATGTGGTATATATATAATTGGTGATTTAATTGGTTTTGCCAGCTCAACCTTTTGTTCAAAAGAAAGGTGCTCACTAGATTGATCATCATATGATCGTGTGGCCTATCGACAGAGTAGAATTGATCGCTTTTCGATCAGCCACAATTAATTTTACTATTATTATTTTATTGTGCAAAAAAGTATAAGTATAAAGTGGCAACCAGACACGCATATATCTATGAAGCATACTTACGTTGCCTTTGATGCCCAATTGTTGCACCAAAGCTTGTATATCTGTGAAGCGTACTTGTACGTCGTTCCCCACCCCACTCCATGTTACAGCTCTACAGCAAACGTAATCACAGTTAACAATTCATAAATTTAAACATTCAATTTCGTTAAAATATATTAGGACAAAATGAAATTAGTACACACCCGTCACCCTTGAATCTGTACACGTCCTCCAAACGTTTCTATTCCTCTGTGCTAAGCATTTTCCACACAGGAAGCCTGTGGCTCATTCTAAAACCGGCCCACGACTTTTCCATTTCACATCCATCCTCAACGTTAACCACATCACCAGATACAACCACAACACCTGGACCTATATTTTTCTGCTGTTTTGTCTGAATAACAACACAGGGGTATTCGTAATCTGCTAACATCCATTCCCCTCTCGGTTTTTCCTTCACACGCCTCACCTACGAATTTATTTCTGGGCTCCCCACAGTTATGAAGTGAAATGCTGTACAACTTTCATCCACATCAATTGCACTACCTGTGTAGTCTACCATAACGGGTTGGTCAGGCTTAGGTGTGTCGTTCTCCGATACTACACTTAACGAGTAACCAAATGACGGCCGCGATTTACCAATATTTGAACGATCCTCCCTCAATGCACAATCTACTATGCCAATTTCGACCTGCTATAAGTCGATGTTTGTTGCCAGGGAATGCAGTTGATTGGTATCATGGCCTTCTAGGTTTGACACACAATTATTGCCTACGTAACGGTCACATACTGGCCTCTGGCTCACGCTAGCATTCATCACTGATTGACTGACTACGTGCGCCTCATGGTCGTCAATCTGATCTTCCAATCTTACGATTCTTGCTTACAAATCAGTAACGAGCCCTGATAAATGTTCTATTTCAGTGTCCTTTGAACGTACAACACCGTCAAACCCCATGAACATATTAGTGCATTGCTCACCAATCATCCATTCCATTGTACTCCCCCTCCCTTCTAACTCCTTCATACGTTCGGCCTTTTTAACAGCCTCATTTTCCAACTCCTTAATTTTGACCAATGCTTTTATCGATTACTGTTTCAGATTGTCTTCTCCTGTCGTTTCACGCGAGTGTCTTTGGATAGCTCAAGTAGGTCCGGGAATAAGTTTGGCCACCTTTCCCCCATTACAAGAATGTCACCACTAGTCTTCTCAGATCGCCGTGCAGACTCGGTATTCGTGCTTGTATGTTTCAATTTTGACTCAATCTCAATGTGTCCATCATTTGGAGAACATGATTTCCAACATTCAAGACTTGGCTCTGCAGCAGCCACATTGGTACTGCCTTCTACATTACCATCCCATACCGATTCTGGGGCCACTTTCAGAACATGGTTCACACCAACATTTAGGTCACCACTTAGTTCCTATTCTATGTCACTGACATTGGCGTTCAGTTGATAACGCTCAAGTATTGACCTGGACAATTTCTCACAATTCACCTGCAAACCATTAAATGTCAGACAACTAGAAACTTTGCAGATATAAATGGGCGCAACTTTAAATACAGATTAGGACATTCCTCAAAAATACCTTTAGACATTAAATCCATCAACTTAATCCTGCTGATTAGGTTGCCAATACTCCAGTTACAAAACCGTGGAAACAATTTAGGGCGCTCGGGCTTGATTAGGTTGGTGTGCTCACAAACTAAAAACTGCAATTCAAACATAAGCCATCAGCAGTACTTACAACATTAACCAACTACTAAAATCATAAATGACCATGGTATATGAACGCGACAGTCATGAAGTAGGACTTACCAGCAATGCGACAACACAACCAGTCACTTTTGCTGGTTTATTGTAGAAATCATTCAACGACCCAATTAGTGTATTATGGATTGCCGCTGTCCAGTCATAGAGTCTTAGCGTCTCTAGTTTGTCAATGGCTCGGACGTAAGCCCACCCAATAGCCTCTCCTGTAGTTGCGAAAAACAACTTTGCATAAATGTACAAACATAACAGGTTTGCAACGTCTTCTTTATCACCGGGGGTGGTCCCTTGCAATGCTTCAAGCAGAAGCTCCTTGATGGCTTTGGAAGATATCCGTCCAACATTTGGACAACGTTGTTGGATGAAATCAGAGGGAGGTTTCGTTCCATATGTCAAGTCCAATTTATCTCGGCCACATTGTATCCCAAATATGAGTCTCACAGCACTATTGCGTAGTGGTATACCTTTGCCCCCAATGTAAAACTTTTCATCTGTTGGGTTGTGCGTTTGAATTATGCAGCACACTATTCCGTCACATTTTTTGAAAGTTTTTCTGTCAAATTGTTTGTATGTATCGCGTCAATCATTAGCCAAAACGAGGTTTTTTGTAAGTGGAGTATGTGAGCTTCACCCAGCTCAGCTTCAGAAACTGTTTTAATCACTCCAACCATATTTGACCGATACATTGGTTTTGACAGGTCAACTACTGCCCTTCTCAGTTCGCTTTTCACACCAACAGAGCGTGGTTTCTTTTTCTTGAACAACAGTTTGCTTTGTCTTCGCACCGCTAATCTCGTGGATGATGATTTCCTCCTGGTTGAATCGGTCATTATTCCTCCTTCGTTACGTCCACTACAAAAAAATTACTTTTTTGCAACGGCAAAATGCCATCACAAATACTCAAAACACCATCTCAAAAGGTTTTTTGCGATGGTAAGTGATTTTTTGCAACGGCAAGTGGGGGGTCGCAACAAACGGGGTTGCAAAAGGTTTTTAGCGACAGCATAACGCCGTCGCCTTTTTTTTGAGACGGTAAAATGCCTTTTTGTGACGAAAAAAATTCTATCGCAAATAACGCGTGAAAATCTGAGTTTTTTTGAGACGGCACTGTGTTGCCGTCGCTAAAAGGGTTAATTGTGACAACAAAAATACCGTCGCTAAAGGGTTATTTGAGATAGCACATGATGCCGTCGCTAAAAGACTATTGGCGATGGCAATAACACCGTCGCTAAAGGTGTTTCTTTTCAACCAATTCCCCTATCTTTTGCGACAGTATTATTGCCGTCACAAAAAACCCTAGTTCTATTTTCTTTTTTGGGACGGTGTGTGGTGTCGCCTCAAAAAAAAAAAAAACACTGTATTAAAATTATTAAAAATATGAAAATAACTTGTATTAAATGAAAAATAACTAAAAAAAAACCGATAATTACATAATAATATAAATACATACATAAACAAAAGTTAGCACATAATGAAAATTCATAATGTTGTTCCATTCATAACAATACATAAATAAAAATTCATAACAATAAAAATTATTCCATTACATAATATCGCATAATACATACATAATGTTGTTCACAAATCTAAATAACGTAAATCAAAAATAAAAGTTTTCGTCATGATTCTTCCGTGGGTTACAAAAACAAAAGTTGGTCATAATCTTTACATACCTGCATTCCACAAGAAGCAAACTGCTACTCAAGAAATATCTGAAAATAACAAAATAAAAATAATTAATGACAATATAATGGTGTTAATATTTTAATTATAGAAAAACATAAAAAATTAACTACTATATAATTACAAAGATAGTTTAGTAAATAATTTTGGCTAGACAGAAATCCGGCACTAACTCCCAAACTGGAAACCCGATTGGAGTCTCGTCTTCTCCCACAAATCTCTTATGCCTGGGCGGTCGTGTGTACCAAGTTTTGTGCTAAACCAACGTCATTTGGTGATTTTGGGGGGTCAACACCTTGAATTCAAATTTCTTAAGGAACTAGTTTGCCTAGACCGAAATCCAGCTCTAACTCCCAAATCGGGAACCCAATTGGAGTCCCATCTTCTCCCACAAATCTCTCGTGCCTAGGCGGTCGTGTGTGCCAAGTTTCGTGCTAAACCGACGCCGTTTGGTGATTTTGGGGCGTCAACACCTCGAATTCAAGTTTCTTAAGGAACTAGTTTACCTAAACCGAAATCTGACTCTAACTCCCAAACCGGGAACCCGATTTGAGCCCCGTCTTCTCCCACAAGTCTCTCGTGCCTAGGCGGTCGTGTGTGCCAAGTTTCATTCTAAACCGACGCCATTTTGTGATTTTGGGGCGTTAACCCCTCGAATTCAAGTTTCTTAAGAAACTAGTTTGCCTAAAGTGAAATCCGGCTCTAACTCCCAATTCGGGAACCCGATTCGAGTCCCGTTTTCTCCCACAAGTCTCTCGTGCCTAGGCCGTTGTGTGTGCCAAGTTTTGTATTAAATCGACGCCGTTTGGTGATTTTGGGGCGTCAACACCTCGAATTCAAGTTTATGAAGGAACTAGTTTACCTAGACTGAAATTCAGCTCTAACTTCCAAACCGGGAACCCGATTGGAGTCCCGTCTTCTCCCACAAGTCTCTCGTGCCTAGGCGGTCGTGTGTGCCAAGTTTCATGCTAAACCGAAGCCGTTTGGTGATTTTGGGGTGTCAACACCTCGAATTCAAGTTTCTTAAGGAACTAGTTTGCCTAGACCGAAATCTGGCTCTAACTCCCAAACTGGGAACCTGATTGGAGTCCCGTCTTCTTCCACAAGTCTCTCGTGCTTAGGCGGTCGTGTGTGCCAAGTTTCGTGCTAAACCAACGCCGTTTGGTGATTTTGGGGCATCAACACCTCGAATTCAAGTTTCTTAAGGAACTAATTTGCCTAGACCGAAATCCGACTCTAACTCCCAAACCGGGAACCCGATTGGAGTCCCGTCTTCTCCCACAAGTCTCTCGTGCTTAGGCGGTCGTATGTGCAAAGTTTCGTGCTAAACCAACGCCGTTTGGTGATTTTGGGGCGTCAACACCTCATTCAAGTTTCTTAAGGAACTAGTTTGCCTAGACTGAAATCCGGCTCTAACTCCCAAACCGGGAACCCGATTGGAGTCCCGTCTTCTTCCACAAGTCTCTCGTGCTTAGGCGGTCGTGTGTGCCAAATTTCGTGCTAAACCGACGCCATTTGGTAATTTTGGGGTGTCAACACCTCGAATTCAAGTTTCTTAAGGAACTAGTTTGCTTAGACCGAAATCCAACTCTAACTCCCAAACCAGGAACCCAATTTGAGCCCCGTCTTCTCCCACAAGTCTCTCGTGCCTAGGCGGTCGTGTGTGCCAAATTTCGTGCTAAACCAACGCCGTTTGGTGATTTTGGGACGTTAACACCTCGATTTCAAGTTTCTTAAGGAACTAGTTTGCCTAAAGTGAAATTCGGCTCTAACTCCCAATCCGGGAACCCAATTCGAGTCCCGTCTTCTCCCACAAGTCTCTCGTGCCTAGGCGGTCATGTGTGCCAAGTTTCATGCTAAACCGACGCCGTTTGGTGATTTTGGGGTGTTAACACCTCGAATTCAAGTTTCTTAAGGAATTAGTTTGCCTAAAGTGAAATCCGGCTCTAACTCCTAATCCAGGAAACCGATTCGAGTCCCGTCTTCTCCCACAAGTCTCTCATGTCTAGGCAGTCGCGTGTGCCAAGTTTCGTGCTAAATTCAGCTCTAACTCCCAATCCGGGAACCCGATTTGAGTCCCGTCTTCTCCCACAAGTCTCTTATCTTAGAATGTAAAGAATGCAAAGATACATTTTAGCTTAGAATGCAAAAGATACATTTTATACCTGATCTTCTGGTGGTGGTGTGTATGGATTCTCATCTTCTGTAGATTTCCTAAATGCCCGGTGGCCACTCGATGCATCAGGAACCTATGATAGTCAATGTTGTGTGAAAATTGAACTATCAAACAATTTAATTCATATCGAACCTGTCTGTTGGGATCCACACTCGCCCCATGTGACACAAAGGCCATCATCTCAGCTTTCATCTTTTGTAAGTGTATAGAGAACTCTGCTCTCAGCTCCTTCCTCAACTCATCCCTTAGCTCCGCACGAACCTGCTGGGTGATCTGAACAATAGTCGATGGCTGGGGTGTTGACTGTGATGGCCCAGTACCATCTTTATACACCACTCTCCGAAGCACAGTTCTCCCGTATGTGCGACAATATCCATGTCCGTCATGACCTATCAACTCATGGAAAATGACATTCCTAGCCTCCAAAGTCCGACAATCCTTAGGTAGCATAGAGAGTTGACGATTAAACTCATCTTGTATTGAATAAGACATACAAGTATATGCCAAATTAAGATGGTTAACACACAAAAAATAAAAAATAAACTTCAAATACAATCAAAGGTGTTTGGAAACTACCAATGTCTGGATAACCTCTGGGTCATCTGCTCTGCGTGTCATAAGCCAAACATTCATCTTATTAGTAGACTCCCCCTTATTGGACATCTACATTTTTTTAGAAATATGAAAATTATAATCCAAATAATTTGCAAATATACAATGTTTAATTATATACAAAAATAAAACAATAAAATATAAACCTCATGCCGTATCTGAGCGAAAGTAGTACGCCCTGTGGTATGAGCTATGCCATGAGCTCGCCGATTTTTAGCGTTCCTAGTTGTAATTTTCTATAACAGGTTCAACAAATGTAAGTATATAAATATGATTTGTATGTTTACATATCATACATATAACTTATTTGTATACCTCAGCATCAGAAGTACGCCAATACACCATAAGTTCTTCCTACTGGCTTGGCACAATGTGCAAAGGAACATCATCCTTCAGATTAGGATCAGAACTTCTACACTTGAAATACTTAGCCTTAATCTTATTCTTGTGATCCTTCCATATGCTGTCGCAGTTTTTCATGCAGATTGGCTTGTACTCCTCTGGACATATATTCAAATTGTCCTATAAAACACAATTTCAAAGTTTAAATAATAATAACACAATTTTGGAATTTGAATTTTTGGACAAAAACATACTTTTACCTTCACCCTTCCAGATAGCATCAACAATATCATCAGGCACATTATTCCAGTCAAGAAAAGTAAGAGGAACAATGTTACCATTCCGCACAATAATGCCAAGTTGAGTAGTTAACTTAGACACGTTATCCCCTATTAGGCAGTAATTTTCATCAAATTGAATGTCCAGCTTTGTACCAGTACCCCACTCCCTAATGCCCTTGGCACATCCTCTACCACGCCTAGTCGAGGTTGATGAAGAACTAACATGACCTGTGAGATACAATAACAATAAACAATATGCAATGATAATAAACAAATGCAAATTTAAATAATGTGAATACAAATCGAATTCTTATACCTGAGGTGGGTTGTGAAGAAGTCGAAGGGTTTGCAAAATACAATGAGAATAAACAAGTTATATATAATGAGAATAAATAAATGTATATTTAAATAATTTTCATACAAATCAAAGCAAATTTATATACCTGCGGATGGCTCATAAGCTAATGACTCTAGTCAGGATGATAGCTGCTGTGGTGCCACTGATGGTGGACGCACCGATGGTAGGCGTGGAGGCTGAGTACGTGGTAGCTGTTGTGGTGCCACTGATGGTGGTCGATACGGTGGTACTAATGGTCCCCCTGATGGTGGTCGCTGGGATACCTCCTCTAATGGTGGTGCTAGTAATAGTGGTCGCTGCGATGGCTAGTCAGATGGTGGTGGCACTAATGGCCCCTTCGATGATGGCCGATGTGATGCCTCCTCTGATGGTGGTGCTACTGATGTCCTGTTATGTACCACATCAGACATCATGTGCCGGGGATGATCAAGCTTCCTCTTCCTTCCCATAATAATCTGCAAGCAGTATAACATTAATTGGCATTAGAAACATAGACAATGGTTTGTCATCAACTATAATATGACATTAATTGAACTAATACAATTACAAAGACAAAGTAAATTAAGAAACCGATGATTAACTACAACCTTGGCCTTAATTGAATTACTGATGTTGATTAAATATCAACCTATTTGAATATCAGCTATTTCCCTTTCTGCGGCTTCCCTCACCCAACCAACTTGTTTATCACGAAGCATTATATTTTCTTCCAACTGTTGGCTCATATATGGCTCAATTTGTGGATCAGTCGAACTCATATCAAATAAACCTCTTTGAGACATCTTCACCACCACTTGCCAGTCTGGTTGTAACGGGTCTGCAACATACCAAACTTGCTCTACTTGGGATGCCAAGATGAAAGGTTCATTAGTAATTCGATCATCTCGGTACAACAAATGATTGAAGTTCACCAACGTGAAATTGAAGACATCTTTTTTCTTTCTGTGAATGTTGTCAATCCAATAATACTTAAACAATACATGTTTCTTCTCATTGGAATATCGAATCTCAACAATATCTGTCAATTGTCCATAATAGTACACAGACCCCACAAGAGGATTCTTGTCTTTCCGACTAGCATAACTTATGGTATCTGCCTTCAAAGCTACACCATAATTTTATGTGGCTTGACGATCATCCATGGCCTTTACTCGATACCGAAACCCATTCAGTATATACCCGTTGAACCTCCTTGCCAGGTTATGAGGACCATTTGCCAATAAAATAATCTCTTCAGAAAATATGACATCAGTAGTCCTTCGCAAAGTTTGGACCTATTTAAAACAAAAATTTAAAATTTAAAATGTAGTTCGACTTAAGTAACTAGAATCTATAGACTTAAATACATACATGTTCCTTGAACCAAATGTGAAAAGTTTCAAAATGTTCACGCCGAAGATCATGATCGTCGACACGAGGCATTTTGAGCTTAAGTACTTCAAGGTGTTTGCTGTGTAGATTGAAAATTTATCAATACAAAAAATTTGGTTCAAAATTCAATAAAACATAATAAAATATTAAGTGAGTGACTTAACCTACTTTATGAATGGTTGAACCGCGCTTGTATTGAATAAGATGTACTGATGAGCCTGTACCCAAGAAGTATTATCAAGATAAAAACTTGTGTTTTCACCAATAGCATGACCTAGATTATCAGCACCACTATAGTTCCTCACGGGGTCGACTAGATTTAGTTTCCACATCATTGAGATATTGTGCACAAAAATTCATGCATTCTTCCATAAGATATCCTTTAGCAATTGATCCTTCAGGATGAGCTCTATTACGCACGTATTGCTTCAAAGTAAGAAGATACCTCTCAATTGGATACATCCATCGAAACTGAATTGCTCCACCCAATAATGCTTCATCAGCTAGATGTATAAGCAAGTGCTCCATTATATCAAAAAAAGTCAGAGGAAATATTTTCTCTAGATGACAAAGTGTTACAACGATACAATCTTGAATATATTGCAAATCCGTCGCACGATTCACTTTGGAACACAATTGTCTAAAGAAATTGATCAATTCAATCAAGGGTTAAATTACATTCTTTGGTAACGATCTTCAAATAGCCAATGGAATAAGTTGTTGCATCAGAATATGACTATCGTGGCTCTGAAGACCCCTGATACTTCTATCATGTGAGCACACACGACGTGATACATTGGATGAATACCCGTCGGAAACTCTTACTTCCTTCAACACTTTCAAGAACAAATCTTTCTCATCCTTGGTCATCGTGAATTATGCTAGTGGTAAATAGGCTTTATTCGACCCTCTTAACTACAAATGTAGGGGTTTTCTAATATTCATATCTTGTAAATCACGCCGAGCATTAACACCATCCTTCGATTTTCCTGCAACCCCTAATATTGTTCACAACACATTGTCACAAACATTCTTCTCTATATGCATCACATCGAGGTTGTGTCTTATTAGATTGTGCTCCCAATATGACAGTTCATAAAAGATACTCTTTTTCTTCCAGCTATGGGTGCGATGTCCAGCTTTCTCCTTCTCTACTTGTCTCCTATGCCTCTTCTTAAGGTCATCCCTCTTGTATTGGGTTAAAATTCCCTCAGATTCTAATTGTAGCAACATCTCAGCTCCAGACAACAATTTTGGTTTGAGTCTGACTTCCCGACTACCATCAAATGATGCTTTATCCTTCCGAAATTTATGGCCACTAGGCAAAAATCTGTGATGACCCAAGTATGATTGTTTCCTACTATGCTTCAACCAACACGATGTAGTTTCCTTATTGCAACAAGGACATGAATATTCGCCTTTAGTGCTCTATCCTGACAAGTTTGCATATGCAGGAAAATCACTAATTGTCCATAGTGAAGCTGCATGCATTTGAAACATTTGATTTGTTGATGCATCAAATGTTAACACACCCTCATTCCATAGTTCTTTCAACTCCTCAATCAACGGTTGCATATACACATCAATCTTGTCACCAGGTCTTTTCGGGCCGTCAATAAGCACGGATAAAATTAGAAATGGTTACTTCATGTACATCCATGGCGGCAAGTTGTATGGAATGAGCACAACAGGCCAAGTGCTATGAACTATGTTCATCATCCTGAATGGGTTAAAACCATCAGATGCTAAGCCAAGCCTTACACTTCGGCAACCATTACTAAAGTCAATATTCCGACGGTCAAAATCTTTCAATGCAAGGGAGTCCGCAGGATGCCTAAAGACACCATCATTAGTTCATTTCTATGCATACCAACTCATTAACTTAGCCGTCTTGGATGACATAAACAACCTCTGCAACCTTGGCTTTAAAGGAAAATACTTCATCTGTTTTGCAGCTATTCATTTGCCACCTTTGTTAGGACCATTTGAACCACCATCACCATTTGATTTCCATCTAGAACTGTTGTATATGACACATTTATCAAGATTGGCATCCTCGTTTCGAAACAACATGCAACTGTTGGGACATGCATCTCACGTCTCATACGTGAAGCCCAAATCTGTTGTGACCTTTTGAGCTTTATAATTTGAGTCCGGGAGTTTCACATCCAACGGGAACACCTCATTCAATAACTCAAGCAACATGTCAACAGACTTGTCTGTCCACTGATTAAGCACCTTCAAATGTAGAAGTCGAACAATGAATGACAAAGATGTGAACTTCTGACAACCTGGATACAATTCACTTCGTGCATCTTGAAGAAGTTTGAAATACTTTGCAGTCTCTGCATTTGGACCGAGTCGGGGTTCAGATGCATGAGGATCAGGCCCTTGTGGTTCATTACCCTCAACACTTGTACCGGCATGTGGATTTCCAATAGCCCCTTGTATCATTCCAATCATATCATCCCCAATGTCTAAATTAGCTAATGTTTCATTTTCTCGATTACCATACAGAGATACGTAAGATTCCCCATGATTAATCCAATGTTTGTATTTTTTAAAAAAATCATTCAAAATCAGATGCTCCCATACACCCTCTCGTACAAGATGGTATCGATTTTCACACTTCCTACACGAACAACTGATCATCGAACCTTCAACCCTATTGGTGTAGGCAAACACAAAGAATTCATCAATCCCATTAATGTATTCACTCGACATCCTATTTGGCAAATCAATTCAACTCTTATCCATCATCTGTACGCATCCACAAAAATATCTCATCAAAGTAACTCTAAATATAATACTTACGTATTACACCCTCATCTCTCAAAACAAGTAGTACACTTCCATTCCATAGCAATGAATATAGCTATCCATTAAATTTTAAAGATCTAAAATGAATTGATTTGAGACGGAATATGAAGATCATATTCATTTAGACTCCTTAAGTTTAAAAAACTTTTGAGTAAGACACTTAGTTCTAAAACATACGAAAAGTTTTGACATGAATAAGACACTTTAGTTCTAAAAAAAAACGACACTTAGTTCAAAACATAGTGCAAGCACCATGTTATTCTATCATACTAGAGCCTTGTAGGAAAGCACTTGGTTCTCTAATTTTAACACTATTTGTAATTGAAATTGCTACTATTTTTAATTATTAAACTTTGGTCCTTGTTGTCTTCACGAGGAGAATACATATATGACCAAAAAGAGCACTACCTTGACTTTAAGATATGTTTTGAGCACTACCTTGACAGTAGAAGATCAATTAATAGACATTTTCCCAATATTGTAGGAAGCTAGACACTAAGCGTACCATAAGAGAAACACCATGATATTAATTCTCAATCCATAGGAAGAAAGAACAAAAGAAAGACATTCCTTGGAATCAAAGTAAAGAGGAACTCATCGCAACATCTAGTAAGTAGCATGCAACAAAATTGGAGTAAGCTGGAATAGAACTAAAGTGAAGGCCTCTGCTGAGAAATCAAAGAACAAAGCAAAGAAAAAGAAAAGAACATCTATGAGGTTTTCTTTTGCCTTTTGACCCTCCACATGCCTACTAAACATGGTTATACATTTGCCATAAAAACAACAAAAGTCATGCAAAATGATGTACTCCATCCTATTCCTCAATAATTTGATCACTTTGTCATATTATATATCAATAATTGTTATAAAAAAAAATAAAAAAAAAAACTAAAATCCTAATTTTTTTTATTTATATATTTCTAACGTTTTTCTTTATTTTCTAAAATAAACAAATCACAAATACACAAAATCACAATTTAATACACCAACTGACTTCAAACACCAAAACATTTCTGTCTAATTCAATTTTGAGTTGAACCCTATGAGAACATCATATTCTCAACTCAGAAGTATATCTATTCCAACCACCTGAGAAATTTAAATTCTCAGCTCAAATGTGTCTTATTCAAATACAAACCAATAAAATAAACCTAAATTACATTGATTCATAGAAATAGATTGAAAATTCTAGAGAAAGAAAGAACAAAATGAAATGGGGTTTTGAGAATGTGAATAGATATATACCTGAATAAAGTATTGTTGAAGTTGAAGTTGAGTCCTCAGAGAAGAGTCAGCAGAAGCACCATTGCTGCGATTGACATTGTTTCGAAGCTTCCAAGAATGGGTTTTGAGCATGTAGAGAGAGGTTCGATTGGAGGGGTCGCCGGAGCCGAAGAACTTCGCCGGAGAAGAAGTTGTGAAAACTGGATTGAAGATGGCTGGCGGTGGCTGATACGGCGAATGGGTTTTGAGCACTACCTTGACTTTGGGGGAAAAAAATATGTTTCAAAGATTTAGGGATTTCGATCCAAATGATCGAGCGCCAAAAATTGGGGAGAACGGGGCAAATTTTTGTTATTACTTTTTTGTGACGGTACCTTTTACACCGTCGCAAATGATAAATAAATATTGCTAAACCGACGCCGTTTTGATAGTTGTTTTTTTGCGACGAACATTTGCCGTCGCAAATTGTCCACTATTTGCGACAACAACCTTCTGCTGCCTCAAAAAAATTATTTTTTGCGACGGTGAAAAACGTCGTCGCTAATACTTCCGTAGTATCACACTCCCTCTGTAGGTTTATTACCGATGGTACAACTGCCGTCGCTAAAGCTCTTTATTTGCGACGGTTAAATCTGCCGTCGCAAAAGATCATTTTTTGCGACGAGGTACGCGCCGTTGCAAAAGGTTTCGTGTTTTATACTCCCTTTTCTTGTAGTGGTCGTGCTGTTTCTCTGCGCGAAATTCCTGCCACAACCGTAAACCATCAATACCACAACCACTACAAATTCAAATCCGCATTAATATATATCAACAAACATCTTACCAACCTAGCGCATAATTACTGCAAACAATTAAGGCAATGCGTTCACCATCACACACGACAATCAAACGTTAACATGCAATCAACGAAAACATTCATCACCACACTGCCAAATTCTGCCAATTACCACATCAAACACGGCAGACTACCATCTAAACTACTGCATGCTTCCTCATATGAACATAGTAACATAGAACCAACTACACACAAATCTAACACTTAACGCATTTTCACCACATCCACAATACAACACGTCAGTCACGTACCAATATTTGCATGCCAAACCTACACTTACCTGTCTATAACATGCTCGGTAAATCACACGTACACGTTTATTTCAATTAACTTAGTTCATGCCCGTTTAAAAACAACGACTTCATACCATGACTGTACAGTAAAGGTTAACACACATATGTCACTTCGATGTTCACAACAATTTTAGGTAAAAAATGCAGAATACTCAATATGCATTGCAACACAATACTTAACATTTCAAACATCATACACAAACTCACACAACACACCACACCCCCCCCCCCCAAAAAAAAAAGACCAAGATGTCACATAACACCTACACCACACAATTGGTTGTTACCCGTGACCAATAACGGTTTCAAAACAAGAAAACACTAACAATGCAACAACAACTAGTACATATCGAAACAACAAAATTCATGCACATCAACCCCACAACCATTATTTTCTAATTTGCACAGCGTCCAACAACACAATCGTTCACATGCATTAACTTCACAAACATAGCTTAACCACATTGACATCCCCACAACAAAGGCCAGTACACCAATGGGAGCCTGATGCCTATTGCCAACCTCCACATGCATTAACTTCACTTACCCAATACCACATTGACTTTCAAATGTTCTACTGTATATGTGGTTCTCTAATATTTCAAAAACTGACATCAACACCCAATATTCAACCATGACAAAACAACTAATAGCCCAACCAATCTATAATGGTTTCGGTTTTGACCCGTTATTTGTGGTGTTTCGGACTCGGGTTTCATGGTTTGATAATATTATCCATGTCTTTTCTTCATTCCACTATTTGAATTTGAGTTTTGGGATGTCTTGGGAGTGTTTGGAACAAGTTAGTTGCAAGTTGTTCAAACTTTTGTTGTCCAGAAATTTGGCTCCTCGCTCGAGCGAGGCTTTCTGCGCTCGAGCGAGTTTTGTGAGTTCCCAGTACTTTTGCAGAAAAGAATCCTTCGCTCTAGCGAAGGCTTCTTGCGCTCGAGCGAGCGAGTGCGTCTGAAAAACATCTGAAGCTATGTATTTTATGCTCGAGCAATGGTTCTTGCGCTCGAGCGAGGCGACTTATTGTATCTGGTCGCACGAGCGACTATCCCTTCACTCGAGCGAGCTTGTCATACATCAGTTCACAGCAGCGTCGTTTTGCTTCATTTTTTTGATCCCTTTTCACTCAAATCAGCTCATTCTCTCTCTAGGGTTCGACTTCTCTCTACAAATACACCTAAATCCATTGTATTCTTAACCCTAGTGTCTTTGAGAAAAAGGTAGTGGGCTTCAAGGGCTTCGTGTTGATCCAAGTAAGAGTTGGTTTCATAATCTTTGGAGTTCCAAGCTTGCTTGCTCGTCTTCTACACTTGAGGTAGGGATTTTCTATACTCTAATATGATTTTTAACTTAGTTATTTGCTATTGTGTATAGATGGTGAGATTTGGTTGAGGTTTGGACAAACCTAAGATTTTGGTGTGAAATGAAAAGAGGGGTTTTTTTTTTTATGTATATGAGATAAATGGGTATGAGGTTTGAATATAAGATTTTGTTCTGCCACAATAGTTGATTTTGGTGTTTGAGGTGATATTGGAAAAATGGAAATTTTTGCCCTAATTTGGTTAAATTATTATTTTGTATAAATAATTAAAATTAACATTGAATATGTTAAATTTGATGGTTATTGATGTAGGTGGTGAAATTGGATATGTATTATCTCACACCTTTGGAAGTTTCGAATAAACTATTTATCTTGAGATTTAATATTTGTCTAGAGATAAATGTATTGGGCTATCGATGGAGGATAGTTATAATTGTTGTAGAAATTGCATGAGGATTATGCGATTTAATGTTAATTCATTGTTGGTTGTCATTAAATATGACCATGATATAAATACATTGTATATGCATAATTGTTGGGAGAAAAAAGGGGATGTACTCCATATGTAATTTTGTTTATAAATGCATTATATATGTATATTTGTTGGGAGAAGAAAGAGGATGTACTCCATATGTAATTTTGTTTATAAATACATTGCATATGCATATTTATTTGGGAGGAGAAAGGGGATGGACTTCATTTAAAACAAGTTGGTCGGAATGTCCTGGGTGAAAGACCCGAAATCTCATATATAAATGGGTGCTGATTCCTTCGGACGAAATATCTGTAAAATGGAAGGTTTGAAGGGTTTAGATATATTTTGTATACTTGGAAAACCATTGAGTTATAGTGTCAGTTTGGTTGATTGAAATATAATGAATTTAACTCATGAAGTGAGTAGTATATATGGATTGGAAATGAATTAAAGGAAAATGGATTGAGGTTTGGTCTTAGTAGCATGTGGATATGCAAGCCTTGTGGATGTTTTAGTATCAGCATTGTTTATACACGTGGTACTTATATCTTTGCTAAACTTCATATATTATGTTAGATTATTTCTACTGGGCTGTGGCTCACCCTATATGGGAACATCATTTTCAGGTGCAGGTGAGATGCTTCCTCTAAGGCAATAGCGTGGATGGATTTTTGGGAAGGAAGAGCTTCTTAATTATGTCTTGTTGTGTGTATGTTTTGTTATTTGTAAAACCAAGGGCTTAAGATGTAATGAGCAAGACTCACTTTGTGTAACCAAGCAATGACTTAGGGAGATGTAAGTCTACATGGCATTTAATTGGTTGTTAGACAGTAAACTCTGATGAATGAAAGTATTGTGTTTCTGTTATATTCTTCCGCATGATAAACACGTTTATTGTATTATTTTGGGGGCGTGACACAATCACTTAAGTATAACAAATAAACACCCAACCAAAAAAAACACAGCACACGGAAACACATGCTTCGACACTATGTAACCATGTCAAACAATCTAACACCAAACAAACAATCCACTGCATGACAATGGTAAATAAACACCCAACCAAAAAAAGACAGCAAATGGAAACACATGCTTCGACACTATACAACCCTATGAAAGAATCTAACACATAACAAAAAACAACTGTATGACAATGATAAATAAACACCAAACCATAAAAACACAGCAAACGAGAACACATCCTTTGACACTATACAACCTTGTCAAACATTCTAACACCGAACTAAATTAAACTATACGACAATGTTATACCAAAACCACAACCACATACAACACAACCTTCATGAAAATTGAAACAGAGTATATTACTCTTGAACCAATAATTCAAAATTTAACTTGAAATAGAGTCTATTACTCTTGAATCAATAATTCAAAATTTATTCAATTGCACAAACTCCATGAAAATAGGAATTTGAAGTAACATACATAACCATGTGTAACAACGCCCGCGGGGGGACCTCGCTACAGTTCGGACTCGATTTTGTTGCGGTTCTCAATCTCGAACCAAAGAGTCCAAATCCGGCAAATCGTTTTGAAGGAAAACAGATTTTTTGAAAAGAAGTGCCAAACATGGACTGCTTTGCCAGATAACAGAGTCGCCACCTAAATATTTTAAAATGGGAAATTTAGGAAACCCTGACTCGGTGCCGAAAGGCCACGTGTCCGTCATCACCAAAGTTGGCTCGGGAACTTGGGTACGATTAGGGAAGGTCACATCGTGAGCACCCCCTCTCGCCCGGTCAAAGACCGGCCTCTACTAACCATGATATCTGTTTTTGAAAACATTGTATGCTCTTATTCCGATTATTAGCCTAGGTTACTATGTGATGCTCGCAGCAAACAAGTATAGACTGGGCCGTCTGAATTGGAACGAAACATTTCATGTTTGTTTGTTTGAAAATGATATGATGGTGCTGCCCGCAGGCAGGCTAAAATGCGGATTTGCCACCCTCGAGTGGGCTTAAAACAAACATTTGATGAATTGTCCCAATTCAGATAACTCAACCTTCACCCACAGGCATTCAAGGCAGTTATATCACATAAGCACATAGCCTCATGGTAAGCATGCTATCATGGCAACACTCACACACATGCAAGGATGCTAAAGCATAAAACTCACCTAGTACTCCAAGCCAAAACAAAAGCTGATTAGAAATCATGCATGATCCTAAATATACTGAATGTCTAATGCAACACATGCAAAATGCAATTATAGCAGGCTCGACTATTCTAAAGATGGCATATGAAATGCTACAGTTAACATGTATTCAATTTGGAATTGAAATACAATGCAGTTTGTATGATGTACCGAGCCCGATGCATGCAAAACAGATGAATGATGCAAACATGCTGTCATGCTGTATGCTAATTGAAATATGCCCTAATCTAACCAACATAAGCAGGTGAATAAAAGGGAGAAAGAAATGGGGGTGGGAAGACATGCATCACACTCACACACCCTTATTACAACATTGCCCTCGCGCAGAGGGTCCGAATAAAATAATAATACAGACCCGAATAAAAGAATATTACAGATTTCTAATTAATGTACAGATTAAACTAAGAAAAGTCAGAAGGCGCTGAGAGGCTGCTATGATGAGCAGTGCATGATGAAAGGCTGTTGCCTCGCGGAAATCCCGATGCCCCAATTAGCCTCTGTTTGCGGTATTTCTCGAAATCTTGCGCCGGACTCGAAAGTTGTTGATCCTTAACTTTGTAGCAGAGAGCAGGAAAAGGGCATAGCAATGTATTTTCACAAATATATGCATGCCTCGATCCTCGTGCCACCAATCACGCATACCGATGCATGATGGCAGAGGAATCGGATTGCACAACTCAATATGGGATGAATGCAGATGAAAACCTAACTCCGTCATGGGTAATCCGGAGTGGTGGTGACTTGGGAATTGAGGCCCGTTCCGTTACTCGGAGTACAAAACGCGCCTCGTTTCCGGTGCAATATGCAATGATATGCATGAAATGCAGCTAAGATGTGATATAGCATGCACAATGCCATGAAAATGAGTAACCTCGAAATGCGTGCACACGGGCACGCAAACCGAGGTAATGTATGAATGCAATCTAGGATACAACCTAGTATGCACTATGTTGATGAAAATGAAGATGAAAATGAAACGCCTCGAAAAGCGTGCGCGCGGGCACGCAAACCGAGGTGATGGCATGAAATGCGAAGCGAATAAAACAGAGTGCCTCGAAATGCGTGCACACGGGCACGCAAACCGAGGCGATGATGTGGAATGTAAATCGGGTAAAACCGGAGTGCCTCGAAATGCGTGCCCACAGGCACGCCAACCGAGGCGATGATAGAAATGCAAATCGGATACAACCGAAGTGCCTCAAAATGCGCGCCCACAGGCACGCAAACCGAGGCGATGATAAAAATGAGAAAATCGAATACAACCGAAGTGCCTCGAAATGCGCGCCCATAGGCACGCAAACCGAGGCGATGACATACAAGCATGAAAATGCAAATTGGACTTACGCCAACATGAGAGGGCCTCAACCACACTCACATAGGCTGCCGTCGGATAAAACGGAGGTGCCTCGAAGTGCGTGCCCACAGGCACGCAAACCGAGGCGATGCATTAAGGCATAAAATGACATGGGAAATGATATGCAAGCATGCAAACCACTAAATGAAGGGGAAAACAGCCCCGAAATGATACGAAATAACAACCGAAGCATGCAATCATCCCGAAATGTGAAATTAGACACCCGAAATGGCCTATAGCCATACTAAACATGCAAAATTGATACACGACAGCAAAAACAGTAGCAAGGCAGTCCCAAATATGGCATTTTTTCAGTACAAAACAAGGCCAAATTGTAAGCATAGATGGGTCAACATTAGCATGCAAGAATAAGGGCCAAAAGAGGGGTATTGAAGCAAGTAGTATATACAAACCCCAAATGAATAAACATGCTTCTAAAAAATTGAAGAGGGCCTAAAAATAAGCACATTTACAGAAGATGGAAGCCCTAAAAACAGAATATAAACATGCTATAAATTCTATGCAAAATGGAGCCCAAAAGAGGTTATAACAAGAGATATGCAAAGAATACACCAAAAAACAAAACTTTATTCATGAAACATGTAGAGGGGGTCAAAATAAGGCCCCTTTCAGTTCTGACCAAGGACTAAAACCAAAAGCACAAAAGGATACAAAACATGCAAGAATTAGGGCCCAAAGTGGATTTCAAAGGGAGGTGGTATATGGGATGGCCAAATGAGGTTGAGCCCTTCTAAAATGTTGTAGAGGGGCTCAGTATAAGCACAAAACCAGTAGGGGTCGGAGCCCCAAAAACGAATGCAAATAGACTAAAAATAGCATGCAAGATTATGACATACAAGCTAGGTATTGAAACAAGTGTATCATGGAGGCACCAAATGAAGTTGAGCCCTTCTACAAAGTTATAGAGGGGCTCAAAATAAGCCTAAAACCAGTAGGGGTCGGAGCCCCAAAAACAAAAGGAAATAGGGTAAAAATAGGATGGAAAATTATGCTACAAAGATGAGATTTGGAGACTTACCCTTGAAGATCCAAGTGTTGCTACTTCTTGGCCTGAATTTGTTGCTTCTTAACCCCTGGAGAACACTTCCTTGCTGCTGGAATGGTAGTGTTGATGGTGGAGCTAAGGGTTGATGAAGAGGGGAGCTAGGAACTTGGAAGTTTTTCAAGGTTTTGGCTATGGAAATGAAGCTTTTAGAGAGAGATGTCTTGAGGCAATTTTTTCTAACCTTGAGGAAGGGTCATTGGTCCTTTAAATAAGGGAGAAAGGTGTAAAGGGGAGGAGAAGCATCAAGCTTTCCTCTCAAAATATCTCCTGATGGGGTGATATTTCAAAAAAATATCTGGACAAATTGTCTTGGAAATTTGGAAAGCAAATCGGCCGCAGTAACTTCGGAGGTGGCGGCCACCACCCCACCTAGTCGGCCACCACTCACCATGGCCGGCCACCCCCAAAATGAACTCAAAATTGTGGCCGACCACCATGCAGGTGGTGTCCTCCCAAGTGTGTAGATCAAGGCCCCAAGGTCGAATCTGCAACTCTGAGCGAGCCACAACATAGAGCTTGAAGGAGAGCCTCAAAATGAAATGCACAATTTCTGGCCGACCATATACCCTTGGTGTCCTCCCAGATGTGTGGAACAAGGTTCCAAGGTTGGAATTTGGCAACACTGAAGCAGGAGCCACAACATTGGATTTGAAGGAGAGGCCCAAAAATGAACTTCCAATTTTCTGGCCGACCATGCTTGTTTAGGGTCCTCCCATGTCCCCTGATCACAGATATGTGGCTTTGGTTGGAAGAAAATACCCCCAGGGTGTTCAACATTGGCCCGGAAGTGAGAAAAACGGGCTCCGGAGGAGCGAAACTGGCTATCTGGGATAATTGCTGGCCTCCCACCCCCCAGTGATCTTCCTGGTGTTGAAACAGAGGTACCTGCCAAATTTGAACAAAAACTAATGAGAAATGAACGTTCGGGGCCAAAACCGAGCAATTCGGGATCCCGAAAATGGGCTGCGGGTGCCGGAAATGGTGTACGGCAGCGAAGTGGGTATCTGCGACCCCAGTGTCCCTCGGAACGACAAAACAGAGGTTTCTACCAAAAATCAGAGAAAACCGATGCAAAATGAATGCTCGGGGCCCAAACCGCGCAATTCAGGGTCCCGAAAACCGACTGTAAGCATCGAGAGCGGCATACGGCCACGAAGTGGGCATCAGAGGCCCCAGTGTTCCTCGGAACTATAAAACAGAGGTCTCTACCAAAAATCGGAGAACTCGGAGATGGTTGAGCGGTCCCGAGCCGAGGTACACGACCTAACGGCTCCGAAAACCGGGAACCGGGCTCCGAAAAGGGCAAAATGGCCTACGGCCACAAAAAGTAGCTCACGGCCACCGGGAGATAGTCTACAGGACCATTCCCTTCCCTCGGGAAAGAAAACAGAGAAAACCGAGTCTGGTTCGCAAACCGAGACAAGGCACGAAAGAGAGTTCGGAAGTCCGGAGGCAGGGCGCGCGGCCACGACTCTGAGACTTCTGAACGAGCACAGCATGCAACATCACCAAGCGCTCAATCGGTGACGTCTGAGTCTTAAGGTCGGTCAAAAATGGGGTGTCTACACCATGGTAATATAAAAACATGTCAATATACAAAAACTATATATATAGATTCGGTTCTTGGATTGGTTCGATTTAAACAGTCTAAACCAATAATTAACCCAATCTTATCGGTTTAATAATTTAAAATTCAAAACCAAACCAATACACCAAAAAATCAAACAAAACCAACTCAAAAAAGTTGATTTATTTTATTTGGTTCAGTTCTTCGATTCTCCACCCCTAGTGTGGGTCACCGACCTTCTGCACACACACCTAGAGATGGCAATTTGAAACCGGCCCGACGGGGATCTCCGATCCCGACCCTGATTTAAGTGGTTTTTTCTCGAAAAATACCCTCGATGGAGAGGAGATGGTATTCAAAAATTAATCCCCGATCAATTTCGGGCTCGGGACGGGGATAAGTGTCCCAGCCCCAGCCCCGGCTCCGTCCTTGTCCCCGTCCCCGTTTTATCCCCGAAGTGAAAATACTCTTTTACTCCTTTATATATATATATATATAAACCAAACTTATTTTCCAGTCTCATTTCCTCTGTGTCTCTCTCTCTCACCGACCGTGGCCCTCATCTCTTTCTCCATCACTCTAACTTAAATCTCAGACTTAGTCTCATCTCTCTTCCTCCCTCTCCTCTCTCTCTCCCGCTCCCCCTCTCCCTCTCCCTCTCTCTTTCCCTCCGTCCGTGAAGCGTTCCATCCATCAGATCCCTCCGTCCGTGAAGGCTTCACGGTGAAGCCCTCCGTCCTTCAGATCGTGAAGCTTTCCATCAGATCGTGAACCCTCTCTCTCTCCCTCCGTCCGTGAAGCCCTCCATCCGTCAGATCATGATTTGTGAAGCCTTCCGTCAGATCCTAAACCCTCCGTCTGAACAGATCTGAAGAAGAAGAACAGATCTAATTGTTGTGTATATATATATATCTATGATTAATTTTTTTTGATGATTGTTATATATATATATATATCTGTTGTTGTTGTTGTTGTTGTTTTGTTATCCATTAGACATTTTTTTTTTGTTTTTTTTTGTTTTTTTTTTTTTTATCTTCTTAATGTTGCCTTTTGAGCTCATTGAGATGTTGTTGATGTTGTTTTTTTGGCCGGGGATTTTCGGGGTCGGGGAAACTCGATCCCCGTTAGGGGGCGGGGGTGGAGGTGGGGGAGGTGGTGGGTTCCCCGTCAGGAATGGGGACGGGGACGGGGACCGGGGGAAGTTCTGCCATCGGGGATCGAGGACGGAGAGGGTGATCCCCGGCCCCGCCCCGTTGCCATTCCTACACACACCGCTAACTTGGATTGCACCTTCCTAGTTCTAGTATCTACTATCAATTGGAGACAAACGTTAAACCCCCCCCCTTCCCCCCAAAAAAAAACAAATTTTAAATTGTTAGTATTGATCTTTGGATAAACAATTTGATTTGGAATTTTTAAGAACAATTTTATAAGTATTCAATTTATATTTTTGTATTTTAAATTATTTTTTAAAATAATGTAATCATTTTTTTTTACTGTTTAGATGTACTTAATCTCAATATACGTTTTTTAAGATTAAAATCTCAATATACTTTAGAAGCATAAAATTTATATAAAAAATTTTAAAAAATTCATTGAATACAACAAAATATAAAAATATACAAAATTATCGAATTTTCTTATTTTTTTGTAGGGAAATTTTTTTTAAAGTCCCTGGTGTTAAAATTTTATAAGATAAAGGACATACAATATTTTTATAATAGTCAAGGTCCCTCAACATTTTTACAGAAAAATTTGACATAGAGAAATTTTGCCTAATACAGAGAAATTTCAATTTTCACATAGAAATTTCTTTGATATGAACACAGAGAAATTTCAAAATTTCTCTTGTATGATCATAGAAAAATTTCATCAAGGGACCTTAACTATTAAAAAATATATATTGGACCTCCTACTATCCAAAGTTGGAGAGGAATATTTTACTAATTTTTCTTTTTTGTATTTGGCGAATTTTTTTTAAAAAAATCATAAATGTTATATTTTTTAAGAGTATCTAAATTAGGTGTATGTAAAAAAAAAATATACATAAAATATTTAGAAAAATTAATTAAAAACAAAAATATAAAAAACAAAAAACAAAAAACTCAATCAGGGTCAACCTTGACTTTATGGGGACCAAGGCGAAATTGAAAAATGGGGCCTTCATATATAATTAAAAAAATTTATTTAGTTTAGTTTAGTTTATTATTATTATTTTTTTTCGTATCAATAAATATTTTTATTGTATATATAAATACTAAAATTATTCATTTTTTACTTATGCTATGCACGGAAATTATTTAAAATATTAAGTGATAAACCTAATTTGAAAATATTATATTATTGAATAATTTGATTATAATTTATTTTTCACAACAATTATAATTTGAAAATAGATTTTGAACATTTTCACTGGGTAATGTTATTAATTTATTTAATTTTTTTTATGAGGTAACCGATTGAACGTAAAATTTGATAAATTTTAATTTTAAAAAATTATTCCTTAACAGGCAAATGTAATTGATATAATCGACAATATTCTATAAATAATCCATACATTTGGTAAATAACCATCCATTATTATTAAATAACTTACCACTTCAATTATTTTATAAAAAGAAAATTATTTTTAAACTACTAATCTAAAAATGTAATATTTGCTTTACTAGAATGAAATTGAATAGAATAGAATGATCATTTTTCATCCTCTTTATAGAATTGCCGTTCTCTCACAATAATGATTATATTTGTAATATTTTTTTCATCATTTGTTTTTAGTAAACCAAACGTGAAAATAAACATTATAATAGAATGATTATTTCATTTTAATGACTCAAACTTGACATACAAAGACAAGCATTTATTTTCTATTAAGCTTTAAGAGTATTTACAAAGAGAGGACAGAAAGGAAAACTTCAAAAAAAAAAAAAAAGGAAAGAAGAAAGAAGAAGAAGAAGAAGAAGAGAGGTAGACGTGTTTAGTCCCTTGGGAAAATGCGTGCAAGGATGCGCCATTTGGATTGGGTGGTTGCAAATGTAGCTTGGGCTTGCTCAAATTCTTCCTTAGCAGCTTGTATTGATGAGAGGTTATTTTCAGTTAGAACGTTGGCTTCGTGGCCAAGCTTGTCCATTTCCTGGTGAAGTTCATGCCTTTTTTGTCTGACAAGGGCTAGTTTTGCTTCCAATCTGGCTTCTTCAAGGGCCAAACTTCTGTCTTGATCAGAAAGATTGGAGGAAGCTTGGCAAGTAGTTATCAATGAATCAGTAGTTTGGACAGCCATCAAGAAGTCTTTCTTTGCTTGAATTGTATTTCTGCAGTTTTGAGCAGTCTCCACAATGATTGGCCATTCAGAAATGATTTGGGCCAGAAATGATTCCTTTAAACTTGTTAATTATGTTTGATTGGTCCAATTATAAAGGCTAATACATGCAGTGAAGCATATTAGAGAAATCACTGCATTTCTACAAGATCCATTACCAACAAACTCTCTCTCTTAGTCCAACCACCACTATAATGGTAAGCAACACAACCACCTCTATTTCTTCCTTTCCTCTTCTCTTTCTCACTCTAGAGTGTGACAATTTCCACACAGCTCTGTGTTGTGGAAACCTGGGAGCCTACGAATGTGCAGCAACACTGACTCAATTTGTCAAGGAGGAACAAAGGAGTCCACATGCTTAACACTAGGCCCCAACACATTGTAGAAACTCATACCTACTTTAAAAGTTTAACTTGTAACTGGTGAGTCCATCTAATATATATTAAGACACTAATATGAGACTCTACTTTCACACATGCTCAAACACTTCACCTCATCTCATTCTCTCTCTCGTCTTCTTTTAGAGTAGCTATGAAGCCGCACGTGCTCTTTTTTTGACAAAAAAACCTTATAGCCAGTTTCTATTTGAACAATTAAACACAAATAGCAAATTAGGAGCAATTTTTTACAAATGAAATTACATGAAGACTAAATTGACACAAGGAAAAAATTTAAAGACTGGCAGCGTAATTTTTAATCCTTTTTCCATTTCGATGATTCAAAATAGGCATGTGAGAAGCATGTGGCTATTTTCCATACGTGAGGAGCAGAAAGTATTTTCCGTTGAAAATCCTGGCAGTAATTATCAATTGGATCAATTAAACAACAACTATGAGATTACAAGGAAAAGACTGTTGCAAAATTGCAATTGGAACTATCGAAATCAAATTGACACAAAAATTATATCTTTAAGTCAAACACAATTAGCCTGTGAATGCTCTGTTCAATCACCGCCTTAACGCTAACATCAGCACAAGGAGAAGCAGTAAGAAAAACAGAAAACAAGAGGCTGAAATGACTTTCTAGATATACCCAAAAATAAACCAATAAAATGAAAGCAAAGAAAAAAGAAATCACCTGTTCCCTCTAGGGACATTAGTCCAAATTCATGTAAATCAAAAAAGCATATACAGTAAATCTTAAATAATCCTGTTCTAACTCAAATTTATTTACAATAACACATTATAATTTAAATTTAAGTACATTACACTTTGCCTCCTTAAGTTTCAGCAGTTTCTCGCTTTGGCCCTTCAAGTTTTTTTCCCACTTTGATCCCTAATGTTTCTAATTTTTCATAGTTTCGTCCAATAGCCAACACCCATACTCGATTGGATGAAGGTATGATGCGAGTAAATGAGTGGTAATATTACCAAATCGTTAGTTATGTTTGGATGGAAAAAATCAAATAGAAGGAATAAAATTCTTATTGTTAGGAATTCTGTTATTAATAATAATATTTCTGTGTTAATACAATTCAAATGTTTGGTTTGGTTAACAATCCTCTATGCAAATAATAATATAATATAATTGTAAATATTATGGAACCATATACTTGTTTTATTCTTGAATAAGTCATATTACTCCAAAACTGTGAGATTCCCATGGGGATGTGGGAATAGGATTTCCATTTACAGAGTGTTTCATTCACAGGAACTGAATGGTAATTTCATCGGAATATCTATTCTCATGTTTAATCCGGTAAAAAGGAAAAATACACATCGGAAATGAAATCACCATTCATCAATTTAGGAGAATGGTCATTTCACTGGAATTTCAATGCAAAGCCAATGAATAACCATTCTATTCAATCCTAAAAATAATTCCAATGAACAAAACACTATCTTAGAACACACCCAAACAACAAAAGCATTCTTGTTGCCACAGTGATACTCTGAACCAAGAATTGATAAATTGTGTGAGTAACTCCAATTCAGAAGGCCTTGCAACCTCACGATACTTGCTTTGCATAGAACCATGAGTTCAATACAATCACATTTGTAATTTGGTTTATTGGTTAAATGATTGTACGAACCACATTATAGAGACAATGTTGGGGTATATCATATATGGTCTACTATCCTCACAGTAGTAGAAGAGTTAACTAAGCTCTTATCTGGGGTTTGTTTGTTGATATACACACTTGAAAGCAAGATCTAATAGAATTGTGCATTATCCCAAAACAAAAGGGCGGTTGAGCAAAACACACCTCTCTTTGGGGGATTCGGTAGGGGAGACGTCAGTAGTAGCGGGGGCGGAGGATTCGGTCTTCGTAGGCGGCGGTGGTCGGAAACCGAGGTCGTCGGCGGCGAAAGGAGGGGGTTGGTGGAAATTAGGGTTTTGGTGGAGGAGAAAATGGGTTTTTGGAGGGGGTTGGCGGTGGTGGAGGGGTGGAGGAGGGGGAGGAGGAGGAGGTGGTGGATCTGGTTTTGGATGAAATCGAGCTTGGGAGTGAGGTCTAACCCTAGCTTGGATTCCAAATGGTGACCGACGCTGTTGAAGGAGGTGAAGGTGGTGGAGCTAGGGTTTGTTTGGCGAAGAAGAGACTCTATGGCCTCAGCTCCTGGTCGGACACCATTGTTGTTTCTTTCTCTCTCATTCAAATATATAAACTGAAATTAACGGACTCGCAAAAACTCTCCCTCTCCCTCTCCCTCTCCCTCTTTCTGTCTTTCTCTCTCCTCGCTCTATGTTTTCACACCATCTCTCTCTTTATAGAACTGAAATGACGAAATTACCCTTATGTAATGTAATGAGTGATAGGGGGTGACGCACGGATATAATTGGCCAATTAAAAGTTGTCACGATATATAATTAGTTTGGACTGCCTTGGCAACCACCTGTCATAGTTATTAAAAAAAAATTGTAATAAACCAAAAAACTCATATATCAAATTTTATAAAACTAATGTGAGAATTACGGGGGCACAGGTTGGTTGGAGCTATGGAACCTCCAATACGTTATTCATCTGTCAGATTGACAGATTGAAAAAAATCAATCTGTATCTGTTCTCTAATCTGACAAATGTAGATTGAACGAATTGGCGGATTGGCGAATCGATAAGAGTCGATTTGACAATTTAAAATCTTATAATTTTTCAACATAATTTAACTTGTGCACTTCCTCAAAATTTTTTTTACAGTCAATGACTTAAAAAAGTATTACAATCATTGCATGTCTTATCCAAAGAAAGAAAGTTTGAAACTTTAAAATATTACAATTATCGCATGCCTCATCTTTTTTCAACATTATATTTTATTTTATGAAAGTGCAAGCGTACCTAGGAGGTTTTCCACAGCATCATTAAGTTTCATTTTTGAAGTTTGTAGGATATCTTCTAAGAAAATTTTAATTTTGACTCCAGATTTGTTGCCTTTTCTTTTTGCCACCTTTACTATGTTTTTCTCTTGCGTACAAGTAATAGCAATGTTGTTACGTTCTATACCACCCACATTACTTCCAGTATTTATGGCATTCACTGATGATTGATCTGATGAATCCACTTGCATTACCTCAACTTCACTTTGTAGGGTTCTGACTAAGGCAAAGATATAGTAATTTAAGGCATTTGAACACGATCAAGTTTCTCACCATTTTGAATACCAATTTCTTCAATATGTAATTCTTCCCCAAGTTCTTTTCTAGAAGCAACCCTAAGAGTACTGAAATCTTTCCTCATTGTTTCCAATATTTTCATCAATGAGGTATGTGGATTTTCATTGGTTTCGTTGCTCACCGGCAAAAAGAACTCTAGCACGTAATCATCATTTTCAGTGCAAATGCTCTGCAAGCATATCGCGAAGCAACCCTTTAATCCTGCCTCTAGTGCATAATGTGCCAAGGGGTACTCAGTTAGGCTAAGTTGGGTTACATCCTTGCAGAATACCATATTAGTGGACAAAAGTGCTCTCCCAACAACCCCCACCCCTTTCTTTAAGTGATTCAAAGAATTGACATCACAAAAGTCTTGATAGTCATGTTTGTTGTAATGACAACTTACACCAAGGATGCCACCATCAACTAGAGCCCTGTATGGGAAACCTACCTTGCATGGGACCCATGCCTGAGCTAAAGGTAAATCATGAACATATCGTACAGTTTCCAACACGTTCTTGATTTCATCCAAGGCAATTGTACGAGCTTCTTTTTTGTCATCATCCTAGTTTAAAAGTATTGTCACATCCAGGTATCGGTCAGAAAATATTTCTCACCATATTAATTTCAGAAAAATAAAAAACTAAATTTGACATTGCATTGTAGTTTTGTACTTACTAATTCCATGTCCTCGTGATCAAATGTAACTGAACACTTCAGACCAAAGTTCTGCAGGGGAATGGAAAGATGCAACTGAGGAATCTTATAAACTTTGAAATGTAGAATAATATTTTGCCAATAAAATGAAGCATATAATAAACTCTATAATGGAAAAAATTCAGTCCGTCATAATATCTATTCTCGGGTTTGGTTCGATAAAAATGAAAAAATATACATTGGGAATTTTATGGACATTTTATTGGAAAGTCAAAGATTAGCCATTCTATTTAAGCTTACAATCATTCCAGCCAACAAAACACTACCTTAGGTTATGTTTAGTTCATGGATTTGGAAACAAAAATGGAAAAGGTGGGTGAAATGCGATGAGTCCGGATCATCTGTTGGGGCACCCTGCAGTGCTTCCTGCTGTGATACCAAATTGGTGTCGTTTTGAACCCCCCCCCCCTTTTTCTTTTTTTTTTCTTTTTTTTTTTCCAGCACTGAGAGACCACAAACAATGTGGTGGAGAGAAGATAGCATCTAACACTTCAACTAAAGCTTCATTAACTTCTCTTCTCTCTTATCTCTCTGGTCTCTTCTTTTTTCTTTGAGAAGATATACAGAGCAAAACCCATGTACAAATTAATAAGTCTCCAAAAACAACATAAAGAAATAAATGAAAAAACCAGAGAAAACAAAGAAAGAAATTGAAGCAGAACCAGAGAAAAGAAATAAACAAATGAAAAAAAAAGAAATGTCACATTTTCCTCTCAATCGCCGGTAACTAGAACCAGAGGGGAAAAAAAAAAGAAAAAAAAAAGACCAAAACCCTCTCCTTCCTCTTTCTCTCTCTAAAAACTATCAAACCCACCACAAAATTGAAGCAAACCCAACATGAGTTATTCAATTAACATTAACAAACAACATAAATCATCCAAAGTCAACACTCTGGGTGTTTGAAATTATTACCTAAAAAAATACACTATGGGTAACACAAAATTGAGCAGAATCACGAAATGGGTATTCAAAATTCTTACCTAAAAAAATCACAGAAAGCTCAAACTGAGAAGTTAAAAGCTCCATATCAAACTAAAACTTGATGATTGACAGAACTCTATATACATATATATAATAAATCATCTTGTAATTGGACAGGTGGGTTTAGTAAGAGCTCAGTCACCGAAACAATGATGTTGCTGTGGCCTCGCCGCCGTCGTGGCCCTCCTCTTCATCTTCGGTCGTTTGCACTTAAGGTGGTTAGGGTTCTTAGCTCTGCTCGTTTGAGGGGATAGATAGAGAAGAAAACAGAGGAAAATAGAGGGAGGAGGGAAACAAAAACAAAAACAAAATGACATCCTTTTAACCAAAACGATGCCATTTTGTCACCATAGCAAGAAGCGCCAAAGGTGTCCTGACAGAGGATCTAGACTCAAAATGTGACACATTTCCCTTTTCCTTTCTCTTTTCAATTCGTTACCCAAATTCATGAACCAAATATAACCTTAGTGGTGTAATGTCAATCCAGTTTGGGAACCAAACTAGGAATTGCATTCTCATTTTATAACATAGCCAAACAATGAAATGAAAGATACTTGACATAAGATTCTCATTCTGTGACTTTGTTCTTGCCATTCAAACATGAGTGTTTTAAAACACTTATGATCTAGAAAAATGACAGTGTGGTTTACTCTTTCTTTGTTAACCCTTTCAGCATAGTTAACAAACACATTAACAACTAACAAATTTTACAAAGTGTTTAACACTTTCATTAAAGCATTATTTTGCCCTTTTAATGGGCTAACCCCACCAACTTATTACACAAACAAACACACCATTGCAGATGCTTAGAGAGAGAGAGAGAGAGTAATCAATACTCACAAAACATTGAAAATGCCAATTTGGGAGTGATTGGGGGACTAACCTCAAAATATGCATATATTCCATTTTTTTCACATAAATAGGCTTGACCAATTAGAGCTGCAAATCTGGTGTACGGACCTAATGTCACTACCTCAAATACACCAACACACTTTCGGGTAGAAGGTTCAAACACTGGAAATGCCAAAGATTCTCCAACTAGGCAATCTATAGCATGGTCGCGCTGTGAATATTCTGTGATAGAGTAAAACTCCACATTGGGAGTGGATTCGGGGAATTGATGCTTGAACACTCGGCCAGGAAGTCCAAGGTGTTGTTTAGAAGCCTCCCCATCCAAATCAATGTCAAATTTATAATCCATACATATCATCCTATACCTACAAAGTCTTTTAAAATCAAGTTTGTCATCCTCAACGTCATCGTCTTCGTCATACATTAAAACGAAAGGTTGGTTTCGAGTTGTAAGAAAAGACTGCCCGTCTTTTGTTACGGGTGCCCAAAATTGAACTAGTTTCGTACCATAAACCCAACAGTCCACAGTTCCGTAAGCAAAGATCTGATTATGATGTTAATATCTGATAAACAAAAAACCAAACAAATTTCAGGAGAGAATTGATTTCAAAACCAAGTAACATTATTGATTTAAAATTGACTTAAAACTAAACTATAAAAAATATATATATATTCAAATCTTACAAAAAATAATAATAAATGAAGAAAGATAGAATTAACTCAACTCCGTGGGGAAGAGTAGAAGGATGTTAGGGGTTCGTTGTCTTCTCGGCTCCAGAATAACCAATCCCAGGCACGCGAATATTTATGCCTTCGAATACATTTACACCAGTTCAGTTCCTTGACCATATATTTCTTGAAATCGCAAGGGAAATCCGGGCTATATTCGCCTTGTGCGTCGGCTATTTTTTCTGAGAAATCAATCGGGGGACCTTCCAGACCCAACTATGGTGTTAAATTCAAATTTTTCCCAACAACTATGGGCGTTCAAAGGGTTTCTTTCTCTCTACCTACTCCCAAATTGGGTTAAAAAAATGGGCCTGGCTTTGGTCCAGTCCTTAATCGGACTGAACGGTGCTGTTGGGCTCGTGGGGGCCCACCACGGGTCCCGTTTTGAAAATCTGAACCTTCAATATATAGAACTCGTCGAGTACTATATGCTTGTGAAAAATTATGTTGATCGGATATCGATAGCTATATGATCAACTCAGTTTTGTATTAAAAAAAATGGACGGTGAATAAATTAACGGTTGATAAAAAACTATTTTGATCACATAGCTATCGATATCCGATCAACGTGATTTTTCATAGGCATATAGTACTCGACGAATTCTACATATTTAACGATTCAGATTTTCAAAACGGGACTTGTGGTGGGCCTCCACAGGCCCAACAACACCGTCCAATCTAATTAAGAACTAGACCAAAGCCAGAGCCTAAAAAAATATAGACGACTTCAAAGGGGTTCTTCTGATTCCTCGTCAACCATCGAGGAGTTCAGAGGGTCATTTACTCTTTAAAAAAACAAAATGGTTCAGGCCCCTTCATCAAATTTTTTTCACATTTCTAATTGTCTGAGAGCATGTTCGGGGGACGTTCGGACATGAATAAAAAATAGTTAATGTTGCTCCTGGACATCCGGGAGGATACAGTAATATATATTTTTGTGTTTATTTGTGTAGTAGTAAGCATTTTCAGTGGATTTTTTAAAAGCGATATGTTCACTATTATAATGTATTCAACGGATTAGCTATTACACTAATTAGTTTAACAGTTGTTTTTCAAGTTATCTACATTTGAAAAACTTTATCAGCCTCTTTAAACAGTTTGTGTAAATACATAAGTATAAAATAAATAATAGTGTTGAAATATGTAGATAAAAAAGTAGTTAGATAAAATGAAAAGTATTTATTTTTGTTAGGTTTTTATTGTTGGCAACCCCGTTTGACAAAACTCCTTTGAGTTGTAATTTTATTCGCATTTTTATTTCAGTGAGGCTATGAGTTTATTAGATGCGAATCCAACCCGAATCGAGCCTTGCAGAGAAGTTTATGATGTCAATGCTTTCAAGATTGCCACTTCACTGATTATTACGGGGGTCGAGCTGCCCGGTCAGCTCGTGGCCGAAGCAAAATGCAAAATTGCATTGAAAATTGCATATCTGCCATTGGTCGCTCAAGCCAAGAAGAGCTCGCTCGAGCGAAGGTTTGCTCGCTCGATTCAAGGAATGCTCGCTCGAGCCACGGATTGCGTCCATACAAAAACCTGAAGAAGTGTATTCCTCGCTCGAGCCAAGGCACTAGTAGAAATCATGAAAATTACTCTCCTCGCTCGAGCCAGAAAAGCTTTGTTCGAGCGAGCCTCAGAATCCGGATTTCTCAAGGAGTCTGTTTTCTTCCCAATCTTGGATTACTTTTGGTTCTCTATAAATACTTGGTTTTCTCCCAAAACTAAGTAATTGATTGAAGTCCTCCAGATCTTCTTTTTGGTTCTTAAAGGTTTATATCTGGGGATATTTTGTTATTTTTCTTTGATGTTTTATTGAGTATTCAACTCATGGTCTAAAGAGAGTACATCAAAGGCTTGTTTGTTCTACACAAAAGAGAGAGTTGTTCTTCAGTTATGAATTCTGAAGAATTCGAGTCTGAAGCTTTGGAGGGAATCCGGAGTGGCTCATCAGAAAGACAATTTCGTGCTGAAGATGGGGTTGGAAGAGGCACATAGAGGTTGGTTCAATTAGGCGTTGTGAATTCGCTAGATAATTGAGAGTGATACCTGTGTAATTCCTTTATATTTTCTTAGTGGATTGTTCTTGTGGCTGTTGCCCGTGGTTTTTTGATCACAATTGGAAGGTGTCCAATTGTGGTTTTTCCACGTAAAATCTTTGTGTCTCTTTCTTTTGATTGTTTGATTGGGAGTGTTATATTCTGCTTAAAATTGATACATAATCACAAATCAACATCTAGGAGGTTTCTAGATTTTTCAATTTTTATATTTTAGCTAGTGAAAATAAAATAATAACATTGGAATTGCTCTTAGTGGTAAAAGCTTTCAATCTATAAAAATGTAATTTTATTATTTTTGTAAAATGAAGGTATATATATATATATGCACATTTTTCGTCAATTTTGTTAATGGAATGGAGACATAAGCATTAGATTGAAAATTTTCAACAGATGAAAGATATACGTTGTATCAATTTTTAGTTTAAGAGAGTAAAATGAAAAATAATGATAGTTGAAGAGGATAAATTGCCCCGTTATCTTATTATGAATGTCTAGTATAGTTTTTTTTTTCAATTCCAATATATTAGGTATATAATTAAGTATTTTTGCCTCAGCTTATATTTACTAGCTAATTATAGCTAGTTTTCAAAGACTAGACAAAATCTATTTGACCCTTGTAATCATTTTCCTCCATATTTATTATTCGGATTACTTGGTTTTGGTTTTCAAAATATATTTTTCAAAAAATTCCACTTTTTGTTTTTCGTTTTTTTTTTTGTTTTTACTGAATTTTTTTAATATTTTAAGTAATTTTTTTTTTATTTTTAGACACACCTAACATAAATACACTTAAAACGTATAATATTTGTGATTTTTTTTTTAAAATTCACTAAATACCAAAACATACCAAAAAAAAAAATGTGAAAATTCAATAATTTTTTTTTATATTTTTGTATAGTTATTAATTTTTTAAAATATTTTTTCACAAATATTTTATTATTTAGATATATCTAAGTAAAGTACATTTAAAAAAAATAAAATAATTACTTAAAATTTTAAAAATATTTACTAAAAAAATCAATTTAAAAAAAATTTATCTCAAAAAATTGAAACCAAAGCCACCAATGGTTATTCCATCATCAGCAGCACTATCATTTATGGTCAAACAAATCTATCGTTTGTATGGGAGTTCTCTCTCTACTCTAAGTAGGCTTCAAATCAGGTCCAGAGGCTTACCATCATACCCCTGTCTATATGGCTTTCAAGTATTGAGTTGATTAAAAAAATTATAAATTGAATCTGTTATATTTAACGGATCAATTTAATTTTTTTGTATATATAAAATATATAAAATGTTTAATAAAATAAATGATTCGAATTATAAGACTTGTGGTGGGTCTTACGAACCCAAAGAATACCCTCCAATTTAGAATCTAAATTGGAGGAAATCCTCCTCCCTTTTTATAATTTTTTTTTCTTTTTTGAGATTTTAAAAACAAAATCTATATTAACTATGAAATTAAAAAAAAAAAAAAGATCTATCTATCCCATTTTTAAATTAATTTATGACAAACTAATGCCAAAACAATTCATGGCAAGGTAACAAACTATATTTTTGGGAAAATACTAGAGGTCCCAAATTTTCTACCAAACAAATAACCAAATGTCTCACATGGGTGTGGTTTCTGCAAATTGCGGACCCCATACCCATGTGAGACATTAGGTCATTTGTTTGGTAGAAAATCCCTAGCATTACCCATATTTTTGGTATCATGTAAATTATGATTAAACAAGATACAAGGTGAAATTGCCCCAAATCGAATAACATAATTATTTCTTTATTTTCTTTTTGATGATGGGTAGTTGGCAACTTTTGCTCAAGCATTATACCATATGGCAAAATTATTAAAATCAAATCACCACCGTAAATTTTGATGTATCTAAGAAAAAAAAAATTACCATCGTCACCTTTATGATATTATTTAATAATAAAATACTACATAAAAGGATAAATTTCATAATATAACTGTAACTACTTTTCTAATTGGCAGTGGCTTTGGTAATTGGATCGTGTTGTTGGGCCCGTGGGTGCCTACTACGGGTCCCGTTTTGATAATCCGAACCGTTGAATATGTAGAACTCGTCGAGTATTATATGCCTGTAAAAAATCACGTTGATCGGATATCGATAGCTATGTGAACAAAACAGTTTTTTATCAACTGTTAATTTTTTCACCGTCTATTTTTTTTTATACAAAATTGATTTGATCACATAGCTATTGATATCCGGTCAACGTGATTTTACAGGCATGTAGTACTCGATGAGTTCTATATATTCAACGGTTCGGATTATTAAAACGGACCCAAAAAATGGACCCCATAGGCCGAACTGGACGGATCCAGTCTTAATCTCAACTTGAGACAAGCTGGTATATATTATACTTACATAATAGATTATAATTAAATAATAATTTCAATTGTCAATACTAATCACCATTATTACAATAAATTGTTCCTCCAAAAAGCTACCTCCCAGTCCCAACCATGTTTTTTATATCAGGTATGAACCGGCCAAGAGGCCCTCCGCCAATACATTATTTTCAAACCACTATTGCGTCCAAACAAGAAGTTGAACGAGTTCTCTGATCTCTACTATTGGGTTCAAATTGCCACTTGTAAAAACAAGTTGAGAGAGAAAGAAATCTCTATTGAATAATATGTATTATGTATCTGTGAGTTAGCTCCTTTTATAGAGTAGAGGAGTTACAAAATAGGCGAGGAGTTACAAGCCAAAAGTGACCGAAAGAGAAAACACTAATTATTAAAGTATCAGTAACATAATTATTAAAGCAACACTAACATATAATATACATTAACAAAAGCAGCACTAACATATAATTAATATGCATGAACAAAAGCAGAAGCAGCACTAACATATAATATACATTAACATCCCCCTTGATAAACATCAACCAACTTGAATTTAGAAACAAGTTCAATGAAGCGGACATGAGAATGAGTTTTGGTAAAGATATCAGCAGGTTGATCAGCAGAAGAGATCGGATGGAAATGAACAGTACCACGAGATACATGTTGACGAATAAAATGACAGTCATAGTTGATAGATTAAACATTTATGACATTTTTGTTGTTGTACTCACATTTGTCATAATGATTTTTTTTTAATAGAATAAATGGAAAAATCAAGCTAAGAGATGGGAGACTTACAGGAAAAAAGATGACGACACGCCCAGACACTATTCACCCAAAAAAAAAAAATCCAGACACATCAATGTGTTTGGTTTCAATTTTTTGAATTTAGTTTTTTGAAATTGAGTTTTTGTATTTTTCGTATTTTTTTATTTTTAGTGAATATTTTTAAAATTTAAAGTAATTTTTTTTTCTTTTTTGGATACATCATACTTAAATATATCTAAATAGTAAAATATTTGTGAAAAAATATTTCAAAAAATTAGTAAATACATAAAAATACAAAAAATATATTGAATTTTTATATTTATTTATTTTTGTATTTTGGGTATTTAGTAAATTTTTTAAAGATTCTTTTCACAAATATTATAATTTTTAAGTATATTTATGTTGGGTGTGTAAAAATTAGAAAAATTGCTTAAAATATTAAAAAAAATTAGTGAAAACAAAAAAGTACAAAAAATGAAAAGGTAAATTTTTAAAAAAATTGAATTATGAAAACTGAAAACAAACAGAATGTATGTTTTCATGAGTACAATTAATTTGATATGTACAAGGACATGGGTTTGGCTACCCAGGTTAATAATATTTTGTAGTCCCAAATACTAAAGCTATATATCTACATAATTACATTTTTTTTATTTTATTTTCTCACATTTGGACACAAGGCAATGGAAATGCATATTAATAAGAAGAAATTGGTGATGAGTCCATTTTTATGTGTATACCTAATTGTTCTATTTTAGTTTTAAGGACATGTTTAATGAAATATATTTGTGACAAGTAAAAATCATTGTTTTGAAGGTTTTTTTTTTTTTTGTTACACTCACACTTTTGTTTCATTAAGAAATGCTATGAACCATGAAAAATTATCCCGAATTATATCAGAAAACAAGTTGTATGATATAGATTTAAAGTTGGTAGAATATAGGTCGCACCTAAAATGAATGTGATCTATAAATGTTCAATACTTTTTGAGTAATTTTTCTAGATATGTAGCATTATTAGTTTTCATTTCCACAAATACCAAACTTCATTAAAAAGAAAACTTCTTGGCAAAGAAAAGCTCATTAATTAAGATACAAACTTGAAAACAATATTCTCAACAAAGCCTGTGCTAGATTGGTTAGTGAACAAGCTTGTCTATTAATTAACTTCACTTGAATTCAAAGCAACAGTACAAAAGAATAAAGAAGGAATACACACACTGAAATTGAAGTTGAATGTCTATTTATTTCATGCAGATTTGCATCTGAAAGTATTACAGCAGCTTGTGTGGGCGTATAGAGGTGTAAACAATGGTAATGTCACAAATAGCTTCAAAGTTTATCCCAATTCATAGCTCTCTCTCTCTTTTTTTTTTTTTTCCTTTTAAAATTATATATATAGAAATAATTTCAACCCTGCTTCCAGATCAATACTTCCTGCCCCGTTTCCAAATTGTCAACCAGCGGCTAGCTCAAGGCGGAGTTAGGTTGGCAGCAACTCTTAATCGTATATTTAAATGACAACGGATGATCCAATTCTCTTGTGAGGCAAGGGGTATAAAAAAGGAAAGAATAGTGTTGTGTTCTAGTTTTGAAAATGTTGTGTTGATTGTCTCACCTCAAAGCTCCTTGTTAAATATATCAACTGTTTTTATTTTTTATCTTTTATTTTTAAAAAATGTGCCTAAAATGTAATGTTATCAACACTGCATTCATTTTGTATGGACTCAACAATATATCAAAACGAATATAGTGATGTTGCCATATTGTATTCTAAATATTTTTTAATTTCTTCTTGAATTTCTCAAAATAAAATTAGTCACAATCCATTGTCTGTATTTGATTATATCCAAAATAATATTGGTTATATATAATAACTTTGGTTATGTTTCAAAGTTGTATTAAAAACAATGCAATACAGTGATTACAGTGATTATATTCCACACACAAAATTTTAAAAATAAATAAATAAATAAAAATTCAACTATTAAAAAGTCTTCTTGTATGGATAATTTACAATTGGGACCATGTCATTGTCAGAGAACATTAAAATAATATACAAACATAAACACTACACATATATTAATATTAGTAAATTAAACAAATATAAACTACTTAATTTGTGATTTCTTGACAACAAGAACATGACACTTGGCATTCTGAACACAGTAGCTGCTCGCACTTCTAACAGGAACCCTGCTTCATCATGACCAACAGATTTGATTTAGTACCTAACTAACTAACTCTTGGATTGAAAATTCTTTATCTTTGACTATAAGAGATCTAACAACACATCATCAAGATATTGATTCATTTTGGAAACAAATATTTTTAAATGTAGTAAAATACATCTGAGAGCCCCATAAGTCATCAATTAAATAGTAAATGCAGAAGCAGGTGGAATAAGTTTTAGGGGAACTTATCAATTAATCCAGTTAATTAAACTTATTTACCTACAGGTCCTAACTAATAAATTTAACACTATAAAAATAAGAGAGTGATAAATTTATCACTAAAAATTTATTCATAAAACAAAGAGACTCATAAATTTATCACTATAAAATTATTTATAAAAAAAAAGACTGATAAATTTATCTTTATCACTTAATAAATTATATCAAATAGGACTTAATGGGTAATAAGTCTCCAAAGTATGACCTATTGGATAATAAATCTCCAAAGTATGACCTATTGATAGTTTACCCTAAGGTTTACATATTTTTCAACTACTTGAAGAAAAATTATAAAATCAACATTTGAGAAACAGGGAAGCCATCTTATCAACCGGGTTGATTGTGTTTCATTTTCGGGAAAACTTTAAAAAACAATCCACTTTCTAGAAAAATCAAAATTTTATTTTTGAAATCCGTTTCCGCACTAAAATGAGCATGATGGACATTTTCTAACTTTTATTATTGCTATTTTTAATTTCTAAAGACCGAAAAACAAAAATGAAAACACAACTCATAATAGAAAATGTTATTCTTCCAAACTTTTCATACACAATCATCCCCCCCTCCTTGGAAGTACTAATTTGAAGTAAAATTAATCATACAAAAAGAATAGAAGAAATGAAACAAACCTCTGGATTAATCCAAGCTCATGATCACCTAAGATAAGTAGACTGATGTTGTACTTTTCAACTGCATTGCAAATTACCTTTTTAGGATCCCCAACCTCCGCTATTAATATTGATTATGCTTTTACCTGTTGTAAATTAGAACAATATAATCAAATAGCATGTCCTGAAGCATGAAGAAAACAATAGCATCCAAGGTTTTGTATGATCTTAGACTAAACATCAAAATGAGACATTTGTGCAGGTATCCTGGTGGGCTTAGTGATCTGAGAATGGAGTTGGAAACAGGGGTCAGCTTGACCCAACCCCCAGGTATTAGCAATATTATCAGCTGGCGTCGTCTATGGAAATGCCACTCCACGTGACAGTTGTACTCATTGTTACTGGAGACCCATTCCTGACAATCCCTCCCTGCTGGCCATCAAGGTGGATGGTTACAACGAGATCTATGGCTTTTCAACACAACGTTGTCGACCCCCAAACCGACCCTCCCAATCCAAACAACCCACCTCAGTACTTCACAGAACTCACCAACAGCATCAACCGCTTAGCTGAGCAAAACCAGGCCTTGATTAATGCTTTGCTCCAGCGAAACCTCCCTATACCTCCTGCACCACCACAAGATATCCCTCATAATCGGGAACAAACCCCGAGCCATCCTTTCCATCAAGCCCACCTCTCCAACTTAGAGGGTCGGCAAGCCCCACCCCAAGACATGAACCCGCCACCTCGGGGTTTGCATTTGTCCGCTCAAACACCTGCCTTTGAAGGAAAGGCTAGTAGTGTTCAGCCTCCACTGCACTCGGGAGGTGAAAATGTTCCTATCTGGGATGCGGAACTCCGAGCCATGAAATTTCAACTTCAAGGAGTCATGCAGAACATACAGAATAAACCCTCCACAACAATTAACTCCCCGTTTGTCGCCTCCATCAAGGACAAAGCTCTATCTCCCAAGTTTAAAATGCCCTCGATTGACTCTTTCGATGGCACAACGGACCCAGTTGACCATTTGGAGACTTATAGGACCCAAATGATCCTCCATGCTTTTCCTGATGAGATCATGTGTCGGGCTTTTCCCGTGACGCTTAAAGGGTCGACCGACTATGGTTTAGTTAGCTACCGCCGGACTCCGTCTCTACTTTCCAACACCTAAGTGATTCCTTTCTAAACCATTTCATTGGCACTCAACGCCAGCAGTGTCCGGCAACTCAACTTCTTAATATTCGTCAGACGGATGGGGAGTCACTACGTAGTTTTGTCACCTGTTTCAACACTGAAACCCTATAGGTGGCGGAAAATGACAACAAGGTCATCGTCACGGCTTTCATAGCCAGTTTATGATCATCCGATTTCCTTTTCTCTCTCTCCAAAAACCCTTAAACCTCCATAGCCACCCTCCTTTCGAAAGCCCAAAAATATATGAACGCCGAAGACTCCCTAGCAGCCCGCCAAGATACTACAACTAAAAATCTAACCCTCAGGGAGAAGAGAAAAGAATCCGAAACCAGACCCTCCCAATATACACAGCGAACCCCTCAGTATATCGACCGACCCGCTCGTGCCGACCGATTGGCACCTACCTGACCGCCCGGTCAGTTTGAGCGGTATACACCCCTCAATTCCCCTATGGAATAAGTCTTGAACCAAATCCAATGAGATTACAACCTAAAATGGCCCCAACCATCACGGTCTTCCAACCGACGAGATCAATCCAAGTATTGCCATTTCCATCAGGACCACGGCCACAACACTAAGAAATGTGTTAACCTTAAAGACCAGGTAGAGAATTTGATATGCCAGGGTTGCCTCAGTCGGTTCACGGCAGCCCGTCCCCAGTAGCGCCCAAGGACCGAACCTGCCGAGGGCCACAGCCGACATACCCCTCATCGACAACCCGCACAACCTAACCGAGACAATGATTGGCCCCACCACAACCTTGAGCACAAGGCAATTGTGCTCCCCCAATTAGAGAGATCCGAGTCATCGCTAGCGGGCTTGCATGCGAAGGACCATCCCATTCGGTCCAACGAGCCGAACTTAGAAAAATCAGATAGGGCTCCGATAAAGAAGTCGCTACATTGGATCGCCCCTTCAAACACCCCAAGCAATGGACTGAACCCATCACCTTTATGGAGCCCGACTGCACAGGCATCCGTTACCTCCACAACGACCCCCTCGTCATCTCTGCTCTCCTATCCAATTACAAAGTCAGACGGGTGTTTGTCGACAAGAGTAGTTTTTTAGACATCATCTTCCTGAACGCCTATCGCCAGTTCAAGATCGGAGAAGAAAAATTGTCCCCTCTCCAGACCCCGCTAGTCGACTTCACGGGGGATCAGGTGACCTCTATAGGTTTCATCAATCTTCCTATTAACATCGGAGAGTATTCACGGCAGACCACCAAGTTACTTACTTTCCTTGTCGTCGACTGTCCTTCTGCTTATAACATAATCCTCGGACGCACAGCTCTTAACGCTTTCCAAGCTGTCACCTCCACATACCATCTAGCCATGAAATTCCCCACTGACCTTAGGGTAGGCACCGTGAGGGGCGAGCAGACGATGGCCAGAGAATGCTACATCGCCTCACTGAAAGAAGTCAAGCTGAAGGAGGCTATGATCATCGAAGGACTCGACATTAGAGACGAAAAAGAGTTAGTCAGAGGGGAACCAGTGGAAGAACTTGTCGAAGTCCCCATCGATCCTACGAACTCAGCCAAAATAGCCAAGATTGGTAGTCAACTATCCTCCCAAACCAAGGTCGATCTCACAGCTCTCCTAATTGAGCACAATGATATGTTTTCCTGGACCCATTCCAATATGTCGGGCATCGATCCCTCTTTCATCACTCACCATCTCAGTATCAAGCCCCACTTTCGGCCTTTCCACCAGAGGCAGCGTATCTTTCACTTGGAACGAAATGCCCTCATTGCTTTTGAGGTAGACAAACTACTGAAGGCGTAGTTTATCCAAAATGTGGACTACCCTAGGTGGCTATCCAATGTAGTCCTGGTCCACAAAAACAATGGTAAATGGCGACTCTACGTCGACTATTCCGATCTTAATCAAGATTGTCCCAAAGATAGTTATCCCCTTTCCCAGATAGATCTGCTGGTCAATGCCACTGCCGGACACCAAATGGTTAGTTTCATGGATGCCTTCTCCAGCTACAATCAAATTCTGATGCAGCCGGCTGATCAGGAACACACATCTTTCATCATAGACAGAGGAACTTATCACTATTGTGTTATGCCGTTCGGATTGAAAAATGCCGGAGCAACTTACTAATGTTTGGTCAATGCCGTCTTTCAACACCAGATAGGCCGAAACATAGAAGTCTACGTCGATGACATGCTAATCAAGAGTAAACTCCCCTTTGATCATTTGGTAGACCTGAGTGAAACCTTCGAAACCTTACGCAAATATTAGATGAAGCTGAATTCGGAGAAGTGTGCCTTCGGCGTAGAATCTAGGAAATTTTTGGGCTTCATGGTCAGCTAGTGGGGCATTGAGGCCAACCCTAAAAAGATCAAGGCCTTGGTAGAAAAACGGTCTCCCAGAACGATCAAGGAGGTTCAACGGCTCACACGCAGAGTCGCCGCCTTCAACCGTTTTATTTCTCGGGCAACAGACAAGTGTTTTCCATTTTTTAAAGTTCTCTAACAGGCTTTTAAGTGGAACTCCAAATCTGAGCAGGCGTTTCAACAACTGAATTAGTGTATGGCGAACCCCCCTCCTCTTTCAAGCGCTCTCAGGGGAAACCCTTTTCCTCTACTTAGCCGTATCAAACACTGCAGTTAGTGCCGCCCTTATCAGGGAAGATAGCTCAGTACAATGTCCTGTGTACTACATTAGCTGTGCTCTTAGGGGGCAGAACAGAACTATCCTCTGCTGGAGAAAATGGCTCTCGCCTTTGTCATAGCCTCAAGGTGCCTTCGGCCTTATTTCCAAGCTCACTCCATAGTTGTTCTCACTGACCAGCCTTTGAAAAAGGTCATGTAACAGCCAGAGTTGTCAAGCAGACTGATGTAATGGTTCGTCGAGCTCAGTCAATTTGAAATCTTTTATCGACCTCGAACAGCGATAAAAAGACAAGTCGTCGCCGATTTTATCTTAGAATTCACCAATCCTACCCCGAACGTGCCCACTCTGCCACCGCAATTTAACACTGAGGCAGAAGACCCTCATTCCTAGACCCTTAATGTTGATGGATCATCCCACAGAGAAGGCAGTAGGGCCGGTCTTATCCTCACCACCCCCGAGGACGGGTATTTCAAGTGTACCCTCCGTTTCCTATTTGATGCGAGCAATAATGAAGCCGAATATAAGGCCTTGATAGTGGGTCTTCGACTAGCCAGAGACATTGGTGTGAGCCATATCCAAGTGTTCAGTGATTTCCAGCTGATCGTCGGGCAGATTACTGGGGAGTTCGACGCAAAGGAAGACACAATACGGGCCTACAGGGACATTGCACTCCCTCTTGTTCGCCTTTTCAATACTTTTCAGATCAAACACATCCCTAGGTCAGAAAACTCTAAGGCGGATGAAATGGCCTAATTAGCCTCGGCCGATTAGTTAGACCTTAGCCATGGCATCCGTGTTGAATACCTGACCCATCCGGTTATTTCGCCAAACTAGCAGGAAGTTTACTTCCTTCAAAACAAACTTATCTCATGGGCTACAGACATCCTTCCGTTCTTGACACGAGGGAAATTGCCAGACGATAAACACCAGGCCACTAAAGTTAGAGCCCAGTCATCCAATTACATCCTCATCGATGGCCTACTGTTCAAACGAGGATTCTCGTGCCCATACCTCAGGTGTCTCAGTCCCGATCAAGCGACCTATGTGATGAGAGAAGTCTACGAGGGCATTTGCGGTAATCATTCGGGTGGACGATCTTTGGCCCATAAAATCCTCTGCCCTGGTTACTTTTGGTCTACTCTCAATCAAGATGCCAGCAAATTTGTGCTCAAGTGTGATAAATGCCAGTACTTTGCTAACATCCTCCATGCTCCCCCGACAGAACTAATTACACTCTGCAGTCCCTACCCCTTCGCCAAGTGGGGCATCATTGGTAGGGGCCAAAACAAGTTTGCTGTGGTTGCCATTGACTACTTCACTAAATGGGTGGAAGCGGAACCCCTCGCTACAATCATTGAGCAAAACACCACCAGATCCATCTAGCAGTCGATCGTGTGTCGATTTGGAATCCCCCAAGCCATCGTTTCAGACAATGGCAAGCAATTTGACAATTCCAAGTTTAGGAAATTCTGTGCAGAGCTCTACATTAGACCCTGCTTCTCTTCCCCAGGTCATCTCCAAGCTAATGGGCAAGTCGAAGTCACCAACTGCTCCCTCTTGAAGATCATCAAAACTAAGTTGGAAGCCACTAAAGGACTATGGGCTGAGGAACTACCGAACGTACTCTGGGCTTATCGAACGACCGCCTGAACCCCTATTGGGGAGAACCCTTTTTGCCTAACATATGGTGCTGAGACAATCATCTCAGTGGAAATTGGCCTGCCGATCCCTCAGGTTTTACGCCCGAATCCAGAACTAAATGAAGAGTTGTGTCGAGCGTCATATCAGCAGAAAATGAGAACACATTATAACCGTAAATTCTGACCTCGAAAATTCGCAGTGGGCGACCTAGTCTTGCGCGAAGCAACCCTTGCTACTAAAAATTCGACCGAGTGTAAGCTAGCAGCCAAATGGGAAGGACCCTATGTTGTTAAGGCTAGACCCCGCCCGGGCACTTATCGTCTCCAAGATATAAAAGGCAGAGACCTCCCCATCCATGGAATGCTGAGCACTTGAAACGTTATTTCCAGTGAAATGGCATCTCTTGTTTTTGTATTGTTCAATTATTGTATGTTTTCTTTTGCCGATCTGCACACTTGTTCATTTTTGCCCTTTCCATACATGGTGTAAACTTGTAATCAACAGGCTGTGCCTTAAATGACAACAATTTGACATCTCCATTATCTATGTTGCGTTTCAATAATAATTTTTTGACCAAGTCTTAGCTAGGCGTCAGAAACAAATACCAACTGATCGAAGTTAATCGAAGCCTCACTAGATCGAAGCGAGAACAAATCAAACTGAAGTTAACTAAAGCCTCAAATTTCATCGAGCAAGAAAAGCTCACCAGATCGAAGTTAATCAAGCCTCACCGGCTGAGTATGAAGAACTCAGCCAGACTGAGATAGCTAAAGCCTCAGCCTAACTGAGCCCTTCAAGCCTTAGCTAGACCGAGCATGAAGAACTCAGCCAGACTGAGCTAACTAAAGCCTCAACTCGACTGAGCCCTTCCAGTTTTAGCCAGACTAAGCGCGAAGAACCCAACCAGTCTGAGTCAAAGCTAGTCTCATCCAGACAAAGTATGCAGTTACAATCAGTTGCTGCCAGACTTAGTTAAAATTCGAGTTCATAATCATCCATTTTTACTAATTCATACAAGTTAGCCTGTTTGCCCATATTTACCATTTTTACAAGATATGTTACTTATCAAATTTCATATTCCCAAATTTTTCTTACCTATTTTTATCCAATTTTACTCAGTCATTTTTACCATTTAAACTTTACAAATCAAAGCAATAACAACAACAACAATAAATAAGAGAACTTGTCATTTTATTAAGAAACTTGCACTTTTATACAATTCATTATAGAAATTACATGTACAAAAAAAAAAAAAACAACAACAACAACAAACAAACAAAAATAAATAAAAACAACATTTTTTACACTTTGTCACAACGATTAATTCCCCTTGCTACATGTGAGGTTTTCCTCTTTAATCCCCTCATCCAAGAGAGTCTGGGCAACGTCGTCTTCCCTTACCTTCACAAGACTGAAGTCCACGTCTGGGAACAACTCTTGTGCCTTGTATTTGAAGCTTATCCAGCCGCTGTCCCAAAACTGGCTTATCTCGTGCTTGTAAAAGTCTGACCACTGAAAGCTTTGGATCACTTCTTTTTCGCTCCTGCCCTCAGCAGCCGCTCTCGATGGCCTAGCCGCTCCCGATGGCCCAGTCTCCCATTCTCCCTCCTTCGCCAAGCTTTTGGCAACCGCAACGTCAATGGCCATCTAGAATTCGGCGGACCCCTTAAATTGCTCCACAGCTGCCATGTATAAGTCGGGGTACGCCGCCCTCTCAGATGCCAATTTTTCCATCTCTTCTGCCAATGGCTTCTCTTACTCTGTGATCCGACCATTTGCTTCTTCTTTCTCCTTAATTGCCTGGTCAAGCAAATCTTCATTGTTGGCAAGGGCCTCTTCCCACCTTTCATTGGTAGTGGTGCAGGCCAGTTAGACCATGCCTAGCTTCCTCTGCTCACTTGCCAACTCGAACTCCAGCGATACCGCCTTGTGGTGCACCGCTTCCAACTCCGATTTGGTCATGATGAGCTCGGCAGCAGCATGTTCTGACAAGTAGCTCTACACCACCGCAAGTACCTCCATCTTCTTTGCCCTCTGTGCATACTCTAGCCTCTTGGCACACGCGCTCCTCACGGCTTTTCTCCAGTCTGCTGTCTCAACCGTTAGGTTTTGCTACTGCGCTTTCACCCCTTCCAACTGGGCCCTTAGCGGCTCTGGCTCTACCTTCGCGTGCGCTGTTTTATTCATCAGTGTAGCTGCCAAAGTCGCCACCTCCATCTACACTGCTCCATTACTCCAACGAGACGATCGGTTGCGACTCTGGCTTCCCCCATTCTTCTGCCGATCGACCGGCCACTGCACGCACGTAGTACATGGCGGTCTTCAACGCGGCACCCATCTCTGGCCTGTTCACCCCAACTTTCCCTTCTACAGGACTTGGGGCAACTTCTGCTACAGGCCTCATCTTAAGTGGTTTCGCCTTTTGCTCTGGCTCCACCGCGCCCATTCCCATTTGGACACTTAAGCCCATCACTTCTTCCCCTACCGCCCTTATCTCCCCCACCTCCACTTCTGGGGTTTCCTTCGTCCTCCCCTCATTTATCTTCTTCAAAAGCAGACCCCTCTCACCCTTCTCTGCCACCGTTCTCTTTTTCTTCTTCTTCTTTAACACGGCCTCCACTTCCTATTTGCTCCTCTCCTTAAGCAGATCCACTGGAGGTGGCAGTAGCGCAAAGTCGGTCAAATCTTTGTCTCCCAATGGTTTGGGCCATGGTCGGATCCGATCCCTCAGCACTAGTTTAGGCGCAGGCCCCAACTACGCTTCCTTATACCTGTCCGCCTTGGCGAACGTTTTCCGCTCCTCCACCTCCTCCTGTCACGACCCAACCCTAGGCGCTTAGGGTTAGAATCGCAACTTACTAACTTATTCTATTCGTAGCAAATTAAACTGTGTGAGTGGAATCAAAAATAATTAAATAGGAAATTTCTCCATTCTACTATTTTAATAAAAGAACATACATTTATAAGGCTTTTATTATTTTATTATTCAGTGATCGGCCCCGAGTAGAACAAAAGGAAGTAAAAATATATTAAAAAAAGAAGAAGAAGAAAGATAAAAAAAAGTGGTTCAACATCAATCCATGTGCGGGTTCCGTTTCGTGGGGTTATGGGTTTCCCCTACATTTCGTCACCTGAAAGGGGTAACGGCTATAAGCACATAACAGAGTGAGAAATATTATGCCAAGAGTATAAGGAATACAGAATAACCATGGATAGTTAGTTAAGCCAAAACATTTACATAACTCAATTTGGTAAATAAATCATTTAAGTGACAGAAAATGAAATACAGAAATTATGTAAATAACTAACCATAACCATGGTACAGAACAGAATAGAACAGAGGTCACAGAAGTGACAATTAGAAGATGTCAATGGATCCATGACAAACAAAGGACTACAAAGTGGCCAAACAGAGGCCAATGATTATTTAAGTCCCCCAAGGCGTGGCACTCCCGTGGTGGTACTTACAAAACATAATTGTTTATAAGGTTATAGTCAAATATTCTTTAAAATTTAAACAAACATGTCCATGGATTTCATTTTTAACAAATAGAGTTCAGAAACTAATTCACGTAACTAAAATATTAATATAGTTTATAATAATTTATAAAAACATAACTTGTATAAAATAAATTATGGTAAAATAAAACATACGTAAAATATATTATGGTGACTCAAGGTATAATATGACTCACCTTAATATTGACCCTTAGCCTTTCTTTTACTAACACAATCTTCCTATTTACGTACCTCTCCCTCTCTTTTCTTTTTCTTTCCTTTCTCACTGATTCTAGTAATTCTACGGCTCTTGATCAGTTCTTCCCCATTTATAGGGAAGCAAGAGCGCTCTGCGGCCGATATGTAGTAGATCTTGCCGATTCTCAAATCCTTTTCCATAATTCACCCAGATTGCTTCATTAAAACTGCAGATTAGTACTTATCTAAATAAATTTTTTAAGATAATTACATTTTGGCCCAGATTCTTAATATAATTATATAAATAAATTAATCCGTAACTAAATTATACCTTATCGTATATCCACAGAAAATTAATTATTTATTTTACTACCACACCCACTATTATTTATTTATTTATTTATTTACTCTTACTTTCACTACTAGAAAATTGACTTTTTGCGACTATTTTTTTGCAACTGCTTGTGTAGCCATTGCAAAAGAAAAAAAAAAAAAACTCCAATCTATATTTAACATTTATTTGTCCTATTTTCTTTTATTTATTTGCTTTTGCCCTAGCTTGGCTCGCTCAACCCCTCTCTTGATGTCGCTCTCACTCACCGGTATGAATCTCTCTATCCCTCTTGATCTCAATCGATTGATCTCTCAATCTCTCTATCTCAATCTTTCATTCTCTGTACCTCTCTCGATCTCATAATCTCTCTCAATCTCTTTTTGTATGTGCGTACACATTATCTACTCTCTGTCTGCAATTTGAGCCATTTGTCACAGAGAAACCCTAACTCTGCCATGGAAAAGTTCTCTCGGAGCACTCAAATGCAGCAGAGTAAGCTCACCTTTTATGCGTTTCATCTACCTCAAAATTCACCTACATTACGCGCGCACACACACAAAGACTATCTTTGAGCTTCATTGTGTACATAGTGTCCTATCAATGCATAATTACATGAATGCTTATAGACGTATGTATATGTATTCAACATCGCAATGCAGATCTGTCCTCGGTTCTATTTTTGCTTTTTTTTTTTTTTTCTTTTTTGGTTCTTTGATCCATAAATTGCTCGATTTGTTCTAATTTTTGTTCTTTTTTCGATGTTTTTCGTGTTTATTGGTTGATTAGTTGGTTTGAGAAAATCATCGTAAAACTTTGTGGCTATTTCTAGTGGTGATGCCTTTGAGGCCTTTGTATAAGCATTACAAGAGAAGTTTTTTGTTGACATTCTCATCTCATTAGAAGCAATATTCAAAATGTAGCTCTTTAATTTTTTTTTATGAGTAATGGGCCTTACAGCTAATCTTTGTCACAGTTTGTTGTTTAAAACCATCCATGGACCAGAAAATACACAATTGGAATAGGATGTCTGCCATGGCTGCTGAACGGATTGTAATGACAGAGTGATCCGTTCTACAGGTTAGAACTTTTTTTGCTAGACTTTGTTATTATGTTTAGTAATTTTCATGTTTTTTTTTTTTTTGGTTCTCTAATGACAGTTATACTTGCCAATGAGCTAAGAAACTTCAAAAATTATGAGGCAACTCATATTTGTATCTATAAACATAGGAATATTAATTTTTATTGAAACTTTCATATAAACTTACATTTGTTGTCATTCTTTTGAAGGTGTCAAATGAGTGGGGCCAAAACTCATGGTGGAAGCCTTCTATGAACCAAAGAATAGAAAAAAAAAAATTCAAGGTTTGTACATTTAGTCTCACATTTCATCTTACCCTTCTGCATACTAAGGTGGCTTGGTTGGATTTTGAACATCTGAGGAACTAATAAGAGCCAGGATAAGAGTAATGGATATGGTGCTTATACTTAGATGGTATGGAACCAAATAAGTCTCTATCAATCTCAGTCTTATAAATTTTCATGATTATAAATTTTGTCTCCATTTCGAAGATTAACATTAACATGTGTTTCTCTCTTTATATATATACCTCTGTGTGTTTCCCTATGACTTATGCTCATTGATTAACATTATGTTCATTGATTTAGGCTCTAATGTTTTGTTTGTTTGATCACTTAGCAGACACTTAGAATGCATAAAACGGAATTTTTTTTCTTTTTTTTTTTTTGGGTCCATATATGAATTTGGAATTGAGGTTGAGATATACTCATTTATTAATTCTTGAATCAATCCTAGGAGAGTGTATGAACAAGTTTTGATATTGTCAAGTAACCATCATTCTCTGACTAGCATAGGCAAAAATGCTCAAGAACATGTTTGGAGCATTGCACAGACAACTTGTTTTTTGGATTGATGTTGTTGCTGTATTGTTTTTGGTAAAACTAACTCTCTCTCCCTCTCTCTTTCTCTCTCTCTCCATCTCCAAAATGAGTGACCTTTCAGTAGCATCACATTGCCAATTTTCTACTCAAAAGAATATTGTTTCTAGCTCAATTTGTGTACTAAAATTTTCTAATCACAATGGTGCATTTTCAAATCAAACGCATTCACATTGATGTTGCTACTGTATTGTTTCAGAATGTGATGTTCTTGTATACACACACACACACATATATTTGGATTTTTAACATGAATTCTGAATTGGGTAGGATCTTTTAACATCCTTGCTGATTAGTTTGCCTCAGAATTAAGGAGTGTAAAGGGTTTTGCTTACCTCATCTTGAATTTGATATTTCTGGTTTGTTGAATCGAAATGTTTCACTATGAAGTGATAGATTTGGAATTGGTATAAAAAACAACAGGTTAAAACTTGGGCCTCAGCATAAGCTTGGATCAGGTGCAAGCTTGGATTTGAGGAACATATATTTTCCATAGAGAAATCTTTTCTTATTGTTAATTCTCTTGCATATCTGCATGTGTATATTTTTCATAGAGAAATCTTTTTTGTTTGTGGTTTTCTTCCTTGAAATAATCCAAACTCTGTAACTCAAGTTCTGGTTCATATATTTGAATATAGTCTTTGCGGTTTAACTTTTACTTTGACTCCTTCAGGTTCCACCACTTCCACCGAGTAAATGGAATTAGGACTCCCTACATTTGTCAATTGCCTTTTAATCACCTTACTCATCTTCCCAGGCTTGAACATTACCGAAATCGAAGGATAATTGAGGCTAAAACCCCTGTTCTCTAAGTCTCATGGAAACTCACATTCCTGTGAGTAATTGCGAAAATTTCTGATTGTGTATCCCAGGGTGCACAGATGAGTGATATACTCATCTGGCCTGATATCATATACCAGTCCTAGATTGATGGCTCTCTCGGGGTTTACATGCCCAGCTCCAGTTGCGAAAATTCATGCAGGTTTGTCTCCATCCATTATTGGCCTTCCTGAATGGTCTGTGATTTCCACTACTATCATGATTGTAGATTTAATAGTTGTCGGGGTCGATGTTGGATGAGCTGAGTGGATCAAAGCAGCAATTCCACTGACATGTGGACAAGCCATGGAAGTCCCTGACATGACAGTGAAGTTCACCCTCTCAACCTGTGAGTTTTTCCTTTCATAACAATTTCATAGGGATTTTCAGATTTGTGGTTTGTGAACTTAAAATATTGGTTCCTGAAAATTACATCTTGTTTTGTACTGGTGTAGGCCTTTATGTTTACTTATCCAAAGTACTCAATTACAAGAAACAATCAGCGGTATATGAAGCTTCAGTTTGAGATGCCCAATGACATTGGATTAGCCTTGGTTCATGGTATGTGGTTGCCTAAGACTTGTCACTCTTTTAAACTAATCTGCATGTGAATATTTTATTAGATCAAAATATCCATGTCACCTAGAGAACTGTGGGAAACTCGAATTAGTTTCATTTCTACATATGGAGTGCTTGATTGAAATGTTGGAATACTTGAAATGTTGGAATACTGGAATTAGGAACATGGGATGACATTGGTGTTGTAAAAATTTCAAGGAATATAGAAAAACTATGGTTTGTGGGGCCATTCTAATGGATACTAGGATTGCACGTATTCTTTTATTAATAATTCTTGTACTCTCGAATAACAGTGATGGTAGTTGAAATTGATTGTCTCGAAGAAGCAGGTAATGGAAAAGGAATAGAGAGCAGGTTACACTGTGTGCACTTAGTATCAGAGTTCCACTTCAATGGAGATCCAAAATGTTGAATATTACTAAATTTTTCTGTCCAACAACTTTCTTTTGGTTCTACCACTTTGTTCCGTCATATTTTGGCGATATAAAAAATAATGAATCAGATCTCACTGAGATGAATTTCTTGAGACATGGTGTGTGAGAATCCTAGGGACCAATAGTAAATAGGTTTACATTGACATTTATTGTTGTCAATTGCAGGACATTCGTTGTTCTCTCTCTCTCTCTCTCTCTCTCTCTCTCTCTCTCTCTCTCTGCCGTTTTTAGTTTTCTATATAGCGTTTCTAAGAATTCAAATTGTCACTTTACAAGATTTTTTTTACACCTGATTAATAGGATTTGCTGGCTATTTTGATGCAACACTTTACAAAGATGTCCATCTTGGTATTGAGCCATCAAATTTGTCTTCGATTCAATTTGGGATTAGATCAAATATGTTAGGAACTTTGACTGGACTAACTTTACTTGAAGGATGAGCATAATATGGATCATAGCAACTCATGATTGATATACTTCAAGGGAAGAACAAAAAATAATTATTATTATTGCCGGTGTGGTTTGGGCTCAATCAACTTATGTTTTTAAAAGTTTGGTCAGAGTTTTTGAGTTGATATTTGTATTGGTTGTTGTGGATTGATTTTGGTATATATGGGCTAGTATGTTTTGGGAGTATTGGGTTGAGTTTTATCAATTTAGCAGTTTAAGATGTTCATTATAATATGCTTAGTGTTTAGTAATTAAAAAATATACTGATGTTGATATTATTGCTATAGAATGACATACACAAGAATCCTGCATTCAGGATAAAAATTGGTAGTCATTTTATAGGTATATATATAGTGTTTGAAATTGTAAAGTTGTGCTCTGGCTGTCTATTTTGATTTTTAGAATTTCTTTGTAATGTTTTCATTATTTCTTTGCAATCACTGCCTTTTCTTTGCTTGGCTAGGCTTTATCTAAAGAAATATCTAGAAATTTGATACTCAGTGTTCTGATCTATTGCTCTTCATAATGTGTATTGATCAGGTGCAAGCTTGGATTTGAGGAACATATATCTCCATGGTAACAAATTGGAACTCGACTGGTACCTTGTACAGTGGTGAACACTAGCATTGTAGATTTTGATTTTACTAGCTTTCTATCTGGATTGTATTTTTTTTTCATAAAAGAACATTTCTCAAGTTTTTAGTTGTAATAACTTTCATATATGGCTCCAATTTTGAGGCAAAAATGGAATGTTTGATCAAATTACAATGATATACTGTTTGAATTCTTGTCATTGCTATTCCTAGAGTGCTTAATGTTACACTTTTTTTTTTTTTTTTTTTTTTTTTTTTTTTGCGACAGTAACAAGATGGTCGCCAAAAATCATGTCAGTGTTTTTCTTTGTTTTTTGCGACGGCAAAATAACAGTCGCTATAAATAGTTTAGGCAGTCGCGAATAGTTTGCGACCGTCACTTTGCGGTCGCAAAAAGTATTTGCCACCTCCACATTCGCGACCCCCATTTGCCGTCGCATGAGTCGTCGCAAAAGGTTTTTTGCGATGGTTTATAGCGGTCGCAAAAATTTTTATTTTTAGTATTTGGTATTTATTATTTACTATCTTTAACTCTAATTTGGCCCAACTAGTATTATAATTCCATATTTTTGTTAATTTGGCTACAAATAATAATCCCTAATTAATCTCATATTTGATAACCTAATGCCGAATTAGATTTATATATTTATTATTATTTATTTATTTAATAATATATCATCACATATAACCATAATTATATTTAATTATAAATATTTGTGTGGTATTTAATTCGTTTATTTATATTTATACATGCTAATCTTTTCACATTAATTAGTGATTAACTTAGCCCTAAATAAATTTCCTCATCACATATTTGATAACCACAATGACAAATTAATTTACATAACACGTATAACTTATTTATTTTATTACTTCCATTATTATTATTCTTATTATTATTATTAAATTTTACTTTATCGTGTACAATCACAAAATTAATTCTTAAATTTTTGCTATTATAGATTATTATTATTTTTTATTAATAATCGTGGTTGGTTGTGGTATTAATTAAATATTTTGGGGTGTCACATTTCTCTCCTCCTAAATAGAAGTTTGTCCCCAAACTTGACGTACCTTAATTTTCGAAAAGGTGTGGGTATTTGGCTCGCATATGACTTTCCGTTTCCCACGTAGTTTCTTCGATACGATGATTCCGCCATAAGACCTTTACCAACGGTATGGTCTTGTTTCGGAGAATTTGATCATGACGATCGAGAATCTGCACTGGTTGCTCTTCATAAGAGAGATCTTCTTGAACTTCCAGGTTCTCATAGTCGACGACATGTTCTGGATCTCCGAGGTACCGTCAGACCATTGAAACGTGAAACACATTGTTGACATTGGATAGTTCAGGAGGTAGCGCAAGGCGATAGGCTACAGGACCAATCCGTTCCAGTATCTCGAATGGCCCGATGTAACGTGGGTTTAACTTTCCTCACTTTCCAAATCAGATCACTCCTTTTGTTGATGAGATTTTGAGGAACACATGATCCTCTACTTGAAATTCCAAGTCCTGTCTCCGAGTATTTGCATAACTTTTCTGGCGGCTCTAAGTAGTGCGAATTCGTTGTTGGATGAGTTAGATTTTCTCACTTGTGACTTGCACGATCTCAGGGCCTAACAATTTCCTGTCCCCGACTTCTGTCCAACACAGAGGTGATCGACATCTACTGCCACATTGAGCTTCGTACAACGCCATTCCAATGCTTGCCTGATAGCTGTTGTTATAGGCGAATTCCACTAAAGGTAAGTGCTCTTCTCAGTTACTTTGAGGTCCAACACGCATACACATAACATGTCTTCCAACGTCTGGATTGTTCTTTCGGATTGCCCATCGGTTTGTGGATGATAAGCCGTGCTAAACTTCAGTGTAGTTTCCAAAGCTTCTTGCAATTTATTCTAGAAGTGAGACACGAAGCGAGGGTCTCGGTCAGACATGATTGAAACTGGGATACCATGCAAACGAATAATCTCCTTAATGTATAAAATGGCAAACTTATTTAGAGAGTACATGATTTTGATTGGTAGAAAATGCGCTGACTTCGTCAATCGGTCTACTATAACCCATATTGCATCATTCTTCGAAAAAGACTGTGGTAGCCCGACCACGAAGTCCATCGTAATGTGCTCCCATTTCCATTCAGGAATAGGGAGTGGTTGCAGTAGTCTTGCAGGTCTCTGATGTTCCGCTTTAACACGCTGACAATGCAGACATTTGGAAACATGGCTTGCTATATCTCTTTTCATTCCGGTCCACTAGTAGTGTTCCTTTAGATCATGGTACATCTTTGTGATGCTAGGATGGGCTGCAAATCTTGAGTTATGAGCTTCCTCCAGTATCTTCTTCTTGAGTTTCGGGATGTCGGGTACGCAAATTCGATTTCAAAATTTCAGTATCCTATTGCTTATAATGAAATCAGGATCAGGCGTGTTTCTTTGTTCCTCGTACTTTTTCTTCATGCGTTTATCTTCCCATTGGTGCGCTTTAATTTCTTCAATCAATGTAGGCTCCATGGTTACGTTGGCGAGCAACCCATTGATCTTGCGGGAAATTAGAGTACATGCCAAACTTCTAGTCGTCTGTTGGCTCAGTGCGTCTGCCACCACGTTAGCTTTGCATGGATGGTGATGAATCTCTACATCATAGTCTTTCATAAATTCTAGCCACCGCCGTTGCCTCATATTCAGTTCCTTTTGCGTGAACAGATATTTAAGGCTCTTATGGTCAGTGTAAATCTCGCAGGTTGCGCCGTAAAGATAATGACACCAGATTTTGAGGGCAAAGATTACCGCAGCCAATTCCAAATCATGAGTCGGGTAGTTCTTCTTGTGAGTCTTTAATTGTCGCGATGCATAAGCAATGACTTTTCTGTTTTGCATGAGAACGCATCCCAAACCATTGTATGAGGCATTACCATAGATTACGAATCCATCTGTTCCTGTAGGGAGTGCTAGTATAGGAGCTAACACAAGTTGACTTTTTAATTCTTGGAAGCAACGCTCTTGTCTGTCAGCCCATTCAAAGGGTGTGTTCTTCTGAGTTAGCTGGGTCAAGGGCGATGCTATCTTTGAGAAATCTTGTACGAAGCGTCGATAATAGCCAGCTAGACCCAAGAAACTTTGAATTTCTGACACATTAGTAGCTTGTGGCCAGTCCACGATTACTGTAACTTTTTGAGGGCCAACTGAGATGCAATCTTTGTTAATGATATGACCGAGAAAGTGTACACTAGTGATCCAAAATTTGCATTTCTTCAACATGGCGTAAAGTTTGTGATCACGTAGTGTTTGTAGAACCGTTCGCAAGTGTTGCTCATGGGCCTTTGGTGACTTAGAGTATATAAGAATGTCGTCAATGAAGACGATGACGAACTCATCAAGATAGGGTTTGAACACTCGGTTCATGAGGTCTATGAAGGTTGCTGGGGCATTTGTGACGCCAAAAGGTATGACAAGAAACTCGTAGTGCCCGTAACGGGTTCTGAAGGCAATCCTTTCGATGCTTTCTGCTTTGACCTTTAGTTGATGGTAGCCAGAACGTAAATCGATTTTGGAGAATACTTAGGCGCTTTGAAGTTGATCGAATAGGTCATCAATTCGCGGCAGAGGGTACCAATTCTTGATGGTGACCTTGTTAAGCTCTCGGTAATCAATGTATAATCTCATCGTGCCATCCTTTTTCTTTACGAACAATACTGGAGCTCCCCAGGGTGAAGTACTAGGTCGAATGAAACCTTTGTCCAGTAGTTCCTGGAGTTGAGTCTTCAGCTCTTTCAATTCTATCATCGACATGTGTTAAGGAGCTTTTGATATTGGTTATATGCTAGGTTGGGTTTCAACGGTGAATTCGATCTCCTAATCAACTAGAATACCGGGTAGATCTTCAAGAAAAACATCCGAGAATTCTCGAACCACTTGGATTGCATCAACAGTGGGGGTCTCTTTTTGTGTATCAATTACATAACAAATATAACTATCACATCCCTTTCTTAGAAGTCGTTGGGCTGTCATGGAGGATATAATACAGGGAGGGTTAGAAACTCCAGTCCCATCAAAGACAAGTTCAGGTTGGTTTGGTATCTTGAGGGAGACTTTCTTGGCTTTACAATTGATAGAGGCGTGGTTGGCAGCCAGCCAATCCATACCTATGATCGCATCAAAGTTCCCAATACGAAGGGGAATCAAATCTACGTATAAGGTTTTGCCTTTTAGGAATATAGCACAAGATCTGTACACATCTGTACTACAAGCAGACTTACCAAAAGGAAAAGACACAGACAATATATATCCTAATGGTTCGGGTGTTGATGCCAACTTGGCAGCAAAGTGTGGTGCAACAAAAGAATGAGTTGACCCAGAGTCAATAAGGACATGAGCTAAATGACCACAGACAGAAAGTGTACCTGACACAACATTTTCGGTAACTTCTGGTTTTCCAAGTACCAAGGCGAAAGCCTGTCCTTAGCGTTTTTGGTCCTTTCTCTCTCCTCTAGGTCCTGTGGGTTTCCTGACTGGGCCAGAGGGGCTGGCTGTAGGATTAGTCAGCTTTGGACAATCCCTCAGCAAGTGGCCAACTTGACTGCATTTAAAACATACTCCCGTGTCTCGATGGCATTGTCTCTAATGAGCCTTTCCACAAGTGAGACAAATTGGAACAGTGCCACCTCAGGGGTTGGTAGCACCTTGATGGCCTGAGCTGGTTGTGCCCGTATTCACCTTTCTGGGAGGCGCAACACCGGGTCTTTTGTTGTCTCTTTCCCAGAATCACTTCTTGTGGCTTGGTTTCCCGGAACGTGAGGTTTTAATCCCCTTTTCTGCAATGTACGCTCGATCTGCCACTTCTGCATAGGTTGGCAGTTTCAAGACCTCGAGCCTGTCTTTAATTCCAGCATCCAATCCTGCTTCAAATTTTCTTGCTTTTCGAGTTTCGGTGGGGATGACGTATGTTGCAAACCGAGCGAGTTGTGTGAACTTGCTCTCATATTCGGCCACCATCATGGTTCCTTGCCTTAGATGTATGAATTCGGATGCCTTCTGTTCCCGTAATGAATCTGGGAAGTATTTTTCGTAAAATACTTCTAAGAATCTTGCCCAAGTCGTAATTTCTTCTTTGGCCAAAGTGAGAAACCACAATTCCGGTGCATTGTCTTTGAAAGTGAAAGTGGAGAAAGTTACCTTTTGTCTTTCGGTGTAGGATAGGGCACGAAATTTTTTTTCCATGTCTTTAACCCAAGCATCTATTACCATTGGGTTTGGGCCGCCGGTAAATGTGGTGGGTTTCAGATCCTGGAACTGTTTTATGGTAATCGGCTCTTCTCGCTGTTCTGGCGTCCTATTATTGATGTTAGTCTGCAAGGCTTGCAAAAAGCTAGTAACTGCTCTTTCTATTATTCTTTCTATTGATTCAGTGCCACTGACTGATGACTCACTTCCGTTACTATTATTGGCAATTCTACAAAGTGATAAACGAGGCATTACATTCACAACGCAGCATATATATAAACATGTGTAGCGCAATCTATATTTATATGAAATGCCAACTTTACATTTTTTTTACAATTCATATTACATCAGTCAGAATATGTTAGTGTCTCATCCCTGTAGTAAACAAAAACAAAAGACAACAAAAAAAAGGATTAGAACACATCATGATCAGCATACAAAAAGATTTTCCTCTTCCCAAATCTAAAGTGGTGGGTCAAACGGGCCGAAAAACCCTGGGAAATAGTGCTGCATAAAAAGCTTAAATTGCCACCCCAACTAGACTACACCAAAACACATCCGCACTACTTGGACTGTGAAGACGGGGATGGACTGTATATATCCCAAAAATGCTCGGTCGACAATCCAGTCGGGTGTCTCAACATATGACAGGTCATTATTAAAGTCAACATTTTGAATATTAATTATCTCTAGCGGGTTAGGGACTGTGGTGAAAATATAATCCTCAGGATATACGTTCCCCTTTCTGGCCACAAACTCTGGGGGTAGAGGGCCTATAATATAGTGCGCGTGGTCATGTCCCGGGGCAACGCTAAAGACACGAGATGGTCCAAGAAAACGTCTGCATGTATCAACAAGGCTTTGTCTCCATAATAAATGTGGGACATTGGCAGAATCAGCCTGGATATAAACTGGCCGACCCATCAACTGGGCAAGGCCTGGGTACAGTCCTTTGATTATGTTCTCGGAATCTCCCCAATCCTCAGGTGAGGCGGGTGCGGGGGCGGGGTGCTCGGCTAAGATTTCATCTAAATTAATATCCCCGAGCTCATCCCAAAACGCATCATCAAGATTAATCCCTGACATTCCTACAATACCAGAATAAATGTGAGATTTTACACAAAAGGACTAATATCGTTGGTAAATATTTATTATTATTATTATTATTTTATCTTATTATTATTTTTTAAAATTTTATCTTATTTTATTTTTATTTTATTATATTTTCTTAGCTATATAGTTTTATTTATAGATTTATTTACAACTTTTCAAACTTCCTGATCAAATTAAAATAGCTTTTTTTTTTTTTTTTTTTTGAACCGTTGCTCTGATACCACCTTTGTCACGACTTTTTGAACCGTTGCTCTGATACCACCTTTGTCACGACCCAACTCCAGGGGCTTAGGGTTGGAATCGCAATTTACTAACTTATTCTATTCGTAGCAAATTAAACAGCGCAAGCGGAATAAAAAATAATTAAACAGGAAATTTCTCCATTCTATTATTTTAATAAGAGAACATACGTTTCTAAGGCTTTTATTATTTTATTATTTAGTGACCGGCCCCGAGTAGAACAAAAAGAAGTAAAAATATATATAAGAAAAAGGAAGAAAGATAAAAAAAAAAAAAAAAAAAAGTGATTCAACATCAATTCATGTGCGGGTTCCATTTCGTGGGGTTATGGGTTTCCCCTATATCTCGTCACCTAAAAGGGGTAACAGCTATAAGCACACAACAGAGTGAAAAATATTATGCCAAGAGTATAGGGAATACAGAATAACCATGGATCGTTAGTTAAGCCAAAACATTTACATAACTCGATTTGGTAAATAAATCATTTAAGTGGCAGAAACTGAAATACAAAAATTATGTAAATAACTAATCATAACCATGGTACAGAACAGAATAGAACAGAGGTCACAGAAGTGACAATCAGAACAGAGGTCAATGGATCCATGACAAACAGAGGACCACAAAGTGGGCAAATAGAGGCCAATGGTTATTTAAATCCCCCAAGACGTGAGACTTCCGTGGTGGTACTTACAAAACATAATTGTTTATAAGGTTATAGTCAAATATTCTTTAAAATTTAAACAAATATATCCATGGATTTCATTTTTAATAAATAGAGTTCGGAAACTAATCAACGTAACTAACATATTAATATACTTTATAATAATTTATAAATAACTTGTATAAAACAAATTATGGTAAGTTAAAACATATGTAAAATACATTATGGTGACTCAAGGTATAATATAACTCACCTTAATATTGACCTCTAGCCTTTCTTTTACTAACACAACCTTCCTATTTACGTAACTCTCCCTCTATTTTCTTTTCTTTCTTTTCTTTTTCTTTCCTTTCTCATTGATTCCAGTAATTCTATGGCTCTTGATCAGTTCTTCCCCATTTATAGGAAAACAAGAGCGCTCTGCGGCCGACACATGGCAGATCTTGCTGATTCTCAAATCATTTTCCATAATTCACCCAGATTGCTTCATTAAAACCGCAGATTAGTATTTATCGAAATAAATTTTTTAAGATAATTACATTTTGGCTCAGATTCTTAATATAATTATATAAACAAATTAATCCCTAATTAAATTATACCTTATCGTATACCCACAGAAAATTAATTATTTATTTTACTACCACACCCACTATTATTATTATTATTATTATTATTATTATTATTATTATTATTATTATTATTATTATTATTTATTTATTTATTTACTCTTACTTTGGTATTTATTATTTACTATCTTTTACTCTAATTTGGCCCAACTAGTATTATAATTTCATATTTGTATTAATTTTTCTACAAATAATAATCCCTAATTAATCTCATATTTGATAACCTAATGCCGAATTATATTTATATATTTATTATTATTTATTTATTTAATAATATATTATCACATATAACCATAATTATATTTAATTATAAATATTTGTATGGTATTTAATTCGTTTAATTATATTTATACATGTTAATCTTTTTACATTAATTGGTGATTAACGTAGCCCTAAATAAATTTCTTCATCACATATTTGATAACCACAATGACAAATTAATTTACATAACATGTATAACTTATTTATTTTATTACTTCCATTATTATTATTCTTATTATTATTATTATTAAATTTTACTTTATCGCATACAATCACAAAATTAATTCTTTTATTTTACTATTATAGGTTATTATTATTTTCTTATTAATAATCATGGTTGATTGTGGTAATAATTAAATATTTAGGGGTGTCACACCTCCGCCTTTCTCCTTGCCACCAACTCCTCCCGCGCAGGATCCTCCTTAGTCGGCTGCGGCCCCAGGCTCAAGGCAAACAGGGTTAAAGGTCGGATCAAGTCATCCCACTTCGAACCCTCCTTCTCCTTCCACTCCTTAACCCGTTTCACCCTGTTCTCAGCCTCCGCTTCTAGCCTTGGCTCCACTGACTTTGTGAGGACTTTTCACGTTGTGCGAACCCCCCTCGCACCATTTGCTGATGCATAGAACCACCTCGGTCTCCACCCCTTCACCGATGATGGTAAACCTACCACCAGTCATCGGCCCGCCATTGCTTGTAAGGTCACCGACGTTTCATGTTGACCTGGAGGCCTTGTAGCAAAAAAAGAATTCCTCCATTGTCACCGCTGCCCCACCGATCGCTTGTGGCCATGCGATCGCGCAGGCCATTAGTATTTTCCATGCGTTGGGCATCTGCTGCCCTGGCGCCACCTCCAGTTGATTCAATACGTCCACCACTATTTGGGGGAACGACAGCCTCAGCCCCCTCCGCAATGCTTCCTCGTACAATGTAAATTTCGTCGGTCGTGCATCCGACGCCCTCTCCTTCGATGTGGGCAACTTCAGCTCTATCTTCGCCGAAATCTAGTACTTCCATCGTACCTCCTCCAATTCCTCCATCGAGAATGTAGGCTTGTCGGCCTTGGTATGCCAGTGGTCCGGTTCCACTTGGTTAATTGGTCTTGCGACTACGATCATCGTTGATGGGCGAGCTCGCGTCGCTTGCTCCGCCCCTTTTTCCTCCCGTTTCTCTGCTCTATATTGTTCAGCCAACTCCATTATGTCGTCTTCCCCCAATGTCTCTAGCTTCATGGCTGGCAGTTCATCTCGAGCTATCTCTTCAATGTGTCTGCGTATCGCTTCGGACGCTGGCATAAGGAAGTTCGCAAAGTATTGGAGAGGCTTGTCACGTGAAACAAATGAGTTCAACTCTGGGATGTGTTGGTTTTTTGCGAAGAGGTACGTAAAATGAATAGCTCCAAATGGCCCCGATTTGCCTATATTCCAAGGATCGAGATTAAATTTCGCCAATTTGAAAATTTTGAAAGTTTCCGCCCCTACCTTTTCCACATCCTATATTAGTCCTAACCCTTCGCTTCTTGATAACACATCACCTCCCTTATCACTGGATCATGCCACGTGTACAATCACGATTCACTACCCTTTTCCCATTCCCTGTTTGTTTCACTTCACATCACCACGTGCCCTGTCCACTCCTCGAGCCCTGCGTGCCGCCACTTTCTCGCTTGGCCCCATTTCGTGGTCGGCTCTCCTTTCAGTCGGTCTTCTAGCTCGGTCCCCCTTTGCGGTCGGCCATCCTCTCGGTCGGTCTTCTTGCTCGGTCCCCTTTTTCGGTCGGCCCTCCTCTTGGTCAGTCTTCTTGCTCAGTCCCCCTTCACGGTCGGCCCTCCTCTTGGTCGCTCTTCTTGCTCGGTCCCCCTTTGCGGTCAGCCCTTCTCTCACTCGGCCACACACAATCCCAGTCTTCATTTCTATTCCCTTCGTTGGACTGAAACCGCACTTGGGAATGGGGGACTACTGACATCGGTGGGCCTATAGGGGCTTTTGTCCCACCACTTAGAGCCCAATCCACGGTTTAAGCACTAAAGGCCAACACTACTAAAACCCAACGTTGCACCAAGAGCCAATGGCATCTAAACACTTGTCAAGAGAAGAACCAGCTACATAAGCAGACAAAGATCCTGCAGAGTTATTGCACCACGCATCAGCCATTAATGAGGCCCCTACAGCATTAAATGCAATAATCTCTTCACGTCGGAACATGCAGCCTCGCCATGAACAAAGCAAGCTAGAGCATAGACTTTCGGCCAATATGACAGGTCGGAGTGGACAAGGAAATAATGAACAAAGGATATAAGGAGGCTTCCAAGACACAAAAAGGTTAAGTTCCCTATCATTATTCTCTCACTACTCGCCTTTAACTTCTCTCTCTTCTAACTTGATCATCGGAGGGTCCACTGGAGGACTCCCGTTTCCCACTAGGCATTCGTGCATGTACCCTGGTGGGCTCAGTGATCTGAGAACGGAGTTGGAAACAGGGGTCAGCCTAACCCAACCCCTAGGTATTAGCAGTATTATCACAAGTAAAGGCTAGACTTGGCTTGACCTTCCCTTAATATAATAGTATTAATAACAATTAGGTCATTTTTCATAAATAATTTGTTAGTCATATGAATAAAAAAAAATTTATTTGTTAGTTATATGAATGAGACAAATTATATTGACCTTCTTTAAAATTTTACAAAAATACAATAAGTCCCATAATTTTGGCATTATTGTTTATTATGTTGGGATTTTTTTAAATTTTAATTCACATAACATTTAGAATCCTTTTCATCAATAATTAAAAAATGATATTGTCTTCTCTTTTACACTAAAATATATATTTTTCTTTATCTATTTATATATTTTCACACCATCTACATTGTTTTCAATTTCTTTAGGCTTTCTAGAAGAAAGTCTATGTGATTATATTAAAACTACAGGTTCGCTATATTTTCATCAAGTTTCAGGTAGGTTAATGTAATTTATCCAAATTTTTTTGTTTAGGTTTTGTTGGTTAACAAGGCCCAAAGGATATTATTTAACAAAATTTAAAATATTTGTACATTATTTATGATAACATTTTCAAACTTTTTGCTGGGTATATCTCCTTATTGGAGTGTGAGACCTAATTGATTTATTAAAAGAGTTTTAATTTGGTTTGGTTTAGGTATAATATATATTTTTATATATTATATCTAATTTTGTGGAGACCCAATTCAATTTGGAAACAATTAAGATTTTAATAAAAAATCCTAAATTCATAATATATTATTGGTATTATTTTTCCAAAAAAAAAAAAGAGGTGGGGTACGGCTGCCATAGGTGGTCTTTGGTGGGTTTTTGTTTTTAAACACAAGTGTGCTGTGTCTGCTAGAACATTGGAAATTCAATTCGTCAATCAAGTTTTTTCAGTGAGTTTTGGGATGTTAAGTTATTCGGCGGATTTAGGTCTATAATTTTTGGGTCTTCTACAACTCTAGTTTTGAAGATTTTGATTCATTTATTTGGTGAGATTTTTCCTCTTTATTTATTTATGATTATTTGGAATTCACCTAAGGGTGGTTTGTGAGACCATTCGTGTCTCGTTTGTAATCGTTTGGAAACTTATTTTGGTTGATAGTGGAATCGGATTTCGATCCCGTGGACGTACCTCACATTGAGGGAACCACGTAAAAATTCTTGTGTTGCTTTTGATTTAATTTTTCCGCATTAATTTTTCTTTCCGTTGATTGATTTACTTGTGAAGAATCACATATTTTCCCTCAGACTTCTTAACGTAGATATTCATCAACACAATCTTGAATAAAGTTACACTAACAAAAAAATAAATAAAAATTCAACAAACTAATGTGGTAATGAGTTATTTGTGCAATTTAAATCCAGTAAACTCCATTATAACTTCTAAAGCTTCATTAGTACATGAGATAATAGGTTGTAAAAAAAGTTTTTTTTGTATAACATTTTTTTATTTGGTTTATGTTTGAAAACATGCTGAGGCCCTATTTGGGAAGCAAGGCTTTTAGCAAAAAAAAAAACCATAAGTTATCAAATTATTATCTCTTTTTTTACATGTCTTTTTTAAGAAATCAAAAAATCACAAAAAATAAAAATAAATAATAATTCTAAAAAAAACTAGTTCCTCAAGATCACTTGTTGATAGATTTAAAATAGTTATATATATACATATATTTTTTTTTATGAGAATGTATGTTATAAAAAAAATACACAACCACTATAACACATAAGAGTTTTAGAAACCAAAATTTTTTTTTATCTTTAAAGTGAAAATTTTATTACAAAAAATACTTAGAGACCAATTTCTATCGTTATGACGATAATGGGTAAAAGATCGTTCCAAAAAATTAAAAATAAAGTTTTTAGTGACAAAATTTTAAAAATGTCACTAATAAATATACTTTTAAGGACAAAATAATTTAGTCCCAAAAGGATTTACTTTTTTAGACAAATTTTGGTCTCAAAAGGATAATAATTCATCAATAATATCTAATTTTTTTTGCTAACAACACTTTTAATAACAAAAATATTTGATCCGTAAAAGTAATTTTGTCTCTAAAATTTTAAATTTTTTTTATAGTGAACCAATTTTAAAATGTAATAATTAGCATATATCTATATAATAAGGGAGGACTGTTTTTGAATTTATATCCTACTAGGACATTTGAATGGTGAAGATTCATTTGTTTATTTACATAGATGGCTCAGATTATCCCTACACATACTTCCCGCCCAAAGAAAGAGTCAACTTCCTCCTCTCCCACGTCTCTCCTCTATTCTATCCTTATCTCTCTCTACTCCCCTTCCTGCTTGCCCACGTCTCCCCTCCCTTTATCCCTCCCTTCTCTGTTCTCATCAGATTGTAACCGACGCTCCTCTTCTCTTCATCACAAGGTATTCATGTCCTCCTTCCTCTCTCTGTTGTATGATTTTAAGTGAATCAATCAGTTTCTGATTGTTCTATTAAATTTAAATTAGTTTGTTCTTTCACAAACACCACAAACTGTTTGTGGGTTATGCTTTGTTTGTGGGTTATGCTTTACGGTTGAACAGATTAAATGAGATCAGATTTTAAGTGAATCAATCAGTTTTCTGGATCAGATTTTGATTCTTCCTCCTATTCATATTCAATGGGTCTGGTTTTGTTCTATTAAATTTAAATCAGTTTGTTCTTTCACAAACACCACCAACTGTTTGTGAAATTGTCAGTTTCGATTCTCCTACTGGGTCTCACTCTCAGACTTTTCGAACTTATTTTTAGCTTATTGTTTTGTGTATTTTGTGCAGGTTTACTCTATCCGTGATGCTGCTGCTAATAATTTAAAGCGGCTTGCAGAAGAATTTGGTCCAGAGTGGGCAATGCAAAGACATTGTTCCTGAGTTGGCACCAAATACTTCATAGGAATTTGGCAGTGGAAGTTCTATTTTTATCTTTCACTTTAAGTTTGTGCAGAATATTTTTGAAAGCTTAATGAATTAATTTGAAATATTGGATATTTGATAATTCATATTTATTATTTTTATTCAGACCTTAAGTTTTGGCTTTACATTTTTTAAAATATTTTAATATATGTACTGCAGCCTACTGAAAAAAAAAAATTTGCTGTATATAGAAAGAAAAACAGAACTTTAAGATTTCAGAGGGAATTTGCAGAACTTTACGATTTCCTGCATCAAAATGCGTTATTCCTCCTAAAAGTTCTGCAAATTAGTGTTAGAAAAACAGAACTTAAAGCGTAATGAATATTTATTAATGTGTTAGGAAATGTGTTAGAAAAACAGAACTTGATACTGTGAATAGAAAGAAATGTGTTAGGAAATGTGTTAGGGAATTTGAAATATTTTCTGTTTTTCTTTCTATTTTACTTGATGAATAAAAATATTATTATGGGAATTTGCATTACTTGATGAACGAAACAAAACTTTAGACCTTAAGTTTTGGCTTTACATTATTATGGGAATTTGCAGAGGGGAGACTTTCAGATTTCAGAGGTTGCCTGGTTTGCATGAGATGAAATGTGTTAGGCATTTATTAATGTTGTTTTATGGCAGACAATCTCAGTGGTTGGGTACTCAGAGAACCGGTTTCATTATGAGATTTTTGAGAATTTGGGTTCAAATATCACTGGAATTAGGATTGTTTGGATTCTAATTAATTTTGCTTCAGTTTTTTGACATGTGCATTAGAGTGTGCTATTTTTGAATGTCGCTTAAACTCCAACCACCAGTTTTGATCGATTCTTCTCCTATTGAGAAGAACAATGAACCCAGATTCCTTGAAGTGGTACTCATTTTTTTTCGCTATTATGAATTGGGTTTCTCTTATTTTTACTTGATTTTTTTTTATTAGCAGAGGAAATAAAAGAAGTGGACAGTGTAGCTAAATTTAGATTAATCTTTGGTCGACAGTATTGCCATCAAGTTCGATTCTAGATGGTTTATAGCATCAAATTCCATAGTTATATTGTAGAGTGTGTTTGTGAACCCGAATTGGATCAGATTCCTTGAAGTGGTACTCATTTTTTTTCGCTATTATGAATTGGGTTTCTCTTATTTTTACTTGGTTTTTTTTTATTGCTTGCAATTGTTAAGAAATTCAAATCAGCAGAGGAAATAAAAGAAGTGGACAGTGCATTCAAATCTGCAAATTTTTTTGGTTGTGTTTCCATTTTTTTGCTTTATGTTTTCATTTTTGTCTAATGTGCTTTGTTTTCATAAATCTGCTTTCTCAGATGTGTGTAACTGTTTGGACTACCCATTTGTTGACCTCTAAAATAATATTTAAAAATTTAAAGGTTCTATTTTATGGGAGAACCAGGGACTTCTCCTTACTTTAGGAAGAAATTGATATACTAGCATTGAATGAAAGGGAAAGTTTTGAGGAACACATGTAAAAATAAGAGTAGATGGTGAGATATGGAGATCGAGAGATGAGAGAGACACTGAGTGGACTCAAATCTCATTGTTCCACAAATCTCATTGTTCGACTCTCTCTCACACTTTATAATTTTTAATAATCAACGGTTGTGAATAGGGAATGTTATGCGGGCCTTTTGCATTTGCAATGATTCTAAATGTAACTAGATTTTTCTTGGTAGAAACAATATATACTTGGTATTCTTATAGTCTCTGTACTTGAAGATTTGATCCACTCGGTTTACGGGCATATAGCATTACAAGTATGTTTTTTCCTAAACTTTTGCGACAAATTATGATCTCTTAAATGGTTCTGAGATTTTTTTTTCTCTTATTTTTGATGAGAGATTGCTTATCAGAATTTTCTTTTTATGAATTTATTGTCAGTTTAGATTTTTAAAATTGGTGATGGAATTGTTGTTATGTCATTATCTATGTTATTCCATGCCTTCAAAGTTGCTTTAATGTTGACATGTCTCATTTTTATTTTTATTTTGGCGTTTGTGTGAATGAACCGTGGTTGTGCAAGACATATATCTTTGGAATAAACAGAAGAAAATCTTTTTGGGGACTTCCAAATGTTCTAAGTTTACTTTGTAGATTTCATCAAAAATTGGTTTTTGAGTTGAAGTTTCATTTGCTCAAATTAGTTTATTTTTTCAAATTTGGTATTTTCAATGATGGCAAACCAAAGAAATATTACATCATTTTTTTATTTTTTATTTTTTACAATTTGGCTAGAGTTTTGAAGCAATTTATGATGAATGAGGAAAAACCAAAAAGCAATTTATGTGGGTTGGAGGGGTCTCGATAACTCGCTTGATGAGTTGCTAATTTGTCTATTGTAGAGCACACGCTAGATTTATCCACACATCTACAATCTTAATGGGACTCATTTTTGTCATGGGTATACTTTAACGTGAAATTTTTATGCGTACTTCTTTAGGGTATATACTATCACAAAAATGTGTAACTATCATGAAGTTTAATAATATTAATTATAAAATGTGCAATTTTACCATAAATTGGAATAATGAAAATATCTAAAATTTTGTAGTTAATGTGTGTTATTTCCACCAAGTTATACAATCGATTGAGAACACACTGTATAGCCAGTTTTCTTTCTAACTATATATGCCTTCCAAAGGCACCTCAATCGATTGTATTCTTTTCATTTTGCATTATAAATTTGGGATTGTTTGTTCCATTTTTTTTTTTGGAAATGTTCCATTTTATTTTTCAATGTGTTGGGTTAGATTTTTATAATTATATTTTAATCTTAAATTTCAATAGTGTTGCGATTACAATTATATTATAATCCTAACATTATTTATACCGTGCCTTCAGGCACGGGCATACGCTAGTATATATATATATTAGAATCGTTTAGCTGCTTGAGATTCTTTTTTTTTTTTTTTTTTTTTTTTTTTTTTTTTTTTTTTTTTTTTTGCTCTTTCATTTTGAATAATTTACTAATTGTGGCCTATATGTTGAGTGAAGGTTTTTTTTTATAATTACGCAAACATTCTTAGTCAATTATGCAATGAGTTTTTTTCATAATTATGCGAACATTCTTGGTCAATCATGAAATAGACGTAAATATTATTGGTCAATTATGAAACATAAATTTTTTATTTTTTAACAACTTATAAATACACCCACAAGATTCGTTTAAAGCAAGAATTGGTCCTATAATACTAGAAATTACAACTACTGTTTGTTATAAATTTTCATTCAACACAATACTCAGGGGAGAAAAAAAAAAAAAATTCTCCTATGCAATAATAAATTATCAAAATTGTTTATTGAAAATTATTTCTCATATCATTATAGACTATTAATTGACTTAATGATTTATTTATTAACAAAATAGTTAACTAAAAAATATTTTTCATGTCATTACAACTTGTTAATTTACTTAATGATTTACTTATTAATAAAATTGATCATTCGTTTTACGAGTATGATTTATGCATTAATAAAATTAGTTATTAGTGTGTGTGTATATATATATTTACTTTTTATTAGTTCAGTGAATTATTTTAGTAATTTTTTTTAGATGTGAGAATTATCTTAATATTTGTTTTATATTTATTTATTGAGAAAAGCTACATACTATAATTTCTTTTTCTTTTTTTTTCTTTTTTTTTATAAATTGGGAAGAAATGTTAAAGACTCATAAATTCACCCAAAATGATATAGTGATAAAATTGGAGTCTACATCATTGGTTGTATAACAAATCAAAAAATGATACATACCATATTAGATAATTCTATTATATATCTAGTGATTTATCCTATTCAGTTTCATAGAATAATATTTTAATTTTTTAAAAATTATCAAAATATAAAACTTAAATATACTGTAATAATAGCATGTGCTTCGCACGGGCCTTCTTAAACTACTATATATATTTATATAATAAAGCAGGACGGTTTTTGAAAATATATAAAATGTATCAGAGATACATTTGATTTTAAAGGCTCAGATGAATCCTAAATTTATATTAATGGTTCAGATTAATGATAAATTTTTATTAATGATTCAGATTAATGATAGTTCTCGCCTAAACATTTTTCTCCTAAGCTTCCCACCTACCCACATCTCCCCACCATCCCTCTGTATCTCTCTCTTCCTCTCTGTCCTCATCTACGTCTCCTCTCCTATTCCCTCTGTATCTCTTTCTCCCTCTCTGTTCTTCTTCTTTCCTCTTCATACCGACACTGCTCACTCCTTTCCCCCCTCTTCGCTTGGCTCGCAAGGTAAGATGTCCTCGATTTCTGCCTCTCCCATTCTTTCTCTGTTTTGATTTCTATTCTTTCTTTTTGTTTATATCTGTTCGACGCTTTGGTACCTCATTTTTTGGGCATCACACACATGATATGTATTCAATTGTTTCGGTGGCTTCAAGGTTCTGAAAATAAAACTCGCACTTGCAACCCTCCCACTCGCTGCTCTTGAACTCGGCTAACAAGGTAATATCGATTTTTGCCTCTCCCCTTCTCTCTCTGTTTCGATTTCTGATCTTTCTTTCTATTTACATCTGTTTAATGCCTTGGTGCCTTATTTTTTGGGCATCACACACATTTTTATCTCCTTAGATCATTTGATTCATGGTGTAGTGATCTGTAACCCTCGCATTCGGAACCCTCCTTCTCGCTGCTCTCGAACTCTCTTTCTCTCTGTCGGGCTGTGACCATTTTGGTATGTTGTTTCTGTTTGGTAATTATTTTAGGGTTTTGTTTATGGGTCATTTAGGTTGGGTATCATCTCCCAAACCCACAAATTTTAGGGTTTTTAATTAATCTAATACATTCCATTCTCCCAAACCCACAAATTTTTTTTTAATGCTTTTGAGAATCCTGATGAGTCTTTGCTCAAGTATTGTAAGCCTAATTTACTATTTTTTTGGTTATGGACTTGCTAAGCATCTGAAATTTTGTAATTCAAGGTCATGTTTGATCATGCCAAGGACAAACCAATAATTTTCTTAACCTTCCACCTCGTTGTGGCATTACCTGCCAGGAAGCTGCAGAACGCCTAAGCTGTAAGTTTACTCTCCATAAATGAGAAAACTCATTCAAAATTTTTTCTTTCATAGCATGGTAAATGAGGATGAAAAGAGTGTTCTAATTATGTTCGTTGCTGATTGAAATGAGGTTTTCTTTCTCACAAAAGGTGGAACTGAGATTTAATATGATGTGAGAAAAGGAACTCCTTAAAGGAGACCGTAAAGTTGTGCTTAGAGGGTCGTTTGCAAGGGATTGTGTCAGAGGTCAAAGGATTTTTTTAGAAATCCTGGGGCACTAGCCAAGATGAAGAAGGCTAAGCTCCCACTCCTAACATATGGCAAATTAAAGTAAGTTCTAATTTTCAATTCTAATTTCCTTATCAGAATGAATTGCATATTTGTCATATGGTTGCTAATTATGAACTTCATTCAATGTTTCAACAACGTGCCCAGAGCAATTTACTTACAACATTTAATGGGTGTCGAAGGAGTGATTGTTGATTTGGTTAAAGAAATCACAGAGGCTGTTTCAGTTATGATCAAGCCATCGAGCGAGGGTGAATAAGAGGTGCTATTGGAAAGGGAGGATCAGATTCAGGTCAAAGCAAATCCCCAGTTCTCTCAAAGGGAGCTGTCATTTTTGCTAAAGCTAATTCTAGAATTGATACAGACATAAAAGAAAAGGTCTACTTTTATACTCCAAATTATATAGTAGAAAGTTTTCTCACTTTTTATTGCTTTCACACATAACCTCATCTCTGTTTGGTTATTGACAAAATGCTCTATTAGAAAATAAATTGGATTTCCCCTTGATCATGTGGTTATGAATGTCTAATTAATTTGAATTTTTTTTAATTGATACTCTACTCGACAAACCATACAATATGAATGATTCAGATTATCAAAATAGTTCCAATATTGGCCTCGGAAGGGGGCACAGTAGTGCCCCATTCCCGGGTGTGTTAAGAGTAATTAAGCTCCCCAAAAATTATCCCGTCAACTGTTATTATTGTAATAATTTGTCATTGGGCACCAACTTATTTTGTTTATTTTCATTGCTTTGTATCTTCAAGTAATTAACAGTTTTAATAGTTTTAGGCGATAAATTTATTTGAAATTGGGGTTGTTTGTTCAAAACAAACCTCCATTGTTTGTTTCATTGTTTTAACAGTAGGTATGGTTTAAATTGGGGTTATTTTCAATTGTATTTTCCATTGTTTGTTGTTCAATTGTATTTTTCCATTGTTTATTCTGGGTTTGTAATCCTAACATTATTTTCCACTGTTTGCATGTTAATGTTCAATCGTCTATGAAGTGTTGGAAATGGTTATAAATTCTGGGTAAAACCATAATTTTATCCTAAGCTTGGTCTAATATTTAGGTGGGCCCCGTGCGTCGATTTACGCGGGTCAAAGTGGTAACGCGTTCTATGCCGTGTTGTGATTCACGTGGTATATTTGGTTGCTCAAAACCATTACCGAGTGAATGGGAAATTGAAGCCAAAGTGTGCTCCATGGAAATGGAGTTTTGGTGGAAAATCCTTAAAGGTATTAAATAAGGCTTGTCCCACATTGATTTGGTGGGAAGTTTTGAATGGGTTTATAAGGCATGTGTTTGGTATTTGGGGTGTGCCCCAAGGGATACCCAAGTGTTTTAGAGGGAGAGGTTATGGACAAAATGGGCTAGACCCATTGGACCCAAAAATCACCACACACGCTCGTGCGCTGCCGTCCGGTCGGGCGGGTTGGGTTGGGCTTGTTCGGCCTAATACTAATCTTTTTGGGCCAAAAACATTTGAATTTAATTTTATTTTTGGTAAAATAAAATCTAGAATTCAAATTAAACTGGTTTGGATTTACTGTACATCCAAACAGGGCCCTTCTCGTTTTCAAACAGAAATAAACTAGTTTGGTATTATTGCACACCCAAACAGGGCCCTTCCCGTTTTTGTATCTGTTTAAATTTAAACCCAACAGATTCAAATCTGTTTGAATTCAAAGCCAACAGGTATCATACTTGTTCAATTTAAAACCAAGAGCCACCTTTACATCTATAAATAGACTAGCCTCCCATTTGGATTTTACTCCAATTTTTGTACTCCATCCTTTGCTATAAATCTCTGCATTTTGCTGCATTTAATTTCTGAAAGAAAAAGTGTAAACACTTAGTGTGTTCATAAGGCAAACAATTTGTAGTGCTGCTATTGTTTGTAGAAGATCATTTCATCCTAGTACATAGACGTCCAAATTCTGTAAGCACCGTGGAGAGGACGAATCTGTCTTAAAGACACTGTGTCAAACACTGGACTTGATCATATAATTATTCAAATAAATTAATCAAGTAAGTTGTTTAATTTATTATTCTGTTTTATTTAAATTAGATTTTAATTTTGTTTTTGTAACAAAATAAAATTTGTTTTTATTTATTTTTTATTTTTATTTTTATTTCGAGTTTGATTTTTGTAATCAAATAAATTATCTCCTTTCCTTTATTTCTTTATATTCTGGTTGTTGTTTAGTACACAACAGAATTTAATTTATTTAAATACAGTGAAGATTGTCTAACAATCTTAAGACAGAATAATTTTTTGGTATCTTCATTATATTTAATTTTCTGATTTCATAAAGACATATTCTAGTTGGAAAAACAAATAGTGTTTATGCTATTTGACAAATAGTAGTAATATACTGTCTCTTTTCTTTGACAACTAGTAGTAATATACTGGTGTCATTAACAATTGTAGAATATTAATTGTGTTAATAGAAAATTATTGTGCTATTTTATTTTTCTAGTTTTAGTAACAAGGAAAATAAAATTATTTTGTGTTATAATTTTTTTTTCTGGTTTTAGTAACTAGAAAGTTAATTTGTGTTTTAATTTTTTTCGATTTTTGTAATCAGAGATTATGGCTGCTACAACTGAAACTACATCTGGCAGTGGTACTCCTATTATTACACCAACATCGGTCCCTATCCAGAACCATGTTCATGTACCAATCAATCATGGAGAAAAATCGAAAAAATTTAACGATACTGAGTTTAAGAGATGGCAGCAGAAGATGCTGTTCTATCTTACAACTCTTATTTGGCCCGGTTTCTCCATGAAGAGGCTCCAGCACTTAAAGAGGGTGAAAGTGATCGGCAAGTTGTTGCCATCAGAGATGCTTGGAAACATTGATTTCTGTGCGAAACTACATCCTCAATGGTCTTGACAACATCTTTGTATAAGCGTAATAACCCTCGCATCGACATTCTTGAATAACCACCAATTATATCGATTATTGCTAAACTGGACCGCTAATGACTGATAATTGGATTAACTGAAGTATTGGATGGACTGATTGAAATTGAAACTGGAATTGAATAAGTTTACCTATTGAATTGCATATGGTATCTGTTTGATTGATTGATTTATCTGTTTGCATTTTATGTTTAAATTGCTAATTGAAGGCCTTATCGGCGGCCGATTTAGAAACCGTTTGATGTTTTAGACTCAGTAGAATATTTTTGATTTTATGGTATATTTATCTGAAAATTGATTAGGAATGATTAAACTAGAATAATTTAAGCCAATCAAAGAGTTCGTCAAAATTACGGAAATGCCATTGTGAGTGGGCACTTGTTTAATCTTATACACTTAATTAAACACTCCTCCAGCCCCTATTTCTTGTTGCTTGCCGAAATTAGAAGGGAGTTAGGGAGAGAGGGTTGATTTCAACACATTTGGCTTGATTTGCTAGGAGAACTTGAAGATTGGTAACATAGATTGCTACATAGTGCTTCCATTCTTGAAATACAAGACTTAGGTGAGTGAAACCATCATCTTCTTGTTGTTTTTAAGTCCCATCTTGCATGTATCATGATTATAGGGAAGTAAGTCATGAATTTGCTCATAAATGGTGAATTGGAGCTCAAATGTTACATGCATGCTTGAATTGATGCATTTTGAAGTTGAATTCATGATAAATTGTGCATGCATGTCCATGATTTTATCATAGTCCATGTTTCCACATTGTTTTCAAAGATTGGAGCTCAATTGAGCAAGATTTGAAGCTTGGTTTTGGTTTAAAGTTCATGCATTGCATGTTTTGAAAGTGTTCTTGAAAATGGATTTGAAAATGGCTTTAATTGACCAACCCTTGGCCCTTGCGTGTGCAAATTAGCTTTTGAAACTTGTTACACATTGAGTTTAAGTGTATTTTCCAGAATTTGGGGCCAAGAGGTTGAGTTTTGGATGGTTGAATGCTTGGTTCGAACTTGGGAGACAAATCTGGAAATTCCAGATTTGGCTTCCTCACTCGAGCGAAGGATTCCTCGCTCGAGCGAGCCCTTTGGTTTTGTAAGCTCGCTCGAGCGAGAATCGAGCGTGGCATCGCGCGTAAAAATCGAGCATCCAGTACTTTTACTGTTTCATCAGACCGCTCGAGCGAAGGATTGTTCGCTCGAGGGAAGCCTTTGATTTTGTAACCTCGTTCGAGCGAAGGAAGGCTCGCTCGAGCGAGACCCCTGTTTTCAGCAACTTTTGAAAAATGCCTTCCAACTGTATTTTTGCATCCTCATCCCATCCTAGGCATTTTTATGCCTAGTTTAAGACATCTTAATGAGGATTTAGACATAGAACCACACCGAGAAAATTTAGGGATTTAATTAACATCCTTCCGACTGTGAAACTTAGTGTGTGTTCTATTTGTTAACTGTTTAGGGTTGGCTCTCGGGGACGCGCTCTAGCTGCTATTAGCCCAATCTCTGTGAGTAACAATTGTGTAAAGATATGTTCAAAATGGCTATCTTTTGAATACTGAACTGAATTGTTTATTGAACTGATATTGTTTATTGAATGAATGTATGCCCTGTATTTAATCAGATTGTGGCATCCTTAGCACCCATCGTTATTATTTATTCTGAGCTCTGTCGGTTTCCTTGTGGAACCATATTGTTTATCGATTGATGGCCATCATTATTGTTGGAGTTCATTAAGGCCGGTCCTTTTGGACCTCTTGTTTATAGGCTAATGGATGTACCACATATGACCGATTGATTGATATCTTGGTTGGTCAAATCTTGAAAGATTGAAATATCAGATAATGAAGATTTCATTATTGTAAGGACATTCATTCATAACCTCTTTACGCTTTATGTTATTCATCGGGCTTTAGCTCACTGTTTATATATATATGTAGGTTCTCGGCCTGACACCGGAGCTAGGAGCGTGGGTTGGTCCCCAGTTTTGTCAAGCCAGCCTATGTGCCTCACTGCGAGGTTCCGAGTTGCCATGCTATGGATTGGGGTGTTTTTTGTGTCCTCGTTGGTCTCCTTATCAGATAGACCGTCTTTGTTGTCTAGGATTTGATCCTGTCTTGTTGTTGTGTATGATTGTATATGATTGTATAGATCAGATCGCTTGAATCAGTATGAATGCATAAAATGTTTTTGGCATACAGATTATCACTCAATGGACACTAGTTATTTATCAGATATTTCCGCCAGTCTCAGACTGCTTTGATCAGATATCGTTCAAGAGCCTTCAGAATCTCGACATCGCTGGCCATTCTGATGCTAAACCCATAGGGCCGGGTTTGGGTCGTGACAATAACGTTTACAGTCCTCTGAAGTCAACAAAAGAATTATGGGATTCTTTGGAGAAGAAATACAAGACAAAAGATGCCAGCACGAAGAAATTTGTCGTCGGTAAATTTTTGGATTTTGTTATGGTAGACTCCCAAACGGTAATATCTCAAGTTCAAAGCTTTTAGATAATTTTGCATGATATTCATTCAGAAGATATGTCTCTTAGCGAGTCTTTCCAAGTCGCTGCTTTGGTGGAAAAGTTACCACCGGCTTGCAAAGATTTCAAAAATTATTTAAAACATAAATGCAAAGAGATGACCATGGATGAGTTGATTGTAAGATTAAGAATTGAGGAAGATAACCGAAAGGCTGAAAAGAGGAATGGGAAAAATCCTATTGAGTCCAAGGTTAATGTGGTTGAACAAGTTCATAAACCACATAACAAAAAGAGAAAGTTTACTGGAGATGGTCCTAAACAAGGCAACAACAATGGCAACAAGAAGTTTAAAGGAAAATGCTATAACTGTGGCAAGATTGGACATCAAGCTTCTGACTGCCGCCGTCCTAAGAAGGGTCATGGAAGTACAAGTAAGAAGACCACCAATGAGGCCAATGTAACAGAATTAGATTACATCTCTGACGGAGTGAATGACATCAACCTCTCTGCTGTGGTGTCTGAGGCTAACTTGGTTGGAAATCCCAAAGAGTGGTGGGTTGACACTGGAGCAACTTGTCACATATGTGCGGACAAGAAGATGTTCACTACCTACAATGAGGCAGCAAATGATGAACAACTTTTCATGGGAAATTCTTCTACTTCTACTGTGGCAGGACAAAGGAAAGTGATCTTGAAGATGACATCAGGGAAAGAACTAACCCTCAACAACGTACTGCATGTACCTGACATCCGGAAGAATTTAGTTTTTGGTTCTTTGTTAAGTAAAAATGGTTTTAGGCTTGTTTTTGAGTCTGATAAGTTTGTATTAACAAAGAGTGGTATGTATGTTGGTAAAGGATACATGAGTGATGGTCTCTTTAAACTAAATGTAATGACAGTTGTACCAAAAGTTGCTATGAATGAGAATAACACATCTTTTGCTTATATTCTTGAGTCGAATTTATGGCATGGTAGATTTATGGCATGGTAGATTAGGTCATGTAAATTATGATGCTTTGCATAGATTAATTGGTTTGGATTATATACCAAAGTTTGAAATTAATCCTAATAAAAAATGTGAAGTTTGTGTAGAAGCGAAACTAACTAAGGCTCCATTTAAATCAGTTGAAAGAAAAATTGAACCTTTAGAATTAATTCATACTAATGTATGTGATCTAAAATTTATTCAAACTAGAGGAGGCAAAAAGTATTTCATAACATTATCGATGATTGCACAAGATATTGTTATGTTTATTTACTTAGAAGTAAAGATGAAGCCTTAGAAATGTTTAAACTCTACAAAACAAAAGTTGAAAATCAACTTGGTAAAACCATTAAAATGGTTAGAAGTGATAGGGGTGGTGAATATGATGCACCATTAAATGAATTTTGTGTACAACATGGCATTATTCACCAAACTACAGCCGCTTATTCTGCACAGCAAAATGGAATTGCTGAAAGAAAGAATAGAATCCTAAAAGAAAATGATGAATGCTATGTTACTAAGTTCAGGTTTACCACAGAACTTGTGGGGGGAAGCAATATTGTCTGCTAATTATGTTCTTAATAGAATACTCCACAAGAAAACCAACAGCACTCCTTTTGAATTATGGAAAGGTCGACCACCTTCCTACAAATACTTAAAAGAGTGGGGGTGTTTGGCAAAAGTGGAAGTTCCTGTTCCTAAAAAGACTAAGATTGGACCAAAAACAGTAGATTGTGTGTTTATTGGTTATGCTCAGAATAGTAGTGCATATCGGTTTCTGACTTATAAATCAGAAATACCTGATATAAATGTGAACACTATTATAGAGTCAAGGAATACTGTGTTTTTTGAACATATCTTTCCTTACAAGAAAGGACAGGAATTAAGTTCACAGAAAAGAACTTATGATTGTACACAAAGTCAAGAGACTAATGACAATCAAACACTAGAGACTAGTAATGGTCTCAACCAACAGGATATAACTGATGATGAACCAAGAAGAAGTAAGAGAGCGAGAACATCAAAATCCTTTGGTCCAGATTTTCTGACATACTTGTTAGAATATGAACCTCAAAGCTTTAAGGCAGCAATGACAGGTCCTGAAGCACCTTTGTGGAAAGAGGCTGTTAATAATGAAATTGAATCCATTATGCAAAATCATACTTGGGAATTGGTGGATCTTCCACCAGGTTCTAAACCTCTTGGATATAAATGGATATTCAAGAGAAAAATGAAAGCAAATGGTTTAATTGACAAGTATAAAGCAAGACTTGTAGTTAAAGGTTTCAGACAAAAGGAAGGTCTGGACTATTTTGACACATATTTCCCTGTGACAAGAATAACATCAATTCGCATGCTTATTGCAATAGCAGCGTTGTTTAATTGAGAAATACATCAAATGGATGTTAAAACAACTTTCTTAAACGGTGATCTAAATGAAGAGATCTATATGGAGCAACCCGAAGGGTTTGTTGTATCAGGGCAAGAAAAGAAAGTTTGTCGACTTGTAAAATCTCTTTATGGATTAAAACAAGTACCAAAGCAATGGCATGAAAAATTTGATCATGCAATGCTTACTAATGGGTTTAAGATAAACGAATGTGACAAATGCGTCTATGTTAAAAACACTGACCAAGGATATGTCATAGTTTGTCTTTATGTGGATGACATGCTTATCATTGAAAGCAGTCAAAACATGATCAAATCAACTAAGCAAATGCTTAACAAAAGATTTGATATGAAAGATATGGGGGTCGCAGATGTTATATTAGGAATGAAAATTACTAAAACATCTGACGGATATGCATTATCTCCATCTCATTATATTGAGAAAATTCTTGATAAATTTATCAAGGATGATTTGAATTTAGCAAGAACACCTGTCGACATCAGTTTTTATTTATCGAAAAATAAAGGTGATGCAGTGTCTCAGTTAAAATACTTCCAAATCATTGGAAGCCTAATGTACCTAATGAATTGTACTCGTCCTGATATAGCTTATGCTATCAGTAAATTGAGTAGGTACACTAGTAACCCTGGAGAAGACCATTGAAAAGCGATCATTCGGGTTCTTAGATTTCTAAGATTTACTCGTGATCATGGTTTGAACTTTACTCGATATCCAGCAGTACTCGAAGGTTATTGTGATGCCAATTGGATATCGGCTACTAAAGATTCAAAATCCACTAGTGGATATGTCTTTACTCTAGGAGGCGCTGCTGTTTCATAGAAGTCCACGAAACAAACTTGCATCGCACGATCCACAATGGAATCCGAGTTCATTGCTTTAGACAAAGCAGGTGAAGAAGCAGAATGGCTTCGTCACTTCTTAGAAGACATTCTAATGTGGCCAAAACACATGCGGCTATTTGCATTCATTGTGATAGTCAATGCAATAGGCGAGACGTAATCATATGTATAACGGTAAGTCACGACATATTCGTCGTTGACATAATACCGTTAGGCAGTTGTTGCCAAATGGAATAATCTCAATAGATTATATAAAATCTAAAGAGAATATTGCGGATCCGTTAACAAAAGGTTTGACAAAAGAGCTAGTGTATCGTTCATCGAAGTGGATGGGATTAAAGCCTATTACATAAGAGTCGTCATAATGGTAACCCTACTTATATGACTGGAGATCCCAAGAACTAAGTTCAAAGGGACAACTAAGTTATGTATGGCTCGCCAGAAATCACCAGGGGATTAAAATTCCTACCCATTCCTATGGTGAGAGTGATATCTGCAACATATATTGTCTGCAGGGGTATAAGGATAAGCTTTGTTTTTAATGATTACTTATATCTTAATTAAGGCATAAAATCAAGACGAGTATGAGGAGATACTCACAATAAGAATTACCTATATGAGTGTTGAACTGGGGTCGGTTCTATGAGAATGAAAGAGGCTACATTCTCTAGAAATACTCATGAAAATCAGGTGCGTTCAAGGCCAAAATGAACACAACAGTGAAAACCATGATGTGTCAGAAGATATTTTGTGTGAAATCTATTGTCTTGGCTTACACTAACGGCTGAACAATTCAAGGCATCGCGTCCATTGGTTAGCCAGTAAGTCCAATTGGTTATCACTAGGGAAGGTTCAAGGCCGAAAACTACCTATCCTGATGCAAGATATTTTCGACTTATACTCTTTCGATAAAGTCTGCATATTGTTGCATTTCCGTTGTCATCAAATTCCATTCATGTGGGGGATTGTTGGAAATGGTTATAAATTCTGAGTAAAACCAGAATTTTATCCTAAGTTTGGTCTAATATTTAGGTGGGCCCCTTGCGTTGATTTATGCAGGTCAAAATGGTAATGCGTTCTATGCCGCGTTGTAATTCACGTGGTATATTTAGTTGCTCAAAACCATTACCGAGTGAATGGGAAATTGAAGCCAAAGTGTGCTCCATGGAAATGGAGTTTTGGTGGAAAATCTTTAAAGGTATTGAATAAGGCTTGTCCCACGTTGATTTGGTGGGAAGTTTTGAATGGGTTTATAAGGCATGGGTTTGGTACTTGGGGTGTACCCCAAGGGGTACCCAAGTGTTTTAGAGGGAGAGGTTATGGACAAAATGGGCTAGACCCATTGGACCCAAAAATCACCACACGCCACAAGACGCTGGCCGGTCGGCCTGGGCTTGGAAGGTCTTAAAAGGTGGTGTGAGGTTGGGTTGGTCTTGTTCGGCCCAATACTAATCTTTTTGGGCCAAAAATATTTGAATTTAATTTTATTTTTGGTAAAATAAAATTCAGAATTCAAATTAAATTGGTTTGGATTTACTGTACATCCAAACAAGGCCCTTCCCATTTTCAAACAGAAATAAACTAGTTTGGTATTATTGCACACAAAAACAGGGCCCTTCCCGTTTTTGTATCTGTTTAAATTTAAACCCAACAGATTCAAATATGTTTGAATTCAAAGCCAACAGGTATCATACCTGTTCAATTCAAAACCAAGAGCCACCTTTACATCTATAAATAGACCAGCCTCCCATTTGGATTTTACTCCAATTTTCGTACTCCATCCTCTGCTATAAATCTCTGCATTTTGCTGCATTTAATTTCTAAAAGAAAGAGTGTAAACACTTAGTGTGTTCGTAAGACAAACAATTTGTAGTGTTGCTATTGTTTGTAGAAGATCATTTCATCCTGGGAGATAGACGTCCAAATTCTGTAAGCACCGTGGAGAGGACGAATCTGTCTTAAGGACACAGTGTCAAACACTGGACTTGATCAGATAATTATTCAAAGAAATTAATCAAGTAAGTTGTTTAATTTATTATTTTGTTTTATTTAAATCAGATTTTAATTTTGTTTTTGTAACAAAATAAAATCTGTTTTTATTTATTTTTTTTTCGAGTTTGATTTTTGTAATCAAATAAATTATCTCCTTTCCTGTATTTCTTTATATTTTGGTTGTTGTTTAGTACACAACAGAATTTAATTTATTTAAATACAGTGAAGATTGTCCAACATGAAGTTCGCTGGACTTCTGCAATAGCTATATTTTATTTTCTTTGTTTAATAAATTTTCTAAATTTGGAGTTTATTTGGGTTACTAATAAATTGGTGTATTATATTCATTTAAGTTTCATGTCTTCCTATGAATTCACTTCCTACTCTTTGAAAAGAAAAAAACAAAACAAAACAAAACAAAAAAAATTTGATTGATTTTAATTCATTTTTAACCATAATAATGCATCTTGAGGTTGTTTGTAGTTTATGGAAAATTTTACTTTCCTGTATGATCCAAAGATTTATTCATTGATGTTGAGAGTGGAATGAACAAGAGCCTAATGAAATTGTTGTCATTGTCCTTTGAATGTTGCAAAGACATTAACAAAATTGTTAATGTTAATGCTGCAGACATATTAATAAGGCTGTCATGTGCTGGAGTTTATTGTAGAAAATACATTATTAGATGTTTTTGTTGTTTTATTTTATTAAAATTTTGTCCTTCACAAACTTCACAAATTACAATTACATTTTGATCCTAACATGTTGATTATGTTGTTTCAGTACTGACGTTGCTCTCTTCAAACTCGCACTCGGTTAGTAATTTCAGTATTTTTTTTCAGGTCGATGTTGATTATGTTAATGGCTGCTTTTGTTTTTTGCTGATGCCTGTGTCTTTTATTTTTTTGAGCTATGTTGGGTATGACTGTGCCTGTTTGTTTTGCCTTTACCCTTCACTCTCTGTTTGATTGCTAATTATTAAACCTATTTTGCTATTAGTTTTAACTCTGTTTTGCTATCAGTTGTAAACCTATTTTCCTTTTGGAGAATAGTGATAAAGGCGTTGATGTTTAGAGTGGAATGAACAAGAGCCTAATGAAATTGTTGTCATTGTCCTTTGATCCACTTTTTGTAAAGTTTTAACCCATTCTTTTAGTGTATGACAATATAATGTTTGTTTTCTTATGTAGTTAATTTGATTGGCAGTAGTAACACCAACTGGTGTGTATTTTAATTTTAATTTTTTTAGATTGTAGAACATTAGCTAGTGTGCATTGTTTTAATTTTAATTTTTTTAGATTGTATAGTACAGGCTAGTATGCACATTGGTTGATGTTTAATTTTCAATTTAATTTGTTGATGTCGCAGAGCACTTACTGATATGCTTTATGTGGTATTTAGTAATTTTTTCTTTTTATTATACAACGTTAATAAGTATACAATATTTTTTATTTATGTATTTTGTTCAGTATTTACATTTTTTTTACTTGCTCTTATATTTTAATTCGTTTTCTTCTTTTTGTTCATTTATTTTTATTTACACCGTACCTTCAGCCACGAGCATACACTAGTACATATATGTTGCATAAACCACTGGCTAGGTATAGGATGCTAACAGACCTTAAAAATGTCTACTACTCTATCCTAGACGAATGGGGGTCACTGTTATGTCTCTTATGGTGCCTTAAACGACACTATTTCAACTTAACTTTTTTTTTATTATTTAAATTCTATTCTCAACTGTACCTAGGGCTACAAATGAATAAAGTCGTTTGTGAACAAACTTGAACTCAGCTTGGTAAGAGCCCATTCAAACTCGGTTCATTAAATTTATTTATTTATTTGATTTCAAGCTCAAGCAAATCCAAACATTTTAAAGCTCGGCTTGTTAGTTGGCTCGTTTAATATTTATTATTTATATATTAAATAATATAAAAGTATGTATAAAAAATAAGATAAATATGTTATTTATATATTTAAAAAATATAAATGTAAATAATAGTTAACTATAGATAGTACATTTATATAATAGCAGTAGTAGATATTATTATTTTTATAAAATATTGAGTTTTTTTTTTTTTTTTGAATGTTTATATATATTGTATATAGAATTGTATAATCAAAATTTTAATTGTAACTTTAGTCTCATACACAAGTATGAATTTATAATTTTTTCTTCTCGTTAAGGCTCTTGAATAGGCTCGAGCTTCAGTCAAGCCTAAGCCAACTCAACTCGAGCTCAGTTTGTTAAATTTTTATTGAGCTCGAGTTTGAACACGAGTTCGTTAAAATCTTAATAAACAAACTCAAACATACTAAAACTCGGCTTGTTTGCAGCTTTATATACTTCTTTCTTGTGGTGCTGTTTGAATAATGTATTTTTTTTTCCCTTCAATTATGTTATGTCACAATGCTATTTACTTCTTTTTTTTAATTTTTTTTTTAAAAATTATCTTTTCAATCTATATTGCTTGCATTTAAAAAAATAAAATTGTTTAATTTTTTTTTTGGTTCCTGTACGGGAAAGAAATAAACCTTCTCGTATAATCCTGTTGATCAAGTCTGCGCTCCTCCTTACGTCGCCGTTTTATCACTTGAAAACACAAACGTGAGCTAGCCGGCGGGTGTGTGCCGGAAACCTCTCCGATGCCTAAGTCAGTAAGCTTGACAAATAGACAAAAGCTCTGTGTATTCAGAAAATAAAGTTGTGTTACCTCTCCATAGGTGATGCTTATGAGCTTTTATAGGTTCCGTGTGGTACAATCCTAATAGGACTCTTACTCCTCTATGTAGAGTCCTCCTAGGATTCATACTCCTAAAAGATAATGCTTATCTTCCAACACCCCCCTCACTGCTTAAACCAAGTGAGATGGTTCATCATGGCCGAACTACCATGACCGAGGTAAACATGGTTCTGCTCGACCGTAGAATAGGCCGAACTATAGTTAGTTCGGTTATTCCTTCAATGCTCTTTCCCTCAAATCCCCCTGTATAAGCCATGGCAACTCCAAACCGTGCTAACAACTAGCTTGATCCAACCGAGCTAGTCACGTTATGCCGCGACCGGACTAACTTCTGAACGTGACCAACTGGCGACCGAACTAACCATAAACTCTTTTGGGCCTGAGATAACTTCGAGGCCTTTCTTCATTGCCTTTCAGACTTCGGCCCATACTGGCCTAATGATTAGCTCAGCCCAATTTATATGTACATATAAATTACCCTCTCAATTGCCCTTTAATTCCGTCTGCGTAGCATGATAGGGATTACCTGTTTGTCAGCCGAACTGGTAATATTTAAAATTATGGCGAAGCTAAAAAAAAAAAATTTTAAGCTTTCTCCAGCCAAGCTAAAACTTTAGCTTCTCCAGCCGAGCTAAAAAACTCCTTTTAGCCTTTCCGGTCGAGCTAAACCCAAGCCGATCTGTGACTATCTGGTCAAAACGTCTCTTCATTCACAGAAACTAAAATGCTTTCCTTTCCAGTGACACGTGGCAAGCTCTAATTGGCCCTTCGCAGCTGTCACACCACCCTCGTACTTCACAAGATTTGAACAGTTCCCGCCCTTCCATTTTCGTCCTTTTTACAAAACTAATTCTTTATTTTTTGAATCTCACTCTACACTATTCACCTCCTTCACTTTTCCCCTCTGTGTTTCTGTGTCTCCATCCCCTAAGCTTCCTGTGTTTGCATTCTCCATTGCTGCTATTGCTCCCAACCTCAGTCTCTTCCTCTTCATCTGGTAAGTTACTCAAATCTGTTTCTCCTTTTTTCTCGTTCTTGCTTTTACTTTTATTCAATCCATTGTAGTTTGTTCCGTGTGTTTTTGCAAAACACTTTTCTGGAAAAAAAATTCAACCATAGAACACTTGAATTTATATAATAACACGAGAAACACTAGGTTTGATCCATAAATATGCCCCAACCGAACTAGGATACTGTTTGTGTTATACGTAAATCCATCCAGACCATAACCGAACTAAAACTTGTGAATTTATCTGTAGTTTTAGGTCACCATCTTCTGATTTACCTTAATCGATATAATCGAACCGAACTAAGTCTTCGGGGCTAAGCCAGCTTTCTTAGTTTGAACCGAACTAAGAAAGCTGCCCCTTGGGGCTCAACCGAGGTAACAAAACCCGTAGTTCAAACCGAGATAACCAAACCCATCCACAAACCGATCTAGCAAACCCCTTGCTCAATCTGAGTCACCAAGCATTTTGCTGAACTGAGATAAACCCTGTAGCATCCCCCATAGGCCGAAGTAGGACTTCTTTATCTTTGTTTTGATTTTGTAGCACAATCAACGATCTGTGCTTAACACCTTTGTTTTCCACTTTGCAGACCTAGGTTACCCAGGCACTCCTCTGCGCGCTCAACCGAGTTACTGAGCACATTCTTTCGACCGAACTAATTTATTTATAACTTATAGAATAAATGGGGAAGTATAGGTTTTTGGTAGAAACTCCTGGTGGCCTAGCCGAATTCCGTAAGGATTACAGTATACCTGGCGACGTCCACCTTACTCTAGCTGAAAAAGATACCACACCTTGGGGAAACCCCGGTTTTGTACCCTTTACCCTTTTGTCCATAATAGAAACCGGACTAAGATTTCCAGTCCAAACCTTAATTTGTGAATTCCTTAGACAAACCAGAATATGCCCAACCCAACTATCCACGAATTCATACCGTATAATAATGGGAATAGCCGAACTAAACCGCCAAGCCGGTCTCAACCTCGGCCTAGCCGAAATATTCCACCAATATTCCTTAGGATCAAAAGAAGATGGGTGGGTCTACTATTTAAGAATCCGCCGTCACCGAGAGAAGATAATAAAAGGTATACCGGATAAAGACCTAAACGACGATGATTTTTTCTGGGTGTCTGGGAACTTTGAAGACCATCAAGCCCAGATTCCTGGCCGAAATATAAACTGGCAAAAAGGAATCCCCGGTATAACTTACTTCGGCTATATGCATGCTTTTGTTTTACTTCGGTTTCTGGCTTCATAACCGATCTAACAGTTGTATTCTTTTTGTAGACTCTGCCCACCTTGTATCCTTGTACAGTTACCCCAACCTGAATATACTCCGCGCCGCACTACGTGTTGAAGAAAGGAGTTGGGCTAAGCTGTTAAATTTTGAGCCGACCTACGGATACAGCGGTCATCGAAAAGCCAGAGTGACAGATTTCCTTCTTGAAGACGCACCAGAACCGGACTCAACCTTGCCCCAAATCAACCTCGTCCCTTTGACTGCCGAACAAGAAATGGCAAAAAGGAGCAGAATAAGGGCACTTCTAACCGAAACTAACAGACCCGAAGTACCGCTCTAGAGTCAAACCCAGGAAACCGTGGTGGCTTTTCCCTCTCAAAAGCCCTCGACATCTCGGGGGCACAAGCGTGCCCGGACTAGCCAAGCCGAGCAATGCCTTGTTGACGAGGACGAGCCCATTCTTCTACCGAGCCCTCAACCCAGCCTTCAACCGGAGCAATCCGACCGCACTGACACCTCTAAATGGGCTCCAAGTCTTACCTTTCAAAACCGAGATATCCAGGATACGGACTCGGTGGTTGCTGAGAAGGATCACTTGTTGGCTTTCAACCTTGCCAAGAGTGTGTGCCTTCCAAAGGACCTGGAGCACCACCAAAAACAACTAAACATCGAGCTGAAGGCAATCCGGTCTTTAACAAAATCAATGATCCTGGCAAGTGGCTCTCTGTTTTCTTTGTCTAACTTTTCCCAACTGTCAATCCGGCTAAAGAGAGTTACTATTTTGCAGGCCATTCAGAAAAACAACATTGCACACAGGAAAGTGTTGGAGCTGAAGAGAACAACAAGGGAGGCCATGGCAGAAGCCGAGGCCAAGAACGCCAAGCTAAAACAATCCCAAGCCAAGACCGCCGAGCTGGAGACCGAGGTAACTCGTCTAACCGGACTAGTTGCCTCGGCTAACAGTGACAAACAGCGAGCTGTTACCGAAGTGAAAGACAAATACTTGTGGGAGATAGCGCAGCTTGAACGCGCTAAGGACGCCGAAATATCAGTTCTGAAGAAGAAGGCTAAGGACGCCGAGCGCAAAGGTTTCAAGGATGGCGAGGCTGCATACATCCCCAAAGTGAAGTCGAACATGACTTGTTCTTCAAATCTGGTGGAGGTGCTGTGGGCGGCTTCGGTTGTGGGCTTGACACCGAGGTCTACAATGCTCCACAGTATTTCATTCCGGCCTCACTGGCGGAGTATACTGCCGAGCTCCAGAAACAGTTTCTCGAAGCGTCTGACGATGAAGAAGAAGATGAGCAAACTGAGACTCCGGCCGCCAATGCGCCTGCCAATGATCAGTCAGCTCGGTTGGAGTCAATGGTTGAAAACTTGACGACCGAAAATGTGCTTCCAACCGAGACCAGGCTTCCAACCGAGACTGTTCGTACCTCTGAAATCGGAGTCAGTGTTGAAATTGCAGCCGATCTTGATGATTTTTTTTAACTAATTCTGTATTTTTTTCTTGTTTTTGAACTTGTAACTGGGCTGCGACCCTTCCTTTGTACTTTTGTTTTATTTCAATGAAAATTTCTTTTTGTGCTCTACTCTTATTTCGGTTTGCTGCTTTGTTTGTACTTGCTTTCTTTGAATGATTGCTTCCCTTGCTGTATGTGTTATTTCGGTATTTTAGTTGGTCAATTCTAAGCTTATCCAGCCAACCACTCTTCAGCCGATATACCTTACTTCGGTTGAAGAGTATAAAGAGTTGGTTTAATCCAACCAACCACTTTTCAGCCATAAACTTACTTCGGCTGAAGGGTAACAAATTTTGGTTTAATCCAGCCAACCACTCTTCAGCCATAAACTTACTTCGGCTGAAGAGTAACAAGAGTTGGTTTAATCCAGCCAACCACTCTTCAGCCATAAACTTACTTCGGCTGAAGAGTACAAGGGGTTGGTTTAATCCCGCCAACCACTCTTCAGCCATAAACTTACTTCGGCTGAAGAGTAACAGGAGTTGGTTTAATCCAGCCAACTACTCTTCAGCCATAAACTTACTTCGGCTGAAGAGTACAAAGAGTTGGTTTAATCCAACCAACCACTCTTTAGCCATAAACTTACTTCGGCTGAAGAGTACAAAGAGTTGGTTTAATCCAGCCAACCATTCTTCAGCCATAAACTTACTTCGGCTGAAGAGTACAAAGAGTTGGTTTAATCTAGCCAACCACTCTTCAGCCATAAACTTCGGCTGAAGAGTACAAAGAGTTGGTTTAATCCAGCCAACCATTCTTCAGCCATAAACTTACGTCAGTTGAAGAGTAACAAAAGTTGGTTTTTGCAGCCAAACTTATAATACAATGTTTGGTTATGTTGACCAAACATCCTGCAGCCTGGATCCTTATCCTAGGCTTAGGAGGGGTGTTGGTTTAATCCAGCCAACCTCTAAGTTGGTTTTTCCAGCCAACTAAGAATAAAATGTTTGGTTATTCTGACCAAACGTCCTGCAGCCTGGATTCTTATCCTGGGCTTAGGAAGGGTTTATAGTTGGTTATTCCGGCCAACTATGTTTACAATGCTCCTAACGTACTAAAGTTACCTTCTACTGAAAACAATTATACTGGAAAGAATCGATTTGTTTTATTGAGAAAGTAAAAAATTACACATACTTAAAAGAAAAAAAGCTAAAAATAAAATAACTTAAGATTGGCAGTGTTCCATGGCCTGGAAATTGCTTTGCCGTCCTCATCTTCTAAGTGGTATGCCCCTTTGCCTGCTAATCCGACCACTTTGTAAGGTCCTTCCCAGTTAGGCCCTAGCTTGCCATCTCCTGGTACCAAGGTATTTCCCATTACTTTGTGTAATACCCAATCTCCGATCTTGAATTGCCTTGGATGCACTGTTTTTTTATATTTTCTGGACAATTCTTGTTGATAGGAGGCGATGTGAACTAATGCTCTGTCTCTTTTTTCTTCCGCAAGGTCAAGCTCCAATGCTATGGCTTCACCATTTAAGTCTGGGTCAAAGTTTTCGCTTCGAATTGTGGGGAGACCAACTTCTAATGGGATGACTGCTTCCATGCCATAAGCTAAGGAGAATGGTGTTTCTCCTGTTGATCGGCGAGGTGTGGTGCGGTAAGTCCATAAAACATAAGGGAGCTCTTCTGCCCATTTGCCTTTCGCTCTCTCTAACCTTTTCTTCAATCCATCCAAGACTACCTTGTTTGATGCCTCTGCCTGACCATTTGCTTGGGGATATGCCAGTATAGAATTGTAGAACTCTATCTTGTACTCTTCACAAAAGCCCCTGAAAATTCTGCCGTCGAACTGAGTACCGTTGTCTGATATCAATGCCTTTGGTATGCCGAATCGAGTGATGATATTCTGCCAGACAAACTTCTTCACATCTTTTTCTTTGATTGACGCCAAGGCTTCTGCTTCCACCCATTTTGTGAAGTAGTTGGTTGCTGCAAGGAAGAACTTCCTGTTGCCGGGAGCTGTTGGAAGTGGCCCTACTATGTCCAACCCCCACATTGCGAAGAGCCATGGGCTTGTTAGAGGTAGAAGTTTTCTGGCAGGCTGGTGTATTTGATGTGCAAACTTCTGGCATTTTTCACACTTTTTGACATACTTCTCTGAATCCGCTTGCATGTATGGCCACCAGTATCCTTGTGAAATTGCTCGGTATGCCAATGACCTCCCTCCTTGATGGCTGCCGCATACACCCTCATGTATTTCGAACAGAAACGCTTCTACTTTGCTGGGGTGAACACATTTTAGGTAAGGTCCTGAGAACAACTTTTTGTACAATGCCAAGGATGGAGAGAGCCAGAACCGCTGCGTCTTTGCTCTTATTCTGTTAGCTTCTTTCTTCTCTTCCGGTAAGGTGCCGTCTTTCAGGAACAGTATGATGGGATCCATCCAAGAAGGGCTTAACTCTGCACAACATACCTCTTCTGCTTCAGGGTCTTCAATGCTTGGTCTAGGTAGGTAGTCAATCAGCAATGGATGAGGGATGGACGTGTCTGCCATTGAGGCTAAGCCTGCCAGTTCGTCCGCTCTGCTGTTTTCCTCACTGCCAATTTTTTCTATCCTGACCACTTCAAATTTTTTGATCTCTGTTCTGACTAACTCTTCGTATTTGGCCATCTTGTCATCCTTCACTTCGTAGTCACCAGATATTTGGTTTACCACCAGCTGTGAGTCGCTATAAACCATTAGCTCGGTGGCCTTCATGTAAAATGCTGACTTAAAACCTGCAAGAAGTGCTTCATACTCCGCTTCGCTGTTTGATACTGGGAAGCCAAGGTTGACTGCCTGCTCCACTACTAGGCCGTCTAGAGAGATGAGGACTATACCAAGTCCTGCTCCATGCCGATTGGATGCTCCATCCACGAAGAGCTTCCACATCTCTCCAACGAACAACTTCTAGCAAGTGGAGGGATCAGATGATGCCTTGGGATCTTCCTGGTTGTTGGTGTCTTCTACCAGGTCCATGCTGGTTGCCAGTCCCTTGCTATCTGTTTGTACCAAGTCTTTAGTTGTTGGTGAGTCTTGACTTGGTTTAGCATGGTTTGCCTCCTTGTTGTTTTCTTTACTCTGGTCTGCCTTGGAGTCTGATTGAGTATCCTGTACCAGGGGTTGCGCTATTCCGGCGTCAACTTCAATCCCTAGTTTGGTTGTGTTAGTCAGGTCGACTGGACAGCTATGATGACTTCCAGGAGTGAATTTTGCGACGAAGTCTGCTAAAGATTAGGCCTTTATTGCGGTTCTGGGTTGGAACTTGATGTCGAATTGTCCCAACTCTACTGCCCACTTCAAGATTCGCCCAAAAAAGTTCGCTTTCTCAAACAAAGCTTTTAGTGGGAAAGCTGTGAGGATGACAATGGTGTGGGCGTGAAAGTAGTGCGCCAATTTCCTGGAGGCCATCATCAAGGCCAATGCTAGTTTTTCCAGTGGCAAGTACCTTGTTTCGGCTCCCAACAATGTCTTGCTGACATAAAAGATGGGCAAGTGTTGGACTCCTTTCGCTCGGACCAACACTGCGCTAATTGCGTACTGAGAGACCACCAGGTACAAAAAAAGTTCTTCTCCAGGTATTGGGGTAACCAGCAGCGGTGGTGAAGACATATTCCTTTAGACTGTCCAGAGCTCGGTCGCATTCTTCGTCCCACTCAAACTTGGCTTTTAAAGCTTGAAAGAATGGTCGTAGTCTGTCTGACAATCGGCTTATGAACCGATTGAGCGGAGCTACCATGCCGGTGAGATGCTGTACTTCCTTTACTGAATTTGGTCTCTCCAGATCCTGAATCGCCTTGATCTGAGAGGGGTCTGCTTCTATACCTCGGTTGGTCACCAAGAAGCCTAGGAATTTGCCAGATCCTACTCCGAACGCACACTTGGACGCATTGAGGCGTAACTTATGCTTCTTCAGGATTTCAAACATCTCGCCTAGGTCCTTGTGATGGTCATTCTCATCCTTGCTCTTGACCACCACGTCGTCGATGTAAGCCTCCATTGTTCTGCCTAACAATGGCTCAAACATCTTGGTGACCATTCTCTGGAACGTCGCCCCTGCGTTCTTTAGGCCAAAGGGCATTACCTTGTAACAGTACAATCCTCTTGGAGTTATGAAAGATGTGACCTCCTGGTCTGGTTCATGCATGGCGATTTGGTGGTAGCCTCTGTATGCATTCAGAAAGCTAAGTCGGTTGTGCCCCACCGTCAGGTCTACCAGTTGATCTATCCGTGGTAGAGGAAAGCTGTCTTTTGGGCACGCCTTGTTGACCGTTTTGTAGTCGACGCAGACACGCCACTTGCCATTTTTTTTAGGCACTACGACTGTGTTGAAGATCCATCTTGGGTAGTGCACCTCTCTTATCGCTCCTGTCTCCAGCAAGTTTCCTACTTCTTCTGCTACTATCTCGCCGTGGTGGAGTACCGATCTGCGGGTGCGCTGAATGATTGGTCTGGCAGAAGGGTGGACATTGAGTTGGTGACAGATAAAGTTGGGATCAATGCCCGGCATGTCGTATGGTGTCCAGGCGAACACTTTGATGTTAGAGGTCAAAAATTCCAAGACCTCTAACCTCTCAGTGCTGGACAACGACAAACCGAGCAGAAAGAACTTATCCGGGTTCTTTTCATCTATTCTTACCTCTACCAAGTCTTCCACTGCTTTTTGGTTAGCTGCTTTGCCAACATCTGCGAATAGTTCGTTACTCTCAGGTTCTTCCACCGAATGAACGTATCCTTTGGCAGCACGGCTGCCATTCACCGTGACAAAGCACTGCTTCGACATGATCTGGTCTCCATAGACTTCTTCTATTACTCCGGTGTCGTTGGGGAACCGCATCACTTGGTGGTAGGATGATGCCACTGATCGCATGGCATGTAGCCATGTTCTGCCCAAGATGATGTTGTACGTGGAGGGGACCTTCAATACCCAGAACTCCACTTGTTTTGTCACGCTTCCTGCTCTGACTGGAAGAATTATTTTGCCGACGGGCCATTTTGGCATGGAGTTGAAGCCGATCAGGGGAGACACGGCAGGTGCCAAGTCTTTGTCCTGTAGCTTCAGTTGTTTAGATGTTTCGTAGTACATGATTTCACATGAACTACCCTGGTCAATCAAAATCCGCTTGACGTCAAAATCCTTGACTCGGAGAGTGACGACCAGGGCATCGTTGTGAGGGCAGTATATTTGTGCCAAGTCTTTATCCGAAAATGACATGACATTTGTGGCCTCTGTTTTCCCCTTCTTGATGGCAGGTTGGGCACTTAGCACATCTCTTAAGTGTTCAGCCTTTTTGATTGATCCCCTATACACACTCAGGTTCAAAGACTCCATGGATCACCTTGATAACGCCTTGAGGTGGGGCGTCGATTGGCATTCCGTTGGGTTTATTATGGTCCTGGGGGGCTGGTTGCGTCCCTCCTTCAATGTATTTATCTAGGTGGCCTGCTGCCACTAACTCCTCCAGGTGCTGCCTCAATGGCGTGCAATTTTCAGTGCGGTGCCCCTTTTCTTTATGGAAGGTGCACCGTGACCTATCATCGTAATCCTTCTGAGCCTCGCCTAGCTTGGCGGGCCACTTGACAAAAGGCTCGCCTCTAATCTCACTAAGTATTCGGTAGATCGGTTTCTTGAATACCGTGGTTATGGCAGTGCGAACTCTCAACCATCTTTTGTCCTGGTCTTCTCCGTTGTCTCTTCTGCCACGTTCGTTTCTGTTCGGACGGTCTACCGCGTTGACCTTTGCTGAGGTCTTCTTTTCTGGTGCTGTGGTCGCGCCAGATTTTACTTTGGCACGTGCGCCATCCTCTTCCACCCTGATGTGCTGATGCGCTCTTTCTATCAGGGCTTCCATGGTGAAGGGCGGTGTCATGGTGATAGAGTCCCTTAGTCTGTTCCCGACTGGAAGGCCTCTTTTGTACTGTGCAATGGCGAGATTGGTGGGACAGTCCCCAATCTGGTTGAAGGTCTCCCAGTAGCGACTGTTATAGGATCTTAGGGTCTCCTTGTCACCCATGTCGATGGAGAGTAGCTGGTCAATCTCCACTGGGGTTTTAGTGTTTGTTCGGAACCTTGTTACGAATGCCTCCGCTAATTGTGCCCAAGAGGCTATGCTGCCCTCTGGAAGTTTCTCAAACCAAGTCAAGCCTAGGTCGCCAAGGCTAGATGGGAAGAGGATGCACATCAAGGCCTCGTTAAAAGATACTGACCATGACGCAAAAGTGGCTCAGTGTGAGTAGGGGTCCGTATTCCTTCAGATGTGGTGAATTTGTAACAGGGAGTGATGGTAAGCGCATTCTCTATCGCCGGAACGAACGGTGAGGTCTGTAGTCTCGCCAATGCCTTGTCCGTTGGTTCGTAAGTAGGGCGCGGTATTGGCATTCCTACCTCGACGCTTCCGTGCGTCCGAGGTGCCAACCGTTGTAAGGCAGAAACTCTATGCGGATCACATGCCTTGGCGTCCTCCTTCCATCGTGCCTTCTCTTCTAGCACGGATCGTAGGTCGGACGATCTGGGTAACTCTGTCTGCCTAGACCTTGTCTAGTGTGTATATGAGGGCCAATATGTGCTTCATTCGGTGTACGACCTCTCAGATCTCGTCCTCTCGGACCTGGAGTGACGAGTTCTGGAAGATCTGGATTGCGTGTCGCCTGTCCTGAGGCTCTTGTTCTCTGCTTGAGAGGGTGTAGTATTCCTACTACGACTTTCCGAGTGGCGAGGAGGCGTCTTGTTTGTGCGCCCCTCTCCTGTCGCTACTTGCTTTCCCTTCACCTGGCGTTTTAGAGTTTTCATGTCCGCCGCTATTCGACGTATCAACTCATCCTGCTCCTTGACGCAATCCTCCAGAGCCTAGGGATCAATCCTCCGCCTTTGTCTATCTGGACTATGTGAACGGGAGTGATGAGGGCAGTTAGTCCGCCTTCTTCCTCTTGTATCCCTCTTGGGATTCTACCTTTGTGGCTCCAAATCCCCCATGGGAGGGACAAGAGGTAGACCCTCACGCCTCGCACCTCCCTTTGGTGTTTGTCCGTCAATGGCGGATTGTGGCAAATCTTCGTTGTGCGCCATTGATTCTAAAGAAGAAAAGCTTGATCAAGAGGTTTTGTTCTTGTCTGTATTCCCACAGATGGCGCCAATTGTACGGGAAAGAAATAAATCTTCTTGTATAATCCTGTTGATTAAGTCTGCGCTCCTCCTTACGTCGCCGTTTATCACCTGAAAACACAAACGTGAGCTAGCCAGCGGGTGTGTGTCGGAAACCTCTTCGATGCCTAAGTCAGTAAACTTGACAAATAGACAAAAGCTCTGTGTATTCAGAAAACAAAGTTGTGTTACCTCTCCGTAGGTGATGCTTGTGAGTTTTTATAGTTTCCGTGTGGTACAATCCTAATAGGACTCTTACTCCTCTATATAGAGTCCTCCTAGGATTCATACTCCTGAAAGATAATGCTTATCTTCCAACACCCCCCTCACTGTTTAAACCAAGTGAGATGGTTCATCATGGCCGAACTACCATGACCGAGGTAAACATGGTTTTGCTCGGCCGTAGAATAAGCCGAACTATAGTTAGTTCGGTTATTCCTTCAATGCTCTTTCCCTCAAATCCCCCTGTATAAGCCATGGCAACTCCAAACCGAGCTAACAACTAGCTTGGTCCAACCGAGCTAGTCCCGTTATACCGCGACCGGACTAACTTCTGAACGTGACCAATTGGCGACTGAACTAACCATAAACTCTTTTGGGCCTGAGATAACTTTGAGGCCTTTCTTCATTGCCTTTCAGACTTCGGCCCATACTGGCCTAATGATTAGCTCGGCCCAATTTATATGTACATATAAATTACCCTCTCAGTTCCCAATTAAAATAATCTAATTTTTTTTTTAATAATTTTAGAGTCAATCTACTCAACCAAAATAAAAAGGGTATAGTAACATTTCTTAATGATTAATGGGAATACATGGACACCCCTAACATTTTCAATATATCATAGATATCCTCTAAACATTTGAAATTATATCAAAAACATTTTTTGACATTTAGTTAAATCACAAATGCTCTTATCATTTAGCAAAAATACACGAACACCCCTTAATAAAAAGATTATATTATTTAATAAGAAACAAAAAAAAATTAAACAATTTAATTTTTTTAAATACAAACAGTATAGATCGAAGAGATAACTTAAAAAAAAAAATAAAACAAACAAACAAACAAAAGGAGCAAAAGGCATTGTGACATAACATAATTTTTTTATAAAAAAATACATTATTTAAGAGAAAGGCACAATAAAAAGTTGAGAACAAAATTTTAAAAAAATAAAAATAAAAAAATAAGTTGAAACGGTGCGTACTGCAAGGGGCACAATTGGAAAGGTCACAGCAGTGACCCCGTCGTAAGTCAAGCTTTTTATTGTTTTGGTCTTTTTATTATTTATTTATTTATTTATTTTTGGAATAACAAAGAAAAGAGAAGAACGAATGAGGCACTTGCAAAAGTGGAAGCATATTTATTGATGTTGCAAATTTGTGGTGTATAATGGGCACACATGACACCATTTCACATGTAAAGAGGAGTGTCATACGCCATGTCAAAATTCTTTTTTGTGAAATTGCATTTTAATTAGATAATGCCAAAATAAATTTATTTTTATGGTGGTCTAAATCTGTTGCATATAGTAAAATTTATTTTATTTTATTTATTTATTTTTTTTTATGTTTGGTGCAAAATTTTCTTTTATGTTACATTTATAATATAAAAAAAAACTATGATACAATTATTTTAAAATTATCTCATTTATCTGTAATTTATTTATTTTTTTCTTCAACCACCACATAGGTAGCTAGTAATTAATTGCCATTCATACTGAGAGGGTAATTTGTGAACAAATTGGGCCGAGTTAGGACGAGTCTTCTTTGGAAGTTGGGCCGCGCAATGGGCCAAGGAGGTATTTTGTATTTCGGCTTTGGGCCAAAGTAGGTACCAGGACGGTTCGATGTGTTGCTGGAATTGGGACCTATCTACCTTCTGACTGAGATGATAGCAGGGCGATAGGCCAAGCTGGGTGTAACTCGGCAGGATGCCAACCTCTAGCAGGGTCATCACGGCTCGCCCATGTTGAGCACGGAGCCGAAGTAATTTGGTTGACCACAGTGTCAGCCGAGGTAAAAGGTTCAGCCATCTCACTTGGCTTGCATTGATGAAGGTGTTTTAGGGATAATCATTATCCTTGGGCTTGAGACTCTTAGGAGGACTCTGCTAAGGAGAGTAGAGTCCTACTAAGATTGTGCAAACCATCTCACTTAATTGGTAGTGAGTAGAGTGTTATCAGGATAGACACTCTTCACTGAGAGTGTGATTCCTAGGAGGACTCTTATAAGGAGAGTTGGAATCCTACTAGGATTGTGCCAGGCAGAATCTATAAAAGCTCATAGCATGACCTATGTACAGGTATCCCAATTCTTACTCTGGAATACACAAAGCTTTTGTGTCTATTGTCTATTTGCTGACTTAGGCATCAGAGAGATTTCCGGCACACACTCACCAGCTAGCTCACGTTTGTGTTTTCAAATGGCAAAGCGACGACGTTTGGAAGAGTGCAAACTTAATCAATAAAATTATACAAGAAGATTATTTATGTGCTCGTATACATACCACTTTGAAACGTGTTGGTAGTACCAAGGAGGGAACCATTCCAATTTACTTGTTCCAAAACACCATATTTTAATATATGTCCTCAAAGGAAAATGTTATAAATTCTAAATGAATTAGCAAATACTCTACCAAACTTCTCATATGAGTGTGGAATCCACACACATGTGATTTGTGTAAGTCCCACACCCATGTGAGAAGTTTGATAAAATATTTGATAATTCATTTGGCGTCTCTATCATAACTCGTCCTCAAATTCAAAATCTTCAAATCTGCAATACATTATTATGAGATAATAAGAAGTTGAAAACGTGAGCTGGACACATAATTTGTATAAAAAATATATAAACAGAATATTAAATGTATAATCTAAATTTATTTAAGATTTGTGTTTCACCGCATAATAGTTTAATTTTAAGAGACAATTATAATTCAATTTAAAATTTAAAAGATGATTTTAAATCAATGATAAATTTTATGAATATTAATTATTAAATTATTAACATTTTTCATGAATTTATAATTATTTTGTAAAAATCTCAATCTCACTTAATTATAATTTCTCCTAATTTCTTTTATTGACATTTGTGTGCACCTACTTTTACTTGAAAATAAAAACAAGAAAAATGATTTGTCCCCCTAAAAAAATCCCCCTAATCCCCTTAATACCCAAAACGACGTTGTTTTGGACATTTTTTTTTTAATTTTTTTTATCTTGATTTGAAATTTAGGAAGACTAGAGGGCCAAAAATTAAAAGACGTAGCACAACCCTAAAAACAATTTTCAACACAATAAATAACAATAGACTCGAATAGGATATGATTCAAAGTGTGTGGACCCACATATGTTGAGTTGTAGAATATTGTCTCTTTATTAAAATTAATTATCTTCCCTTAGCAAATTTTAGGTTTTGTTTGTCATAATTTAAAAAAGTCAAAAAGTTAGAAAGTTACTACCTTATTTAAGTCACATTATCTTATTTAAGTCACATTACTTATCTACCGCATCACTTCAAACCCAACTCATAACCAATTCATATTTCATAAAAAGTCAAAAAGTACACTTATTTAGATCATCTTAAATTACCCCTGACAGTGTGTCTAACCAATATTAAGGGGCTATAGGGCAAGTTTGGGAACAATTTATTTTAGTCAAATCTTTATTAAAAAGTTAACTTTTTTTTTTTTTATATATATATACTTTTCTCTACCTTTATTCATGAAAAATAAAAATAAAAAAAACTAAAATAGTTAATTTCTAGAAAGAATAATATAAAAAATCACAAAATATTATTGATTGAGCACATAATTGGATGAGTTCATGAAAGACTAGATAAATTTTGTTCTAGTAGATTTGTAAGCAATTTTCTCCCAATATTAGTAATACTATGTGTACATAAAAAAATAAAAAATAAAAAATTACACAAAAAATTAATGTGACCCAAATCCAATTTAACCATACATTAATTTCTCTATATATTCTTTTGTTCACCTAATGTTATTGACCTAGTACTCATATAAGAACAATTAAAGTGTTTGCAAGGGAGAGATTTGAGGTTAAATTTTCCCCCGAAACTAATAACTAGTAATCGACTTTCATAGATAAAATAAAACAAAATAAAACAAAACAAAACTTTCCATGGTCAAATGATGAAATATTGGGCATGAATGTAAAACGTGCCCAACTTTGACATTGCTTAAATTTGGATTCAATGTGTGAAAGTTGTGCTGTCACCGGCCGCAAACACAAAAATAATACTTGCCTAACTTAATAGAAAAACAATTTTTTTTGATAATATTATAAAAAAAAAATTCATTGTGAGTTTAAGATTATATTATTTTTTCCATTTCATTTATTAGAATGATATTTAATTCTACAATGACTTTTAAATTTAATAAAAAAAAATTCCAGATTTAGAGAGAGATCGGGACCAAATGGCCCAAGTACGACCCTAATCTCATAAGCCTATATTTGTAAACCCATACATGGGGCTTGGCTTTAGAAATCTAAGATGAGTCGGCCCAAGATTGATAATCAAAGCCCATGGGCCTGAGCAGGCCCAGTCCATTGCCAAGCCGTATGATAATTCATTTAAGAATGTTGTCCCATTTAAATTTGGAGAAATTTACGTGTAGGTCGTAATAGGTCGGCTTATTTTTTAATAGGTCATATAATAATTAATGATATTTTTAATCAAATACTAATAAAAAAATGTTACTAATTGTTAATTTTCAACGATAGTTTGAAAATTGTCACAAAAAATGTTACTAATTATAAGTTTTAGCGATAGTTGAAAATAAGCGTTACAAAAAATGTCACTAATTTTTAATTTTCGGCGATAGTTTGAAAAATTCGTCATAGAAAAACATCACTAATTATAAATTTTAGCGATAATTTACAAAAACCATGATAAAAAAAAGAAAAAGAAAAAAGGAAGTCCCTAATGGTCAATTTTTAGCAACATGTAAAAAATCGGTACAATAAATTACTTTTAGTAATGATTTTATTATGATTAATTTTCAATAGCATTTGATAGAAATTAAATCCAACTATTAGGAGTTATTGATAATTTATCCTTAAAGGAGAGTTGTCCTAATCTAATCAAATATAAGAATGTAAAATGCATTAGGTAACATAACATGATTGTCCCCTCATATTGGTCTGACATTAGTGATCAACTCTCCAGAGTCAATAGAGTGAAATATTTCGTGGAATGTGTGAAACTTGTTGATTTAATTCATCCAAATTTCACTAGTCTTTTGTGTGTGTATCTGGGGAGTGTGAACACACCCTCTCTAAAGGCTGCGAGGTTGACTGCCCATCAAGACCACTTTGTGTGCTTTGCTTGTTCATATTGATTCGATGGTAACAAAGGCATTGTTAGGCAACGAAAGTTACTAGACCTTTGCCATTTCTACAATGCCTGGGGAATTTGTAGGGGTTGGCTTGCTATCCAAATTTTGTGTAAGAAATTTGGCAATAACATTTGAATTCAATTTGCAGTTCAACTGGTGTCAAGTTGTTCAATTTTTACGTGTACTTTTTTGCTTCATAAAAAAGGATACAGCGGCGACCGACCAACTTAAACAATTCTCTTTAGACATAATCAAAAGAACTCCTATCTGTTGTATTGAAATTTTTTTTCCTGAATATGATAGGTGAGGATAGATCCAACAAAATGGAAGTATTGTACATTAGATAAGTTTAAGCACTTTCTAACAATAAACTATTCATTTAGTCCTTGCTATGTCTCCTATCCTCAAGAATAAATTGTGGGCCTCAACCTTTCACCTAATTACAAAATGAATGGAGCATCACCTAACCATGCCACAGGGACACAGATTAACTTCTCCCTTGGTGATCACGGTCATATTCAAATGGTCAAATTCTCAAAATCTTATTCAAATGATCAAACTTTCAATTTCGACCAATAGTTTATAATCACGTGTACTGTCATAGTATATGAAACACAAAGGTAGCCCGTGTTTCATTCTGTTTTGCTCAAAATGGTTTTAGCTTCGTTTGGTTTTAGATTTTTTGCAAAAAAAAGAACAAAAAAACAAAATTAACTACATAAGCCAACAAGATAAAATGTCATATTCAAATCATAATCATTATACCTTTTCTCTCACAAAAGTTAAAAAAACCAAATCAAATGAGGCTAAAAAAGTCCCAATACAAAAAAGCCAGCTAAAAAAGTTAATGCCAAACGAAGACTTTGTAACTGAAGTTAAGACTTGAGACTTGGGTTTGGTCCAATGATTTTGTAGCCACTATACTTTAGAGTGTGGTGAGGAGAAAGTCAGGTTTGAGCTGATAGAGCAACACTCCTTTAGTTGTAATCTAAATTTATTAACCAACTAACATTCTACAATTTTGATCAAATAAATAAAATAGGAAAGACTCGAGTTATAATTGAAGTGTTCTTTAGAATACATTTAAGTGCTAACAAGATAAGATTTCAAGTTCTATTCAATAAAATAAAATTAGCTTGTTGTAATAATTTAATATTACTAATAACATCATATTGTGTTGCAAAACAAACAATTTAAAGAAAAAGATTCTGGTTTATTTTATTTATTTTAATTACTATAAACACAGTTATTTTTAAAGCAAATTGATACATACAAAAATTAAAAATTGGTTACTTACATTCTCATATATGTCTAGCTATTAATATGTAAGTATCATGTGTACACATAGTTGAACTTTATTTTTTATTTTTTGGTAAAGAACGCTTTTGATGATACAGTTTGTTCCAGACGGAACGGGTCAAACTGATCCACGCTTCACAAGCCGGTGTCCGAATGACCAAACCCACAGAGGAACCTGCACAAGAGTTTAATGGGGAATGGGGAGTCCCCCAGCGAACCCTCCAACGAACAAGTTAGAAAGAGAGGCGGTCGACAGAGATAGATTAGAGATAGAAAGCTTAACTTTTTCCTTGTCTTTGACGTCTGTTTATATCCTCTGGTAATCATTTCGTTGTCCCTTCCGACCTATCACCTTGGCCGAAAGTCTATGCTCTAGCTTACCTTGTTCATGGTGAAGGCGTTCTGTCCCGACGGAGAGGGGTTATCGCAATAAATGTTTTAAGGGGCCTCATTAATAGTGATGTGCAGTGGCAATAACTTTGCAGATTTTTGTCTGCTTATGTGTCTTGTCCGTCTCTTGCCATGTGTCTTGATGTCATTGGTTCTTATTGCCACGTAGGGCTTCAGCAATGCTGGGCTTTAGCATTTGAGTTATGTGTTGGGCCCTAAATGGTGGGCTGTAATCTTTATGGGCTTACTCATGTTAGTAGTCCTCCATTCCCAAGTGCAACTTTAGTCCAACGAAGGGAATAATGAAAAAAATGAGGGTTATGAGAGGCCGGCAGGGTGAAGGCCAACCGAGAGGAGTGACCGACCATAAGAAGGGCCGACCGTGAAGGGTCACCGAGTGGAGGGATCGACCATGAGGAGGGCCGACCACGAAGGGTGGCCGAGAGGAGGGACCGACCATGAGGAGTGCCGATCACGAAGGGTGGCCAAGTGGAAAGACCGACCATGAGGAGGGCCGACCGAGTGGAGGGGCCAACCATGAGGAGGGCTGATCGCGAAGGGTGGCTGAGTGGAGAGACCGACCATGAGGAAGGCCGACCGCGAAGGGTGGCCGAGTGGAGGGACCGACCATGAGAAGGGCCGACCGAGAAGGGTGACCAAGTGGAGGTGCGCGGGTCTCTAGAGGTGGCAGGGCACGTGGTGATTTGAAGTGAAAAAGACAAGGTAGAGGAAAGGGGCAGTGGATCGTGGGCGTACACGTGGCAGAATCCTGTAGTGGGGAAGGTTAGATGTTTGGGCAAGAAGTGAAACGATAGGTCATTATAGGGTGTTGAAAAGACAATTTTGGCAGATTGTTGAAAATTTTCAAACTGGCGAAAATTAATTGTGACTCTTGGAATACAGGCAAGCCTTGGGCTTTTGGTATTATCTGTTTTACATACCTGTTTGCAAACAACCAAAATACTCCAAGTGTAAACTCCTTTGTGTCGAGTGACACCCCTTTGCGACATTTTGTTGACTATCTCGCACCAGCATCTGAAGCTACTCGCAGACACACAAGAGGGATGGCCCAAGAGAAAGCAACAACCGCGAGGGTTGATCCATTGGGCGATGACGATGCGGTAGGTTTGGCGGAACAATACCGCACAGAGAGGCGAGTGGGAAGTAAGGGGGAGTCGGTGGGGCGACCTCGTTCATCCACAATGATAGCAGTTGCGCAGCCAATCAGCCAGGTTAAGCTAGATCACTAGCATACGAAGGCCGACAAGTCGATCGTTATCGCGGAGGAGTTGGTGGGTATACGTGAGAAATACCAGATTCTCGTAGAAATAGAGTTAAAGCTACCGACAACGAATGAGAGGCCATTTGACGCCGGACCGGGGGAGTTTGCCCTCTATGAGGAGGCGTTGAAGGGAGGGTTGAGGTTGTCGCTTCCGCAGGTGGTAGTGGATGTCCTAAATTGGTTGGAAGTGGTGCCGGGTTAACTAATGCCCAACACGTGGAAGATTGTACTGGCCTGTGCAAGCGCGTGGCCGAGGGCGAACGAGGAGGTAACTATGACGGTGGACGAGTTTTTTGCATGCTACAAGGCCTCGGGGCAGCAAGAAACTTGGGTCACTTTGCAAGCGGCAGCAAGGAGGCGCCTGGTGGCGCGGTTGGCGTCATCAATAAAGGGGTGGAGGCCTCGGTGGTTCTACGTGTCCGCAAACAGAGGAGTTGGAGTGCGCACGGTGTGGAGAGTGCCCACCAAGTCTGTGGAGCCAAAGCTGGGGGCAGCAGCTGAGGAAAGGGTGAAGAAGGTGAAGGCATGGAGGGTGAAGGAGGGCACCAAATGGGATGAGCTCGTTTAGCCGTCAGCCTTGTTTGCCGTAGGGTTGGGCCCTCAGCTGATCGGTGGAGACCTGGAACCGGCGGAATTGTAGGCGAAAAGGGAGGTGCAGGAGGTAGAGGATATGAGCATTCTTGCCAAGGCCAGTAAATTCAAAGAGTCATAGGCGATCAAGCCGGGTTTATCGCGAGAGAGGATTTGACAATACCAAACCACTACGGGAAAAGGACTTGGGTGAATTTGAGCTACGACCGCCCCCAATTGATCCTTTGAAGGAAAGGGCCAACAAGGAGGTGGAGGTTGTGGTGAAGAAGAAGAGGAGGGTAAGGAAGAGGGAGGAAGGGCCAGCCCTGAAGAGGATGAAGGAGGTGACGGCAGAGGAGACCCCTGACGTGAGGTTGGGGGAAACAGCAAAGGGGGTGGAAAGTGGGGCAACTGGCCCTGAAGAACAAATGGCAAGTAGGGTGATCGGTACTGAGCAAAGGGTAGAGCCATAACCTAACGAGGGTCTTGCGCCCCAAGGAGAAGGAGAGGGGCCTGATTGAAGACCGCCTTCTACCACGTTCCAGCGGTGTCCGAGCGAGTGGAAGGAGAAGGGAGAGAAGCTAGGATGGCTGTAGATCGCCTCTTGGGGGTAGTAGAAGACGTAGCCGTGCGCTCGGTGGCTGGTTTTACTGAGGTTGAGCTACTAAAGGGGTTATACTCTGTCCAGATGGAGGTGATTGCCTTAGCAGGAGCCTTGTTGAATAAGGCGGCGAGGGCGAAGGGCGAAGTGAGGAAGGAGAAGGAGAAGGAAAATTTGGGACAGGTGGAGGCCCAGCTTGAAAATTTCAAGAAGGAGAGCGTAGGCTGGAGGAAAGCTGCACGGAGTGCTTGTGCCAAGGTGTTGGAGGAGGCTCAGAAGGCGAAGAAGATGAGGGTGTTGGCGATGGTGCAGAGCAATGTTGTCGATCGTGCCCATGCTCAACTACTCGCGGCCAAGTTGGAGCTGGAGGACAAATGCCACAAGGTAGTGTCCCTCGAGTTCCAGCTGGTTGGCGAGTAGAAGAAGCTGGAAGAGGCCTAGAACGCCTGCACCGTCACCAACGAACGGTGGGATGAAGCGATGACGTGTAACGAGGATCTGCGTCCCTAGTCGTTCAAAGAAAAGGAAGAAGTAGATCTGAAGATCGCAGGGTTGGAGAAGGATCTAGCAGACGAGCGCGCCAGGGCAGTGACAGAGAAGGCGGGGTTGGAGAAGGAGTTGGAGGAAGAAAAGACCAAGGCATCCTCTGAAAGGGCAGCATACCCCGACTTACGCATCGCATCAATAAAGCGATTCAAGGGTCTGTGACTTTCGGATGGTCACGATGCCACGATCGCCAACAGCTTGGTGAGAGAGGGTCTGGGCCGTCGGGGTGACCGGGAGTAGAAGTGAAGAAAAAGTAATCCAAAGCTTCCAGCGGTCGGACTTTTACAAACACGAGATGGCTGAGTTCTGGGATAGCGGTTGGATGATGTTTAAACGCAAAGCAGAAGAGCTGTTCCCAGACTTGGACTTCAACAGTGTAAAGATTGACGAAGACGACGTGGCCTAGACCCCTTTAGATGAGGGTGTTGAAGAAGAAGACCTCGTCTCAAGTGAAGAGGAATGATTGGTGTGAACAAAATTTGTACTCAGAGTTTTGGTTGTTTTGTTTTGTTGTTGTTTTTTTGTTTTTTGTTTTTTTTTTTTTTTTGTTTTTGGAATTTCTGTAATAAACTTACGTATAAGTTTGTGAATGAATAAAATTATGAGTTGTGTTTGTGTTTTTCTGCTATTGTCTGTATTGTTTGAGGATCTGCAAAGAATGAAAGTGGTGACTTATACAGGGCTTGTGTATAAATTATTGTGAAGTTTAAAATATAAGAAAAACTCAATGCAGAGTGAAGTTTAAAATATAAGAATGTTAAAAACGTGAAGTTATGAATCACGACCCAACAAGGAGCCAGTCTGACTTGGAAAACGTTAAACTGGAATTTGACAAAGTATGACAACTATGCCACAATTATGAAGTTGCAAGAATGGCCTTGGCCGAGCACTTCATTCGTGTTCAGTTCGGGTTGAGCCATGATTAACTTTTACGAGTTATCTCTTCAAGTAACTCACCGGCCGAGCTCTTCATGCTTAGTTTGACTGAGGTTTTAAGTGACTCAGTCTGGCTGAGCTCTTCATGCTCAGCCTGGCTGGGGCTTTAAGTGACTCGGGCTGGCTGAGCTCTTTATGCTTAGTTTGGCTGAGACTTTAAGTGACTCGGCCTCTTCGAGCTCTTCATGCTTAGTCTGGCCGAGGCTTGTCGTGCTCACCGCCGAGGCTTTAAGTGACTCACTGGTTGAGGTCTTCATGCTCAGTCTGGCTGAGGCTTGAAGTGCTCAGTTGTAATGGCTCCATCACGTATAATGATTAATACGTGATTAATTAAGAGGATTTGAGATTTGATTGCCGAGTATTATAATTTATTTGGGAGTTATGAGAATTGTGAATCGACTCAGATATGATTTTATTGAAGGTTTATTTTGGAATTAGAAATTAAGGGTCCAAATGGCTTAAGTAAGTGAAGTTAAAAAGTCGAATCAATTTAATCTTAATTATGGACCCATTTGGGAGTTTAATTAAATATTCGATTCAGTTTAGTAAAATTGGGACTTGATTAATTAGGTTCTAATTGGAGTTGATTAAGTCATGAGGATTGTGAATTGTGGTTATTATAAATTAAATTTAATTATGATGTGTCCAATTTGAAGATGTAATTTATGGTTGAAAATTTGAGTCTGATCAGAAATTGAAGGCCTGAATGACTTGAGAAATCAAAATTGACGATGGAAATAATTTTAATTATCTTTGATGAATTTGAGCTCTAATTTTACATGCATCGTTATTTTCCAAAGGTTTAACACTTCAACTTCATATAATTAGAAAGAAATTACCAACAAAATTAAGGTAAGTTCATGTTTATGGAAATTAGTTATTTTGAATTGGATTTTTATAACCTCGCATGAAATTAAATTCTATTGTTACATGCATGAAGGAATTCTATGAATATTGAGTCCATATTTTCATGTATCTTGGATTTTGAAGGGATTGAGCCATTCAAATTCATGTTTTGAGGAATTTAAGGTAAACAATTTCATGTTTGGAAGAGAAGAAGGAAGAAATTTTATAAGAAAAATCAAGTTTATGAAAAATTAAACATTGATATAATTTTGAATATAGAAAATTAATTAGTTTTAATCTTAATGTCATACATGCAAATATTTCCCTAAGAGTCTTATAACTTCAATTTCATGTATATTAAAAGGAATTGGTAAAATGGTGTAGGAGTTGAATTAGATTCAAAATTATAGAAGTTAAATTGAAAATAACCATTTTGGGTTTAAATTTATTTGTCTTATATGAAATTGAGTTTTAATCACACATGCATCATGTAATTTCAAGAATTGGAAAGCCTAATTTATATTTTAGAATTGTGGGTTGATATTGATAAGATGAATTAAAACTAAATTTGGGCAATTAGAACATGATTTTGAATGAATGTTTTCTAATTGAAAGTGTTTACTAAATCATACAATGGTTCTTTATTTTTGTGTACCAAAAATACATGTTTTGAAGCTTTGAATACCAAATTTGAACTTTAATTGCAATTTTAGAATTTCAGAATTTTCGTTGTCCGCTCGAGCGAGGGAAGTCTCGCTCGAGCGTGAAAATCAACCTCCAAGTAGTTTTTCAAATTTTATAGTCCGCTCGAGCGACCAAAGTGGCGCTTGAGCGGAGACCCATTTTCAACACATTTTGAAAAGTTGCATTTAGTTCATATTTTTAACCTCATCTCTTTCCAAAACATTCTAGACATGATTTATAACTCAATAAAGATTAATAAGCTACTAATCAACATAGATTAGTTAGTTAAAGAATGAATCATTGATCTTGTGGTAATTGTTTAAGTAGCCAAGTAAAGGATCAATCTATTTGGAAAAGAAGGACTTAGTAATGAAAGAATATGTGAAATAAGAACCCGGTTTATTTAAAAGAGAAAGAATAAACGTAGTAAAACTTCGGACTATAAAGACTAGAAAGGACAAGTTTAATCAAGGGAGTAATATTGTATTTCAATGTGTATTTGTTATGTGCTTGTGTAGGTCACGCGCCATTGTCTGCCTGATTTTCCTGACATGTCCAGTCTGTCTGATTTGCTTCTGCAGCCAACAGTGAGTAATAACTTAGTAAAGATATGTTCAACTGTACTTATTTTCTGTGTGACAAAATGAGATATGTTTTCTAAAATGATATTTTCTGTACAATGAATGATTGTCCAATTTTTGAAATGTATTCGTGACATCCTTAGTATCATGTGATATCTACAGCCGTTACCTGGTATCGGAGGTTCCTTCTTGGAACTAGGTTATTTATAACCTTACGCTTATGTGTCCTGCTCGCTACGCTTATGCGCCCCGTCTGCTCTGCAATCGTTACCTGCATTCGAGGCCCGCCATAGGGGCTTAGCCGCCTGCTCGCTACCTGCATCCAGAGGTTCCTTCTTGAACTAGGTTATTCATAACCTTACGCTTATGCATCATGTTCCTACGCTTATGCGCCCTATTCTGCTATACTAGTAGATGTATCACGAAACTTAATCATGACTTATGATTTCGCTCAGATATGATCCGAACAAGTATGAATTTGATAAAATCAATTATGATTTCTAATCAGATGGACTCATTCATTAAAACCCTTTACTCTGTTATTATTCACTAGGCTTTAGCTCACTGTATTATTTATGTATGTAGCTGATCAGGCGCGTGACCAGGTTTAGAGGCATCTGTCTAGAATCTGTTTTGTCAGCCAACCTATGTGCCTCCCGTGGAGGTTCCGGATATGTTAAGTGTTATTGTTATGTGATTTAAAGTTTAAGTTATATTCTCTTGTTTGGTTCAGCAAGTCATGTGTATTTAGAAAAAGGGACTAAGTCCCTTTCTGCCTAATCTGTATATATATTATGACGTGAGGATGGTGTGTATATATGTACATGAAAAGTTTAAAATTTTTCTATCTCATATAAGTCTGCACAGCTCAATGGACGTTGTATATTGTTATTTGCTTCCGCTAGCCCCTAATATTATGTTAATCTGTCTCAGAGGCCTTCGGTAATCTCAGGATTACTAGCCGGTTACGATGCTAAACCTATAGGGGCTGGTTTGGGTCGTGACATCAGTCTAGCTGAGGCTTTAAGTGACTCAGTCTGGCTGAGCTTTTCATACTAAATCTGGCTGAGGCTTGTAACTGAGTGCTGCAATCAAAACGTTATTGAGGTACCACACAGATAATTGAGATATAAGATTGTTGTCGTGTAAAGTGTAGCCCATTTGATCAGAAATTTACATCATGTGAGAGAAGAAGAAGAACATCCAAGTGTGTAGATTGCCAAAAAGGAAAATACAATAACTGATCAATACAAAAATAGGGATTTATTGAAAATAATGCTTCAAGTGTTCGGCGTTCCACGGATGGGGGAGGTCTCGGCCTTCTATGTCCTAAAGTCGGTAAGTGCCTGGATGAGGTCTGGCTTGACAACATAAGGTCCTTCCCACTTGGCTGCCAATTTGCCCTCAGCCGAATTTTTGGTGGCAAGGGTTACTTCGCACAAAACAACGTCCTTCACGGCGAATTCCCTCGGTCAGACTTTGCGGTTGTAATGTGTTCTCATTTTCTGTTGGTATGAGGCCCGTCTGACAACAGTGGTTTCTCAGAGCTCTTCAATTAGGTCTAGGTCTACCCGACGCAGCTCCTCAGTTAGTTCTGGATTTGGATGTAGAATTCTTGGGGTAGGCAGACCGATTTCCACTGTGATGACTTCCTCAGCACCGTATGATAAGCGAAAGGGGGTCTCTCCAGTGGGAGTTCGAGTGGTAGTGCGGTAGGCCCAGAGTACATTCGGTAATTCCTCAGCCCAGACTCCTTTAGCAGCTTCCAACTTAGTCTTGATGATCTTGAGAAGAGAACAGTTGGTAACCTCAATTTGGCCATTGGCTTGGGGATGACCTGGGGAAGAGAAACATGGCTGGATTTGAAGTTCTGCACAAAATTTCCTGAACTTGGCATTGTCGAATTGTTTGCCGTTGTCGGAGACGATGGCTTGTGGGATGCCAAATATATATACGATCGACTGCCAGATGAATCTGGTTGTGTTCCGCTTAGTAATTATGGTAAGGGGTTCTGCTTCCACCCATTTAGTGAAGTAATCAATGGCGACAATGGCGAATTTGGTTTGGCCTCGGCCAATGGGCAATGGGCCAACTAGGTCGATCCCCCATTTGGTGAATGGGTAGGGACTGCAAAGTGTGATCAATTCTGTAGGAGGAGCATATGGGATGTTGGCAAAACGCTGGCACTTATCACATTTGAGCACAAAGTCAGTCGCATCTTCATTGAGAGTAGGCCATAAATAACCAGTGAGAAGTATTTTGTGGGCTAGGGACCGGGCGCCCAAATGATTACCACAGATACCCTCATAGATTTCCCTCATCACGTAAGTTGCTTGAGTAGGATTGAGGCATCTGAGGTATGGGCGTGAAAAACCATGTTTGTACAAGAGGCCATTGACAAGGATGTAGTTGGACGACCGGGCCCTGATTTTGGTGGCCTATTGTTTTTCGGCTGGCAGTTCCCCCGTTGTCAGAAAATAGAGAGATGTCGGCCGCCCAAGGAATAGGTTCGTTTTGGAGGAAGTAGACTTGCTGCTGGTTTGGAGAGATGGCAGTGGGCTGTACTCGAGGCGACATCGCGTGGTCGAGGTCTCGATCAACCGGGCCAATCGAGCCATTTTATCTGCCTTGGAGTTTTCCGTCTGAGGGATGTGCTTGATGTGGAAATTATTGAAGAGGGGAGCAAGATGGAGTGCAATATCCCTATAAGCCCGCATTGTGTCTTCCTTGGCATCGAATTCCCCCGTGATTTGTCCGACAATGAGCTGGGAATTGCTGAACACTTGGATATGGCTGACACCAATGTCTCTGGCGAGGCGAAGACTTGTAATAAATGCCTCATATTCAGCCTCATTATTGTTTGCGTCGAACAAGAAGCAGAGAGCACATTTGAAATAACCCCCCTCTGGGACAGTGAGGATGAGACTAGCCCCACTGCCTTCTTTGCGGGATGAGCCGTCGACGTTGAGGGTCCAAGAGTAGGGGTCTTCCGGCTCGGTAGGGGATGGCAGGGGTGGAGGAGCGGTGGTCGGAGTGGGATTAGTGAATTCTAGGATGAAATCGGCAACAGTCTGCCCTTTAATCGCCGTTCGAGGCCTGTAGGAGTTGTCAAATTGCCTGAGCTCGACCGACCATTGCATAAGTCTGCCGGAAAGTTCTGGTTGTTGCATTATCTTCTTCAATGGTTGGTTAGTGAGGACCACTATGGAATGGGCTTGGAAGTAAGGACGGAGTCGTCTGGAGGTGGTGACCAAGGCCAAGGACATTTTTTCTAACAACGGGTAGTTCTATTCCACTCCCCTAAGAGCTCGACTGATGTAGTAGACTGGTCGCTGGACAGAGCTGTCTTCTCTGATGAGTGTTGCACTTACTGCGGTGTTTGACATGGCTAAATAAAGGAAGAGGGGTTCGCCCGTGATTGCTTGAGAAAGTAAAGGGGGTTGGCCATGCACTGTTTCAACTGCTGAAAGGCCTCTTCGGACTCTGCCGTCCACTCATAAGTTTGTCGAAGAACTTTGAAGAAGGAGGCACTTGTCCGCAGTTTTAAATGAAGTGGTTGAGGACGGCAACTCGCCAAGAAGCCTCTCAACCTCCTTAACCATTCTCGGTGATCGATTTCAATTAAGGCCTTGATCTTTTTTTGGGTTAGCCTCAATGCCTCACCGACCATGAAACCTAAGAACTTTCTGCATCCTACGCCAAGGCGATTTCTCGATTGAGGTTCATTTGATGCTTTCAGAGGCTTGTGAAGGTCTCTCGCAGGTCGATCAGATGATTAGTGAAAAGCTTGCTCTTGACTAACATGTCGACGTATACTTCCATGTTCCGGCCTATCTGGTGATGAAAGACGGCATTGACTAACTGTTGGTAAGTGGCTCCAACATTTTTTAACCCAAATGGCATCACATGGTAATGGTAGGTGCCTCGGTCGGTGATGAAGGAGGTGTGTTCCTGGTCAGACGGGTGCATCAGAATTTGGTTGTATCCGAAGAAGGCATCCATGAAACTAAGCATTTGGTGGCCGCCTGTGGCGTCAACCAGCAGATCTATGCGAAGAAGAGGATAGTTCTTTGGGGCAAGCTTTGCTAAGGCCTGAGTAGTCGACACAGAGTTGCCATTTGCCATTGTTTTTACGAACTAGAACCACATTCGACAGCCATCTAGGGTAGTCCACATTTGTGATAAACAGTGCCTCAAGGAGCTTATCTACTTCAAAAGCAATAAGGTTATTGCGCTCCGGGTGAAAGATGCACTGCTTCTGGCAGATGGGTCGAAAATGGGGCTCAATGCTGAGACGGTGGGTGATGAAGGAGGGGTCAATACCTGGCATGTCAGAGTAGGTCCAGGCAAATATGTTGTTGCGCTCAATCATGAGGGCGGTGAGGTCGGTCTTGGCCTAGGAGGATAGTTGGTTGCCGATCTTGGCAGTTTTTGCCGGGTTGGTAGGATCGATGAGGACCTCGACAAGCTCTTCTACTGGTTCCCTTCTAACCCGCTCGTCCTCATCTCTGACGTTGAGTCCTTCAATGATCATGGCTTCCTTGAGCTTGACCTCTTTAAGTGAGGCAACATAATATTCCTGTTATACCGCTCTCCTGACCATGCTAACCCCAAGATTGGTGGGGAACTTGACGGCAAGATGGAAAGTGGATTTAATAGCTTGGCAGGCATTTAAGGCGGTGCGGCCGAGGATGATGTTATAGGAGGAGGAACAGTCGACGACCAAGAAAGTAAGCAACTTGGTGGTCTGCCGTGGATATTCTCCAATGGTGATGGGAAGATCGATGGACCTGATGAAGGTCACCAAGTCTCCAGTGAAACCGACCAACGGGGTTTGGAAAGGAGACAGACTTTCTTCCCCGATCTTGAGCTGGTGGAAGGCATTTAGGAAAATGATGTCTGAAGAACTGCCATTGTCGATGAGGACCCGTCTGACTTTGTAATTGGAGAGGAGGGCAGAAATGACGAGGGGGTTGTCGTGGGGGTAACAGATGCCTGTGCAGTCGGCTTCCGTAAAGGTAATGGGCTCCATCCACTATTTCTTCTGTTTGGGAGGGCGGTCTAATGTGGCAACTTCTTTGTCTGAGCCCTGTCTTATCTTTCTGAGTTCTGCCCGCAGAGCCGAGCGGGATGGACCTCCGCAAGCAAGCTCGCCGGCTATAACTCTGATTTCTCCGACAGAGGGGGGGCAAGGTTACCTTGTGCTCGGGGTTACTGTGAAGGGTATCATGGCCAGGGTTAGGTTGTGCTGGTTGCCGGTGAGGAGTGCGCCAGGGGTATTTTCTGATGGGTTCGGTCCTTTGCCTTTACTGAGGGCAAGTGTCCATGAATTGACTAAGACGTCCTTAACGTATCAAGCCCTCGACCTAATCTTTAAGGTTAACACACTCTTCAGTATTATGACCGTGGTCCTGGTGAAAATGGCAATATTTGGACTGGTCTCGCCGATTGGAAAGAGACCGAGATTGTTGGGGCCATTTTAGGGGGTAGTCTCAATGGATCTGATTGAGGACTTGTTCCATGGGGAAATTAAACGGTGTGTATCGTTCGAACCGGCCGGGCGGTCGGGCTGGTGCCGACCGGTCGGCTCTAGAGGGTTGGTCGGTGTACTGAGGTGTTTGGTTATTATACTGGGTGTTTCTGGTGTCTGAGTCCTTTCTCTTCTCTCTGGGGGTCGGGTTTTTGGCTATAGGTTCTTGGCAAGCGGTTAGGGAATCTTCTGCGTTCATGTATTTTTGGGCTTTGGAAAAAAGGGTTACCATGGAGGTCGGGGGGTTTTTTGAGAGGGAGAAAAGGAAATTAGATGATCATAGGCCGATCATGAATGCCGTGAGAATGACCTTGTCATCATTTTCCGCCACCTGCAGAGCTTCGGTGTTGAAGCGGGTGACAAAGCTGCGCAATGAGTCCCCCTCAGTCTGACAGATGTTGAGGAGCTGGGTTGCCGGACGTCGCTGGTACTGGGCTCCAATGAAATGGCTGAGAAAGGAGTCACTGAGGTGCTGGAAAGTGGAGACAGAGTCTGTTGGTAGTTAACTAAACTAGAATCGAGCCGACCCCTTGAATGTCACGGGGAAAGCCCGACACATGATTTCATCGGGGAATGCATGGAGGATCATGAGGGTTTTGTAGGTCTCCAAGTGATCAACTGGGTCCGTTGTACCGTCAAAAGATTCGATCATGGGCATTTTGAACGTAGGAGGTAGAGGTTTGTCCCTGATGGAGGCAATAAATGTGGAGTTAGCTGTTGTAGATGGTTTATGTTATATGTTCTGTATGACCCTTGGAGTTGGAGCTTCATGGCTCGGAGTTCTGCGTCCCAGAGAGGAATGTTGTCACCACCAGAAGGCAGCGGCGACTGGACGATATTGGCCTTTCCTTTAGGGGTTGGTGTCGGGATTGATGGATGTGGGCCCTTGGGTGGCAGGTTTATACCTGGGGGAGGGGGTTGCAATCCTCTCGAGTTGGGTGGATTAGGCTGCTAGATAGTATGGCTCGGGGCTCGCTCTTGTTTGGGTGGGATATCTGGAGGTGGTGGAGGAGGCATAAGAAGGTTTCTTTGGAGTAGAGCGTTAATTAGGGCTTGGTTTTGCTCGCCGCATTTAATGTCATGGTGAGCTCGGTGAACATCGTGGTGGGTTATTTGAATTGGGAGGGTCGGCTTGATGATCGGTAACATTGGGGTGAGAAGCCATGGATCTAGTTGTGACCATCCACCTTCACAGGTGGTAGGAGAGGGTTATGGGGAGAGGGTCTCGGGCGACAATGAGCACAACTGGCACGCGGAACAAAAACTTTCCCACAGACGGCGCCAACTGATGATACAGTTTGTTCTAGACGGAACGGGTCGAACTGATCTACGCTTCCCAAGCCGGTATCCGAATGACCAATCCCACAGAGGAGCCTGCATAAGAGTTCAACAGGGAACGGGAAGTCTCCCAGCGAACACTCCGACGAGCAAGTTAGAAAGAGAGGCAGTCGACAGAGATAGATTAGAGATAGAAAGCTTAACCTTTTTCTTGTCTTCGACATCTGCTTATATCCTCTGGTAATCATTTCGTTGTCCCTTCCGACCTGTCACCTTGGCCGAAAGTCTATGCTCTAGCTTATCTTGTTCATGGTGAAGGTGTTCTGTCTCGACGGAAAGGGGTTATCGCAATAAATGCTGTAAGGGGCCTCATTAATGGTGATGTGCAGTGGCAATAACTTTGCAGATCTTTGTCTGCTTATGTGGCTTGTCCTTCTCTTGCCATGTGTCTTGATGTCATTGGTTCTTATTGCTACGTGGGGTTTTAGCAATGCTGGGCTTTAGCATTTGAGTTATGTATTGGGCCCTAAATGGTGGGCTGTAATCTTTATGGGCTTAACCATGTCAGCTTTAGTGTCCTATACTCAGCCAATCGGTTATTACTTTATTCAAATTTAAGATTTTGTACACTTTATAGTCGTATAAACTGCTTGCCATCCATTCACCATTAGCTTTTAGTCTGCAAGATGTTCGAACAATCTTTAGAAAGTGAAGTGCACAGAAATTGTGACACTAATTGGATGCTCTTACCCTCTCTTCAATCCTTCGGTTTCCTTTTCTAAACACATATGATTTTTCTTTTTATACATTCATTAATTATGAAGCAGATCGCCCAAGTTATACCCATAAAACATTTGCTCATAGTTTATTCATTCAAACAAATAAACTAGTTGTTCCCAAAACTCTTCTTTACAAATATAACGGCCAAATGTCCTCGTCCACTACAAAGTTAATTAAGGTAAAATACAACCATATACGAGAAAGAGCACAAGCTTTGGCCAAAGCTAGTTTTTTGTTCAGTATAAATGAGTGGATATTAGTGTCCCCTAACATTATTGATTAAAAAAAACAATCATTTGTAACACATATTGGAACCTTTCACATGAACAACATTCCACAACACTGCTAAGATCCTGTAGAAAGTAAAATAATTATTTACCCAAAAAAAGAAAATGAAAATGAAAAATTGTATCAGTATAAGTTGTAGATCGAATTGAACACACCTACCAAAACCATGTTCCCATATGAAAATCTTACTCATATGCCAAATGTTTTTTTAGCTTTTAAATGCATTATCCAAACTTAGGTATGTAAAACATGCGTCAACAAGGATTCATCATATCCCTTTCTTCAAAATAGGCTTGATAGCAATATTTAGTATTTATTTTTTAGCGATGGTCAAAGAGGGATAGATGTAAATATATCACAATAGAGCATTTATGATTTATTTCCAATCAAACACTACATACCAACAAAAACATCCTGATAGAGTTTATGCCATTCTATCATTTAATATGAAATGTTTTCTATCCTATTCAAAATCTTAATAACTATATCTAACAAACATAATCCACTCCATAATAGAGAGAATTAAGAATAATGGAGTGGTACAGAGTGCATATCTTTGTTCTAATATCAATATTGTTTTTCTCTCCGGTTGTTCATAGTTGGGGATATTTTGAGCATCTTATCACTTGCAAGATTGCTCAGGTTCTTCTTTGTACCCTTTCTCACTTGTTTGCTAAAATAGTCTAAAATTATTGGCTTGTCTAAGTTACAGGCATGCTTGAATAATGCTGCCACAAATGTAGTGAAAAAAACTGTTACTAGAGTCTGCAAAAAAATGACTAGGGGAGTCTGTGTTCTTGGGCCTACAAAATTACAAATGTGTGAATATCATTCTGTCTAAATTAATTCTGAGAATTAAATAACGTGATTATTTTCTATATATATAAATAAAATAAAAAATAAAAAAAGAAGAAGCAAAAAAGTAAGTACTAGATACCTTGATTTTTACCCATTAGTGCATGATACTACAACTTAAAGCCAACTCTGATGTTTTCGGGATCCAAAATGAACTTTAGATATGAAGCTTTTCATACATATTAAAAAAAAAATTCAATGAAAAGATTAAATGTATATAAATAGTTTTTTTTCTTTCATATTCAAAATATATTTTTAGAAAGCAAGACATGTTTAATTGTTAGTGAAAATACCAGAAAAATTATATTTTATTGATAAATAATGTAAAGAAAATGAGATACAAATAGATCAGATCGAGGCACGGATATCTAGTTTTGTTTACTAGAGATCAAGCCCATCGCAGAGAAAGAACCCAAATACCGATGCAAAGAAATACTAAACTATAACTTGTCTCCCCAAGATACAACATGTAACTACTTGTCGATGGTTCAAAGCACTTCAAGACAAGATGATGAATCCAAACCTCCAAGAAAAAACATTTTTTGGCTAATAATCTCTCAAGTGTAAAAAATAGTTGGTCTTGAAAAGAGTAGATGGAAGGAATAATTTATAGGCTACTAAAACCTTACAAATTACACTAAAAAAAATAATGGCTATTAAACTAGAGAAAATGGAGAGTACCAAAACCTCCAAATATTAACTCACCACCATGCCCATGACCTTCCAATTAATCTCCATTCATAAACAAAACAAAAGGTCACAAAATAAATAAATAAATAATAAGATTCATAAACAAGATAAAAGGTCAGCAATAAATAAATAAAAATAAATAAATAATAGATATTAAAATGGTCTAACAATCCTCCACTCATTTTACTATCAATAAGGACAAGCGAGATTACCAAACAAAGATAAACTAGTATGCATCATGAAGGTGTGCTTTGCATTGAACCTTCATTAGTGAAACAACAACTTCTATTCCAGAGTCAACAGTGGTCTCAGACTTGAATTATGACTCTTTAGGGAAAATAAAATATTATTGCTCACACATAATGATCCAGATGTTGACATGAACTTTTAATAGCCAGCACATTACGGCTTTGTGCCTATCTCAGTTTTTATGAACATATTTAAGAATAAGTCTTGTTCTCATAGAAAGTGGCCTCATTTTCATACTCACATAGGTGAAATATGTCAAGAATGTTCCTATAATTTACACGCCCCACTTAACAAGAGCTACAAAATTTCATTAAGAGTATAAAACTCAACCTCCAAAGATTATAGGACAAATGCACTTACATCTAGGATAGACAACAAAATATTAAGGAATGCATTTTTACAACCACCATATGATTCCTTCTCCCATTGAACCTCATTAGGATCTCTCGTCCCTAGGTTAGATGTCCTTATACATGGTTTATGATTTTATAGGCTTCAAACCCATCCCTCTCGATGTATTCCAAACCCTATCTCTCACCAACGCCTTGGTTAACGGATCCACAAGATTATCACAAGATCTTACATAATTTACAGTTATGATGCCATTACTCAAATAAGATATCATATTACTGTATTTCCTTCGAATAGGTCTGGATTTATCATTATAAAAATAGTTGTTCACTCTACTAATAGCAGTAATGCTATCATAACGAATTAACAGAGGAAGAATTGGTTTTTTCCAAAAAGGGATTTCATGTAACAAATCTCTCAACCAGCCACTTCTTCGCAGATGTCAAGCTAACCCTATAAGCTCAAATTTTCCATTGTAGAATTAGCAATTATAGTCTATTTTTTAAACTTCCAACATATAACACCACCACCAAAGGTAAAAATAAAACTTGAGGTAAAGAGAGAATCGCTGACAAAGTGTTCTAATTGGCATCACTATATCCCTCAAGTACTGTATGATACTTGTTATAAAACAAACCATAATTTTTGGTAGCAGATAAATATCTCATAATTCTTCTCATGGATAGCCAATGATCTCAACTTGGCTTGCTAGTAAATATGCTAAGTACTCCAACAACATATGCAATGTTAAGTCTAGTACAGTCAGTAGCATAACTCAAACACACCAACAACATATAAAATGTCAAGTCTACTACGGCCAGTAGCATATCTCAAACTACCAATCATCCTAGCATATTTCTTTTGATTAATCACTTTTTTTTCATTTGTTATAATAGATAAATGTATATTTGCATAAAAAGGAGTAGCAACATGTTTATAGTCAACAAAATTATATTTATTTAAAATTTTCTCAACATAATGTGACTGATTAAGAAAAATGCCATTATTAGTCTTGGTAATTTTAATTCTCAAAATAAAATTGGCTTCACCAAGATTTTTCATATCAAAATGGCTATTAAGCATATTTTTAGTCTCATTTATAATATGCAAATTAGAGCCCAAGATAAGTAAATCATCGATATATAGGCTAATAATTACATGTGCATTTTCACAAGTTTTATAATATATATACTTATCACATTCATTAGTCTTATAGCCATTCTCAAGCATGCAAGAATCAAATTTCTTACGCCACTGTTTAGAAACTTGTTTTAAACCATAAAGGGAATTAGTTAGCTTACACACATTGCTTTCTTGGCCAGGCTCCACGAAGCCCTCAGATTGGTCCATGTAAATCTCCTCATCTAGATCTCTATTTAAAAATACTATTTTCATATCCATTTGATGAATTTTTAAATCATGAATTGCAGCCATTGCTATCAACAGTCTAATGGATGTAACTATAGTAATTGGAAAAAAAAAGTATTAAAAAAATCAAGATCAACTTGTTATTTAAAACCTTTAGCGACAAGCCTCGCTTTATATTTATCTATAGTTCCGTCCGGTTTAAGTTTTTTATGATGGACCCATTTACACCCAATAATTTTACAACATGGAGGTAAATCCACTACTTTCCATGTTTTATTTGAAAGTAGTGAATCTATCTCATCATTTACAGTTTCTCTCCAAAAAATAGTATCAGATGATGATAAAATTTCTTGTATCGTTAGAGGAATTTCTTTCATATTCTAAAAATAATAGTCAAGGTCAAAATCTTTTTCAACTCTAGCTCGTTTACTCTTCCTTGATTGGATTTGAGAATTATCTTATTCTTAAAAACTTGAGATTGAGTAGAAGAGCTAGGCATGGATAAAATATTTTTAGAAAATATTTGACCTCACTATTTTTAGATCTGAAAGGAAATTTATTTTCATGAAAAATAGCATCACCGATTCAAAATAATATTATTTTTCATATAAAAAATTTATAAGTCAGACTATACAACGATACCCAAGAAAACACAAATGATAGCTCGCTCACCAAATTTAGGTTATTTAGGATCTGTAAGCCTCACAAAAGCTAAATAACCCCAAACCCTCAAATAACCTAGATTTGGTTTATGTCCCTCCACAACTCATAAGGTACTATTTTAATCTTTTGTGTGGCACTCTATTTATCACATGGCCAATCGTTAAAATAGCCTCGCCCCAAAGATTTGAGAGAGCACCAATCAATAAGCATAGTATTTGTCAAGTCAATTAACGCTTTTATTTTTTTCTTTTGGTCGCACCATTAGATGAAGGTGAATATGGGAGAGTAGTCTCATGGATAATTCCCAATGATTGAACAAAAAGTTGAATCCAAGAGATTCATACTCGACCTCTATCACTTCTAATTCTCTTAATCTTTTATCAATTGATTTTCCATTTCAAGAAAAAAATTCTTTAAATTTTTCAAAGGTATCACTTTTATTTTTTAATAAATATATATTTGTGTATTTTGAAAAATCATCGACAAAAATGATAAAATATCGCTACCACCATGAAGTTAAAATTCTTTCAATCTCACACAAATCAGTATAAAATAATTCTAGCAATTCGGTTTTTTTCTCAACACTTTTATGAGGTCTCTTGGTAATTTTTGCTTTACTACAAACTTTACATTTGTCAAAATTTTTTTTTGTCACTTTAGGAATTAATCCTAAACTACTCATGATTCTCACATATACACCTTAAACTAAGTTTTATCATAACAAATATGTCTATTAGTACAAAAATCATTTCTTCAAAGATCATACTTAGTTTGTAATGCTTTCCAAATTTTCTTTTTCATGAAGTACAAGTGGTGTCATCGTAATCATAAAATTGATCGGTAAGACAATTTAAGAGATAAAAATGACATTTATACTCATATATATTGTATGAAGCCACTTTTGGTTCACGTGCCTCATAGTCTTCATCATTTATCTCCTCGGTTGGAATTTTGTTTGAGTTCTTCTCGATAAGAACATAAGCAACTTTCAAAAGGCTGAAGTAAAAAGAATTTTTCCTTTCCACCTCTTAAAACGAACTCCCTTGAACTTGAAAGGCTTGTTGAGATCTCCAATTCTGTCATTGATTTTTTCTGGTACTTGTTCTATCTTGATCTTCTTAAAATTGTTAGTGAAAATAGAAGAATTATATTTTATTGATAGATAATGCAAAGAAAATATGATACAAATAGATTAGGCTGAGGCACGGATATCTCATTTTCTTTAAGGAGATTAAGCCTACTGAGGTAGGAAGAATCCAAATACCGTTGCAACAATCATTGAACTATGACTTGTCCTCTTCAAGATACAACAATCCGACCACTTATCGTATGGTTCAGGCCAACTTTGCACAAGATGGTGAATCCAAAACTCCACCAAGAAAATGCATCTTTCTTTGGCTAGTAATCTCTCCAGTGTAAAAAATAGTTGGTCTTGAAAAGAGTAGATGAGAGGAACAATTTATAAGCAATTAGAACCTTACAAATTACACCCAAAAAAATAATGGCCATTAAACTAGAGAAAATGCAGAGTCCCCAAACCTCCAAATATTAACTCACCACTAAGCGCATAACCTTTCAATTAATCTCCATTCATGAACAAAACAAAAGGACACCAAAAAATTTAAAAAAAAAAAAATCATGAACAAGACAAAAGGTCACCAAAAAAAAATTAAATAAATAAAAAAATAAAAAAAAATAAAAGATATTAAAATAGTCTAACAATACAGTTTATAAAAAATTACTAATATCATTATCATGATGCTAACTTGATCTTCAACCATAACAAATCAAATATTCAATGAAATGAAACATAATATAACATCAAACAGATATTTAATCAAGTAAAAACATGAAGGCATATACCCATTACAAAGGTTGTAACTCGAAACCCTATTTTATATTACAATTATGATAGGAGACTTTCCATCATAGTTCAGTAAATAAATAGAAAAAACAGAAAAAAAAAAAATATATATATATATATAAAGGTTTAAAAATACTATTTCGCATAAATTAAATAAGTACACTAATTTAGGTCATATCATCAATTTATTTTTTGTATATTTTTTCGTAAAAAATTTAAAAATATTAGTTATTTAAATCATCCTAAACAATGCTAATTAATTTCAAAAAGTTTAGATGAATAGTTCCATAAAAATGAATAAATAAATAAAATAGAAAAGAAAAGAAAGTGCCTTCAATGTTTGTGATAGGTAAGAGTTTGAGAGAAAATTAATAATTTCAGTTACACCTCCAATTTCATAGTCTTCAGACTTCAGTAGGATGTCGCTCTTACTCCTAGCCTTAGAAGCTTTTTGTCCTGGTTTTACTATCATTTTGGGGTTAAAAAAAATATAAAATGATAAAATAAGCTAAATAAGTTAATAAAATAAAATATCACATCTAACTCATAATAATTATATTTTTTCTTTTATAAAAATAAAAAAAATTAAAACCAAACAAAACTAAAAAAATAAAATTAAAAAAGTCTCAACGCAAAAAAAAATTGATAATATATTATCCTATGCCAATGCCAATGCCAATGCCAATGCCAAACGAAGCTTCTGTATTGTTTCCCAATTCTTACCACTGAGGAAACCATCAGGTAAGTCAAAAAGTTTGGTTTTATATTATTTACACTTTGGTCTCAAAAGTTTTTGAAATATAAATTAGAGTCCCAAATTTTTGGGTCTCTCTAATTCAGATTGGGCCTTTTCTAAGAAACAACTTTGGACCTTAAAAATTCTAGTGGGCCTATTTGTTATGGAATTCAGATTAGGCCTTTAAAAAAAACAAACAACAACAACAACAACAAATTTGGACCTTTAAAATTTAAATGAGCCTTTTTTCTTGTGAACTAAAATAATTTTGGGTCTTTTTTTTAGCCTTATTTTTGGGTCCAACAAAGTGGCTGCTTTGTGGTTTGGCATCAAAGCCGGACCTGCTCCAACTATTGCAGGGTCTGAAAAGAGTGAACTGTATAATGCGTCTACTTTAAAAAATTGTTTACTCTACCTAGGGGTGGGTAGCCGGTAACGGTTTATCCAAACCGTTCACACTGTTCAATCCGTCAAACTCGCATATAAATAGGTGGTTTTGTAAACATAATGTGAACGGATGCGGTTTGAAATATGACAAATTTACGGATTGCGGGCAGGTCGCGGGTTAAATCCGCAAAAATCGCCTGTACTTTAATTATTATTATTATTTTTTATATACCAACTTTGTAACTTTAAAAAGAGCACCATTATATTTTCTATGACACTAGGATTTTTATTTTTAAGTATTTCTCAACTTTTTTAATACCGTAGAATTATCAAGTCTTAAACTTGGTTTCTTATATGATTTTCATTAGTGATTCATCCACTTTTTCCTAATAAATTTTTTTTTATGGTGGTCGATGGATCTTCTAGTTTGATTATTGATTACTGAACTGACAATTCTAATTGAGTACGACTTTTAATGCATTGATATACATTTTTTTCATGGCAAAAATGCTAGTGTAGGGTCTCTTTGTTTTGGGAATTTTCATTTAATGCATTGATATTCAATTTTTATTTGTAAACTCATCAGAAAATTGTTGTCAAATGATCACAAATATATATAATGAATCTGATGTCTAAATTCGATGGAACAAAAAAAAAAACTCAAAAATTAATTTTTAAAGAAAAAAGTGTAAACCGCAAACCGTCCGCAACCGCCCGCACATTTACAAACCTTATCCGCACAAACCGCACTGCAGACGGTTACGGGTTGACTTTTTTCCAAACCGCATAGATGTGGGCAGGTCAAAACCGAACCGCAAACCGCACAAAACCAATCCGCGAGCACCCCTAACTCTACCTAATCATGTGAAGAACTAGAAATTGTAGAAGGGTTGTTTTATTTATTTATTTTTTATACAGTGTACATGTTGATAGATTTGTAGGCTCTCTTTACTTTTTATATGTTTTTTTGTAAAAAAATAAATAATTAACTAAATTAACCTATTCAAGCGGAAGTTCTCATGTTGAAATATATAGATCTGAGATAACAGTAAAATTTAAGGATAAATAAAAATATTTTATTTCAAAGATGTCAATGAGCTCATCGTCACAACAAAAATGAACATTATGATATGTCACTCTTAGAAATCCAGTATAGTTGATAGATTAAACATTTATGACATTTTTATTGTTCATAATGATTTTTTTTTTAATAGAATAAATGGAAAAATCAAGCTAAGAGATGGGAGACTTACAGGAAAAAAGATGACAACATGCCAAGACACTGCTCACCCCCAAAAAAAAAAAAAAAACAAATGCCCAGACACGTAGTTTGATATGTACAAGGACATGGGTTTGGCTACACAGGTAAATAATATTTTGTAGTCCCAAATGCTAAAGCTATATATATACATAATTACATTTTTTTTTGTTTTATTTTCTCACATCTGGACACAAGCCAATGAAATGCATATTAATAAGAAAAAATTGGTGATGAGTCCATTTTTATGTGTATACGGCATTAAGTCTAATTGTTTTCTTTTAGTTTTAAGGACATGTTTAATGAAATATATTTGTGACAAGTAAAAATCATTGTTTTTTTTTTTTTTTTTTTTTTACACTCACACTTTTGTTTTCATTAAGAAATGCTATGAACCATGAAAAATTACCCCGAATTATATCACAAAACAAGTTGTATGATATATGAGAGGGGAGATTCGCACCTGACTGTACGGCCGAACTAAGATAACGTCAGGCGTGATGGACCGCGCGGCGCCAAGCTAATCTCTCCGTTGACATGTCCGGCGGCCTAACTTGTACGGTCGGGAATATTGACCGGTCAGGCACCAACTGGCGTAGCCGAGCTACGTCTTGCACGTATTGGATGGAGCTCGAGTTAGCGGATACTGGCCGAGCTAAGGGGTAACCCGAGCCGACCGAAATGGGCGATCGTACGGTACGCCTTTGAACCGATCACCGGTATAAAGTGGCTTTCGTGACCGAGATTGAAGATAGAACGGTTGAGGCCAAGATGCCTCGCAACCGTTGGTCATGATGAACCGATCAAGAATAGTTCGCCGAGGCGGTCAGCTACCGATTCAATTATAGGTCGGCGACACACAGCTCGATCATGCGCATGTAATAGCAACTCTCCACAAGTGACAGGCCGGTCGTGGTACTCCGGTCAAGTATGCCACTTGGGCCAATGGCGTGACGGAGAGGACATCCGCTTCACGACGCCAATACCGCTGGACGCTTGTGTGTACTGGTGGGAGTACTAGGCCTTTACACGCGTAAGGTGGTGAGAGGCAAGCACTGCCACATGTCCGGGGAAGGACAGTAGAGGTAGTGCGCGCACAATCTTGGGGCTGCATGGCCAGCCTAGAAATAGGGAAGAAGAGGAACGTTGGAGGTAAGCGAATTCACTGTGTCAAAAACTCTCTCTCTCTCTGATAACCTTCTTCTTCTCCAAGTGATCTGACTTGAGCGTCGGAGGGTCTTTCCGGCACACCACCGCCGGGCAGCTCACCATTTTTGTGTTGCAGAGATAGACGCCGTCACAAGAAGCTTGACATCCAAGGAGTACAGAAAGCAGAAGATATTTCGCCCCCGTACAATTGGCGCCGTCTGTGGGAACCATTTTGATTCACAACCCTTGTTCTTCAAGCTTCATCGACCATTTCCATGGCCAACAACGACGAAGTTCCGCTGTTCGTCGTCGATGGTGTCACTCCGGAGTATGTCCGAAGGAGAGATGGCCTCCCGAATGTTCCGGCCATGACGGGCCTGGAAACCTCTTCGCGAGGTGCGCAAGACAAACGTGGGAGGAGTTCTAATCGCTCGCAGAGCCTAGAAGGCCGCCGATGCCGGGAGTCTCGACGCAATACCGGAGCACGACTAAAGACCAAGACGCCTCATTCACAAGATGGCGGCGGAGATGGAGTCACAAGCGCCAGACATGGAAAGGGTGTTGCTGGAGAGGGCAACCTCAGTGGGCGCACTCCCTCCCCTCGTTCTAGTAGTTGCCGCCAGATGAGGACGCACTCTATCTCCATCACCAGGAACTATGGGGTGGGAGATTCCGACCAAAGAGAAGGCAGATCCCTCACTCGCGATAGCACCTACCGTCTCTCACGCCCGACACCGACGTCGCAATCCTCCTTCTCTACACGTTCCAGGGACTTGAGGGATGTATTGTAGGAAAGGGCACGCCGTCAGGAAACTCAGAGAGTGCCGGCATTACAGAGGTTGAGCACTCCAGTTCGTTGTAGTGAAGAAGTGGTGATGCCAGCTCCCAAAGTGGTAGCCCCTGCGCTGGAGGACAAAGAGCTGGCGCAACTTACGGCCACGCCGTTGTCCCCAGAGATCGAGAGCACACCACTCCCTGCTGGATTCCACCAACCAAAGTTCACTTTGTACGACGGCAAGACGAATCCGTACATGCACGTGAGTCATTACCGGCAGGTGATGGCTGGCCACCGACGCAACGACGCTCTGATGTGTCTCATATTCCCAGCAAGCTTGGGAGAGCTGGGTCTGAAGTGGTTCGAAAGGCTCCTGGAGGGAAGTATAGAGGGGTGGCAATAGCTAGCAGAAGCCTTCGTCACCAGATTCAAGACCAACACTCGAACGCCGAAAGAGGTCGACCATCTCTCAAGGCCAAGATGGAGTCTGGTGTTCGCCAAGGCATATAATGCAAAGTATCGAAATATACAACGAGATCCTTGATCGCCTCTACGAATCTAGCGATCACTCAATACAAGCGAGGTCTCCCGGGCCGCATAGGTCGCGAGATTCGCCATGATGCGCCAACCCACAACTATGGAGTCCTTGATGCAATGATCAATGAACACATCCGTGTTGAGGAGGATGCCGCTTTACATCAAAAGTCTAATCCGTCACGGCGACGTAAAGGTGGCTAGAAAAGTTCACTCGGTTGGGTAGGAGGATAACCGCCCAAGCGACCGGTCAAAAGATCAACGCTGTGGACCAAACCGCGATGACCGAAACAAGGGTCGCAGAAACGACCGAGCTGACGCACCACGCGACGCGGCGGAAGATGCCAAGAGAAAACTGAAGGCACGGATAGGAATTACCACGGTCTTCAAAATTCCCATCCACCGCATTTTGAGCGAGATCCGAGGTGAGCCTTTTGTCCATTGGCCGGCCAAGTTAGGGAGTGCGCAGCGAGGCTTCAATCCAAAATACCGCTGCACCTTCCATGAAGAACGGGGGCACCGGACAGAGGACTGCTTGTCGCTCAAACAGCACTTGGAGGAATTGGTAGCGGCGGGGCATCTTGACCAATACATAAATGGGGGAGCCAAGGTCGCGCCAACTGGACAAACCGAGCCTAACGGAATGGCCGCCCTAGAAGCGCCCCCGCAAGGTGTAATCAACGTCATCCACGGCATCATCGAACCAAAGAAGGGTTGGCGAGCTTAGAGGGATGATTAAGAAGGCCGAACACATGAGGGAAGTGCTCTCTGTCCAACCCGCCGTAAAGAAGGGAAAGGCCGAAGAAAGAGACATCCTTTCATTCTCAACCAAAGACTTGGAAAGGGTTCAGATGCCGCACAATGATGCCTTTGGTGGTGACTCTTCGCCAAGGACTTTGATATCAAAGAATCTTGATCGACTGTGGAGTTCGGTCGAAATCATGTATTATGACGCTGCTCAAACAAATGAAGTTAGAAGACAAGGACTTGGCCCTCGCGACATCTCCTTTAGTCGGCTTCAACTCACAAATTCGGAGGGCCAATCGGAAAGATTATTTTGCCGGTCAAAGCGGGTTCAGTAGTAAAGCAAGTGGAGTTCTGGGTGCTCAAAGTTCCATCCACCTACAACTTGATCTTAGGCAGGGGCAAGCTGTACGCCATGCAAGCGGTTGCCTCGACCTTCCACCAAGTCATGCGCTTTCCGGCGTCGAACGGGCAAATAGAGGAAGTTTGGGGAGACCAGGTGATGGCAAAACAATGCTTCGTTGCGGTAAATGGCAGCCGAGCAGCCAAAGGGTTTGTCCAGATGATCGAGGGGCCCGAGAAAAAAGAGGTCCTTGAAGATGGGGGAAGGAAGGCCGAGGAAAAATCTGTCGAAGATTTGGTGGAAGTGCGTATTGACGAAAACGATCCAACTAAATTCTTCCTCCTGGGATCATCTTTGTCTAGCGCCAAGCGAACTGACTATGTCAACTTCCTGATTTCCAATTTGGAGGCCTTTGCTTGGACGCCTTACAACATGCCTGGCGTCGACCCGAGCTTCATTTGTCATCAGTTGAATGTCTTTCCTAACGCGCGGCCAGTAATCCAAAGGACGCGCCGCTCAGCCTTGCACTATGTTGAAGTAGTGGCAGAAGAAGTAAAGAATTTGTTAGAAGCCGGGGCCATAGAAGAGGTGCAATACCCTCGATGGATATCCAACACGGTGGTTCTTCCTAAGAAGAATAGCAAGTGGCGAGTCTGCGTTGACTACAAAACCATCAATCGAGCTTGCCCGAAGGATAGCTTTCCCCTCCCTCGAATTGACTAGCTGGTGGACTTGACCGCTGGCCATCAGAGGTTTAGCTTCCTGGACGCATATCACGGCTACCACCAAATAGCCATGTATAAACCGGACAGAGAGATCACATCGTTCACCACCCTCAGAGGATTATATTGCTACAAAGTCATGCCGTTCGGATTGAAGAACGCCGGGGCAACCTTTCAGCGAATGGTGACAAAAATGTTCGCTCCTCTCTTGGGCCGAACAATGGAGGCCTACATCGACGATATGGTGGTGAAGAGTAAGGAGAAGTCTCAACACCTCACCGACTTAGCAGAAATGTTCGCCATACTTAAGCATCACAAGCTTCGTCTGAACGCCTCCAAATGCGTCTTCGGAGTTGGCACTGGAAAGTTTTTGGGTTTTCTAGTTACAAACTGAGGGATTGAAGCTGACCCATCTCAAATCAAGGCGATACAAGAATTGGAGCGCCCAAACTCCACGAAGGACGTGCAAGATCTCTTGGGATGGCGTACCACAATAACAGATTTATCAACCGGTCTTCGGATCGTTGCAGGCCCTTCTTTAAGACTTTGAAGGCTAAGTTCTTTGGGATGACGAGTGTGACTCACAAGACCGGCGGATCTAAAGGCGCACTCTCCTTAGCCCCTATTTTGGTAACGCTCGACCGGTGAAGAGTTGTACTCTACTTGGCGGTCTCTCAACATGCAAAGGAGCGCCGCCCGTTCGCGCAGAAGGTGTCCAACACTTGCCCATCTTCTATGCGAGCAAGACTTTGCTCTCGGTCGAGACGAGGTACCTTCCTTTGGAAAAGTTGGCGCTATCCCGATGATGCCGCCAATGAAGCCGCACACTATTTTCATGCCCATACAATAGTTGTGCCGACAATTCTCTCAAGGTGTTTTTGAAAAGGCCGACTTCACCGAGGATTCTGGCGGGCCATGAAATTGGGGCAGTACGACATCAAGTTCTGCCCGCGCACCGCAATCAAAGCTCAAGCTCTTGCAGATTTTGTGGCGGAATTTGCCCTGGGACGCATCCGGTTTGCCCGATTGATTTGGTTGGTGCGGATTTAGCACAACCCAAGGTTTTGGTAACGGCGACGAGTGTTGGCTCGCAAGTGGGAGAAGGGCAAAGCTCGGCCGAACTAGCAAAACCTGACGACCCGTTGGAAGATGGACCCAACGGAGACGAGAAAAAGACCGTAATGAGCCGACAGAGACATTGAATTGAGAAGCTCCCAAAACCCGCCCGATTGTTGGAAGCTATTCGCTGGCGAGATGGAAGCTCTTCGTCGATGGGGCGCCCAATAGGCATGGGGTTGGGCTGGGAATTGTGCTGACTTCACCAGATGGGCTGATTATTGAGCAAGCAATTACGCTCGGATTCTCGGCGTCCAACAACGAGGCAGAGTATGAAGCCCTCCTCGCCGGTCTGAGAAGCGCATTGAGAATGAAAGCCACCGCCCTTATAGTCTTCAGCGACTCCAAGCTGGTGGTCAATCAGGTCTTAGGGGAGTATGAGGCAAGGGGTGAAAGAATGACCAAGTATCAAGCGTTGGTGCAAGAAGAGATCAAGAAGTTCTCTGTGATAAGAGTGGAACAGATCAACCGCGAAGAAAACAACTCGGCTGAGGAATTGGCTGGGCTCGCCTCTACTCATACAGTTTTTCCTAACCCCTTGATGATAGAGTTTTTACCTCGGCCAAGCATTGAGGAACCAGAAGCAACCGAGGTACTCTGCACCGACTTGGGTCCTTCCTAGATGGATCCCATCATCGCCTTCTTGAAAGATAAAGTTCTACCGGAAGAAAAGAAGGCAGCCCACAAAATCCGAGCAAAATCAGAGCGGTTTTGGCTCTCCCCATCCGGAGCCTTATATAAGAAGTCCTTTACCGGGCCGTATTTGAAGTGTGTCCACCCCGCCAAAGTGGAGGCTTTTTCACGGCACATGAGGGCATCCGTGAAGCCATCGAGGCAGATCTCATGCATCGAGCAATTTCCCAAGGCTATGTGGTCAGGCATGCAGCGGACGCCAGAGAAATATGTTCGCAGGTGTGAGAAGTGTTAGAAGTTCGCTCACCAGATCCACCAGCCGGCTAGAGATTTGCTCCCTCTCACAAGTCCTTGGCCGTTCGCGCTTTGGGGATTGGATATTGTTGGGCCACTCCTAGCAGCGCCGGGCAATCGCAAGTTCTTTATCACCACCACCGATTACTTCACCAAGTGGGTGGAGGCCAAGCCACTGGCGACCATAAAGGAAAAGGATGTGAAGAAGTTTGTTTGGCAAAATGTAATCACTCGCTTCAGTATACCCAGGGCCCTCATCTCACATAAGCATCTAGCCACATAGTAAGCATGCTGTCATGATAGCACTCACACGCATGCGGTATGTTAAAGCATGAAAATGCTTACATCGTACTCCGTGCCAAAACAATAAACTAGTTAGCAGATATGCATGGTCCTAGTTCATGTCAAATTGACTAATGCAATGCATACAAAATGCAATTAGGGTAGGCTCGGCTAACCTAAACATGTCATGTGAAATGCAATCAATTGATGTACGTATTCAATTTGGAATTGAAGTACAAATTCAGTTAGCATGATGCGCTGAGCTTGGTGCATGTAAGACAAGTGTAGGGATGCACGCATGCATAGCATAATGTATGCTAATTTAAACATGCCCTAATCTACTATCATAAGTGGGTAAATAAAAGGGAAGAAAGAAGTGGGGATTGGAAGATATGCACACACACGCACCCACACTAATTATAGATTCGCCCTCGCCCGGAGGGACCAAATAAATATACAAATTAATTAACCTACAAGCTAATTAATTATTACAGACCACTTAATTAATTTACAAATTAACTAAGCTAAGGAAAGCAGTAAAGTCCTCAGGAAGCGGGTCCAATGCAATGCATGCTCGGTCTTGCTCGGAAGTGCACTGCCATGCATAGATCACTGCTTTTCCTCGCTCGCCTCAAGATCACAAAGTCTCAGAATTACTTTCCTAGACATTGGAAGACACCACCGACTGAGTATAATTTCCACCGGCCGCCAAATATGATCACCGGCCACCTTTTTGTCTATCGGCCACTGATGGACGGCCGGTCGGCCAAAAATGCTTGCTGAACCTGCAACTTACAGCAGCAGAGGACGAGGCATAGCATGGCAATGCATTTCAAGCAATATATGCACTAATCACACTCCTTATTATGTTAAGGACTCAAAGGAGGATGTGCCTCGATTCTCGGATCACCAATCACGCATTTCCATGCATGATGGCCCAAAGAATCAAGTGTGCAACTTCAATTTCAAATGAATGCAAACCAAATAAGCACACAAGGAGGTCCAACCTCAATCATACTCATCTCAAGAGGTCTAGCACGCATGCTAATGCAATGCAATCCTAGGCATGTTGACTAGTATGCAACCATGGCAATGCAAATAAGCATACAAGCTAACAAGCATACAAGACATGAAACATCAATGTTAACTAACAAGCATGCAAGATGCAATGTGGATGTCCAAGCATGCAAACAAGCATGTGACTTCATTCAATCATGCAAGTTCCAACATGCAACAACTTACCAATATGCTACAACACACAAGGAGCATATGCAACCAACGAAGGGATGGACTTAAACATGATTTAGGCAAATTTAAATAGGCCGAAAACAAGGGCCAAAAATGCTAAGTACATGAAGGCAATGTTCATACAAACATGTATAGATACATGGTTCAAGACTTAAGATAATGAAGCAACTTTTAAACACATTTAAAAGGGACAAACATGGATTAATGGCATGCAACCTAAGCTCAAATCATATTATAAAATGATGCCAAGTTAATTTAAACAAGATAGCAAAACATGCCACAATGGCCTAAGTACTTAAGACAAGCCACAGAGGCTTAATCCAAGGTCAAGTCCACCAAGCCTCACAAGGCTAAGGGGACTTAAAACAAGTCAAAGGCAAACTTAAACAAAGCCAAGGGTGCACCTAGATGACATCTAAGTGGCTCAAGTCCGAGGCATGCACAATGGCCAAAACATGGAGCATTCAACACAAGCTTTCAAAGCATTAAAGAGGTGTCCAAAGCAAGCATACAAGTATATCTTAGGGACTGAAATGATGTTACAAATGGTGCCAAACCAACTAAACCGAAGCAAGTAATGCAAACTAGACACTTACACACTTAAGGCCAACAAACCAAAAATGCAAAAGGGCCACACAAAGCATGCCAAGATCGACCCAAACAACTATGGACAGACCTTAAACATAGTGAAATAAGCACAAAAGCTTCACAAGACCAAACCTAAAACATGCTAGAATAAGGGTTTACAACCTAAGACATGTTAAGGCATCAAAGTGGCATTACATGGCATGTATGTTAAACTAACATGGTGTACCAAAACCAACACACAACAATGTTATATCATGGCATAATAAGCATAAAAAGCAGCTATGGCATGATCAACAAACACTCAAACATGATGCTCTCTCAAGAGGCCAAAAAGTGCCCTTTTCAAGGACAACAAGGAGAGGGGGTGGCCCTCTCCTTCTTGGGACTTCAAGGTACCATCCTTACCACTGAAATCCCTCAAGATTTCAGTGGTGAGGAGGCCCAAACACCACAGTCCCGAAGTTCACTCGAAAATAGCACAAAATGGGGCCTCTCAAGGCTTAAGAGGGGTCAAACACCTCCAAACCACAAAACACTCTAAACAAACTATGTAGAGGGCCCAAAAATAGAACTTTTATGTATTAAACACTAAGCTTGAAAACAGTTCTAAGATGGTCAAAAATACAATGCAAAAGTGGGGTAAAAAAAGGACTAGTGTCTTACCCTTGTAGACCACCTTCAAAAATGATGGACCAGCAGCCCCTTGAGCTCCAAACCAGCTTCAAAGCTCCAAAACAAGCCTCAAGAACCTCAGTTCCAAGAGGATGGTGTAATGGTAGGTGTTTGTGCACAAAACTAAGCCTAAAACACACACAATGGCAAGAGAGGGAGAGATATAGATATAGGTTAGATACACTAACTTAAACCCTAAAACCAGAGTCTTCTCACTCTCTTCTCCAACTTCTCTAACCCTAGAACAAGGTAGAGAGGGTCTCCTCTTATAGAGGAGCCAATCTTGTAAAGCTTACAAGGTAAGCTAACAAGAGGGCCATCCCTCCATACACGTGTATGGAGGGGAAGCAAATGCAAGACAGCTGTGCTAAAATATCCTGCAAAAGCAGATGCACAGTAGTCGGCCAGCCAAAGATGTCATTTTGACAAAATTTATCGCCGACCGCAACAAAGAATGTCGACCGCAACATACATTGCCGATGGCATAAAACCTCGCCGGTGGCCTCTAGCCACGCCGATGATGCGGGATGCCACACAAGGCATTCTCTGCCTCTCCAAGGCAAAACACAAGTGTTTGGTGCAAAACCAGACACTAAACGGTCGAGTTCGGAGATCCTGAGGCAAGGCGCGTAGACGAGACCTCCGGAAACTCCAAACGAACACAAACATGGATAATCCCGGGGTGTTCAAACGGTGACGTCCAAGTCTTGAGGACGGTCAAAAATGGGGTGTCTACAGTTGCCCCTCTTTGACAGAGCTCGAAAGTCATAACAATGTCGAGAGTGAATATCAAAGTCCAGAGACGACCCATTTTTGAAAAGGCCGAAGACTTAGACAAACATGCAAGACAAATAAGGTATGCGCCCGAAGGCAGGGGCTAAATGCAAGACAATGCACGAAGCTGAGCATAACTTACGAGCATGCAAAGAAAAGCTGTAACAAAGCACACATGCAACAGTTTTAAGCTAGCATATACCAAACTACACTACAATGCAAAAAGGATGTAAGAGAATTATGCAATTCTCGATACGTCTCACGCGGAGGATACAATACCTGTCTGGTTCGTCTGGTTCTACCAGTCGCAAATGAACCGTACATACAATATCGTGCCTGCAAAGAAAACAACTCAACAGGTATGATATTGTTAGCAACATGCATGACAATGCAAGAATGAATGCAAAATGATATGCAATATATACAAAACAATGTATGAATAATGCAAATGAAAATGCAATGCAATTGAAACAATGCGAACTACATGCAAAGCAATTGAATCATGATCCAATCATGAGCGATTCGAAACCACACAAATGTCAACTAGATTGATGGAGGTGACAAGTCCATCTACCATAGAACGATCAACTCAACTATGAGTAATGTAGACTTTACACAAGAACGAGTATTGGGTGGAATGACATAAGTGGGAAACAACTACCGGGAAAGGACAATGATCCTAATGCCGGATGCAAAATTACACTACAATGTAATGTATGCGATGGATATGCTGGGAAAACGGCAATGGATATGGCACGCGGGCCAAGCCAAATCTTGCCTAGGCAAGGCATGTACGCATACGAGCCACGTCTAACATAGAACGGTCATCGAACTATGCTTTGACACGAGAAGTATGGGCACATACCGCACAAGCTCAACATGGAAAGGCGCAGCTATAGGTGGAAGGTGATGCAATGAATGCATGCAATCTACAATGCAATATCTACAAATATGCAATGGGATGGAAATGGATACAATGGATATGGCACGCGGCCAAACCAAATCTTGCCTAGGAAAGGCATGTACGCATACAAGCCGCCTAATATAGAACGGTTCATCAACTATGCTTCGACGTGAAAAGTATGGGCACATACCGCATCAAGCTCAACATGGAAAGACGCAAGCCATAAATGGAAGGTGATATGGAATGTATGCAAGCTATTATGCAATATTAATGGATACTATGGATGGCACGCGTACAAACCAAATCTTGCCTAGGAAAGGCATGTACACAAACAAGCCATGTCTAACACAGAAAAGGTGCCGCAACCTCAAACCAACATACCAACAGGAATAGGCGCTGCATACATGCGTAATCGCGGCTTTAACGTGAAAAATAAGGGCACATACCGCATCAAGCTCAACATGGAAAGGCGCAATCCATAGGTAGAAGGGATGCGGCGAATGCATGCAATGGAAGGGATACAATATTAATGGATACTATGGCACGCGTGCAAAAAACCAAATCTTGTTTAGGAAAGGCATGTACGCATACAAGTCGCGGCTAACATAGTACGGTCTACTGGACTATGTTTTGACGTGAAGAGTATGGGTACATACCAAACCAAGCTCGACATGGAAAGGCGCGAGCCATAGGCCGAGAGGATGCAATGGATGCATGCAAGCTATTATGCAATATATACAAATATGCACTACATTCAATGATGCATGACAATGCAGTGTTTACAATGCATGTATTTACAATGCATGTATCTATGATGATGCATGACAATGCAACTATATATTTTTTGTTTGTTTTTTTTGAAATGCATGATGCATGGAATGCGCGACAATGCAAGTCGCTTGAATGACAATGCATGATCCTCCTAGTGCGCGATGATGCGCGGCTATGAGATGCATGACGATGCGCGATGCATGAGGATGCAGGGAGATGTACAATTTTGAAATGCGCGATAATGTGCGGTTTTTGAGATGCATGACGATGCATGATTTCGAAATGCGCGACAATGCGTGGCTTTTGAGATGCAATGCACAAAATAGTGCGATGAAATGCATGCCAAATGCAATGGGATGCGCGACAACGCGACCGAAGGTCTTGCACCTCCCAAAGATTTAAGGTCTCCCAGACCGTGATGCGGGAAAAGTGCATGACGATGCAAATTGTGCGCGTTACAACGCGTGTAGTCATGCAAAACGATGCAAGGGATGATGTGTACTACAACGCATGTGGACATGCGTAACAATAAAGGTTTTGCACCTTCGGCGATTTAAGGTCTCCTAGACCGTGATGCGGATGCAAAGTGATGCACATTGCAAGTGCATAACTTATGATCATGCAAAGGATGTTGTGATGAAGCAAATATGCAAAATAAATGTAACATTTGCTTAATGCTATGCAAGCAAGTAAACATGAACCAAACTACATCTCATGCGTAAAGGACGAAGAGATTTAAGCAATTCTCACGGCCTCATGTGGAGAAGGCTAAAAGCGACTACCGAGAATACCCGAGTCTCAAACACAACATCTCTCAACGATCGCATACGGAGAGGAAAGAGAAAGAAACCTCTCAACAGAATACACGAGAGAGAAACAACGCAAGAAAAAAGGCGTACAATAATGCGGGAGAAGCACGCGTGACAACGCAAGTGAAATGAGTGCACAACAATGCAATCGGATAGTATCGCGATGGCGCGACGCACCAGACAGTATGATGAATGCACGCATATGGGGTGACTTTTGAATTTTGTAAAAGGCAAAAGGATACAAAAGGATACAACATTGCATGAATTCGAGTGCCACGGGCAAAAGACACGGTCCGAGGTCAAAACGGAGGTCGGTTGAGCGTCGGAGATGCACTTTTCTTGCACTTTCTTGGGTTATGAAGACCAAAAACTACACATATGGCCTGAACAAGGCTGTAGGAAGATCACCGGCCAGACTAGGAAGCCACCGTAACATTCCATCGACCGCTAAAAGTTCCATCGGCACAATATTCTCGCCGACCGCAAATATATTGCCGATCGCCAAAAGTGCTCGAATCGGGGCAGACTTGACATTTCACCTGGTCTTTTAAAATAGGGTTCCAAACCCTATTTCTTCACTTCCTTGGCCAAAATCTCACACTCTCTCTCTTTAGAGCTGCTTTCTCCTCGCTTCCTCGCTTTTCTTCGGTTTCACGCCTGCTTGTCGTCTTGATTCGCGATTCCCTTCGCTTCGTATATTTTCAACCGATTAAAACTTCGTTTCGGTACGTCCTTTGCTATTTCCGCCTTTTGGGACTTGTTTCCCTCGAGTTTCTCTTGAGTTTCGTGCCTTTTTCCTATTCCAGCTTTTCCGGCCATTTTCCACCCTCTCGGGGTTGACTTTTCAGTTGACCCTTCGTATTCTTTCCTATTTTTCCCTCTTCCGGCCATTCTCACATTCTCTTCGAGATGGCGGATGATCTTCCAGAGGGTGGGGCTTCTCCAGATCACGAGATGGATCCCGGGGCCAAGCTCCTTCCTTTAAGCGAGCGCTCGTTCGACCCGGTGACCTACCGGCCGGCGATCCATGTGCTACCTCCTGACGGTCTTTGCCAGTTTCGGAGCTTCGATAGGGCGACGCCTCCCGAGCTTCTACTACGTGAGCCTGCCTCTCATCTATCCTTTGGCGCTTCCGAGGTAACATTTTTTGTTTTACTTTCTGCAATGTAGAACTTTTAACTGCCAACTGCCATAGCTGATTACATTCTTTAATTGCTTTAGCTCAGATGCTCTGATACACTGTGTATTGTAGTTGATGGCAAACACACTTGCAATTGATATTTGTTTAAGATCGACACATGCACACACACTGCACTAGCCTTGGACCACTCAAACACACGGCACACACCGTACTTCATTGCAAACTCACCGACACCCGCACTGCTTGAATCAAAAACTTGCACGCATGCTAAATTTGCAATCAACCACGCAAACACGCTTAACGCATCACACGCTAGAAGTTCATCAGAATACACCGCACTCGATCTGCTTGAATCAAAACACGCACACATGCTACATTTGCACTGAACCACTCAAACACGCTGATGCATTACACGTTGTAGTTCACTGTAAACACACCGGCACCCGATATCTGCTTGAACTTGAAAACACGACATATGTCAGATTTATCTCAATTCTTTATGCCCCACGTAATCGTATATTTAGCATTGCTTCACAACTGTTCTGAAAACAGGGGATTCCTATACCGTCTGCGGTATGGGAACATCGCCGCCGAGATCGGGGCGCAGAGCTACCCGAGGCGGTTCGCCACATTGTGGACCAGCCGCCATGGCGATTTTGTGGGCTATCCCATTACTACGCAGCCTCTCGTTGTTTCAAGGAGAGGTGGTGGGACACCACCGACTCGCTCCATCTTTGCTACGGAGACATGACGATGACTTTATGATTTCTTGATGCTCACAGCATCGGGTAGGGGTGATCCGATCCCTTTGACATTGATATGGACGAGTGACCGCCGCCAGTTCATTCGCGAAGCTGGCGCCGCCTCGTCCCGCCCGTGGTTCGTCCGATATTCCTGTTTGAGGTGCGCTCAGGTCCAACCCGCAGGGGATGAGGCTGGCGATCGAGAAGGCGTGGAGCAAGATGTGCGCGCTTCGATGTTTCGGCTGGGACTACCTTTTCGCCGACCGGGCGAACATCGTGCTCTCTCGCCGCCAACAGACCGTGGATGTTAGGCGATCTTGCATTATGATCGTGGCGCCGCCTCGCCACTTTACGGATACATGAGCTCGGGCCCATGGCAAATGCGCTGTTTCTGAGGCTACCGCAAGCTTGAGAGGTACGCTTCTTCTACTTTACATTTCGCTTACATTTTCTCAGATCAGACTTACTCGTGGTTTGCTTACATCGATCAGATATCGCATAATACACAAGCACACATACTCGCTTACATCGACTATACATCGCCACATCAGACACTCGCACAATACATCGCACAATACACGGCTCGTTATTTCGCTTATTCGTGATTCGCTTTATCTGATAAGCATACTGGTATTTGCTCTGCAACTGTGGGTCTATGCCTACTTTCCCAGATTGGAGCCAAGGTTCGACACGGAGACTCCTCGGTCATTCCTTTCGCCGCTTCGACGGAGGTGCGCGAAGGCCCCGAGAGACGCTTAGCTTCTTCCGCCGCCATTACACTATCACCCCGCCGAGGTATGTTTTACTTGCGCTCATTTACGCTTCGTTTTTCCATCAGATGTTTCAATATCGAAATAACAAATCAGATTTCAATTCCAGATCACCGCCAGTGGCTCCACCGCCAACGCATTTATCGGATCGGTTTGCAGTGCCGAGGAGACCTCGCGGATTCTCGCCGAGGGTCTTCTGGGCTTGGTACTGGCGAGCGCTTCACGCTGCACTTAGGTTTACCCGAGCAGATAGTCTTGGTGTACCCTCCTGAGCATATAAGGGATACCGAGAGATTCACCGCTGAGCAGATGGCGGACTACACCATTGGCTGGGATGCGAGCGACTACAGGGGCGAGGGTGATTACTCGGAGTACATCCAGACCTTCATCATGCGACCTCTGGGCGGCGGCCGCCGAGCTGAGAGAGAGAGGCCTGCAGCGCCGGTGACTGGAGTAGGAGCGTCAAGGAGAGCTCGAGTCCGTGGTAGAGGCGGAGTTCAGAGAGGGCGGGGGACCGGCTGGCCTGCTTTGCCCACGTCACTGACTTTCAGAGGGCAGGGTGGGGCGACCTACCAGATCCCCTTTGCTCCTCTGCCGGCTGATCACGAGTTGGTCGGTGTCCCCGACTTGCCTCCGGTATGTATTACTTCATTTCTCATCTTGTACTGTTATTTCATTTTAGTTTATTTTGATATTCCGCAGAATATTGATGTATCTGATATTTTTGCAGGCTTCCTCCGAGTACACCCGGCAGTCATTGGAGATGAATGCCTCCATGATGGGATGCTACAGCGGACCTTCGACCTCCTGGCCCTTTACAGCATTCCGGTATGCTCTTCTGACCGCAGTCTCAAACCATACATAAATTGTTTCACATAATCTGATGCACAACACAACACCTGATAAACTGCTCACAACATTCATACACTATATTCACACACTGTACTCATACAATCGATTCTCAGACCGATAAACTACTTCAGACTTCACAGATCAGATCAGACTATAATCAGATTCGTGACCGATTCACCGCTTCACTAAGACTCACAGACTCAGACTATATTAATCGATTTTATATTGATTTATCGCCACTAGATTCACAGATCGCACTCATACACGATTCTCGTGACCGATTCACCGCCACGACATTCTGATGTATTCGTTTTTCATGCTTTTTTAGCCTCCCTTCCAGATTCCTCCAGTGGGTGGCGCTCCAGCTGGGCCTTCTGTTTCCACTTGGGATGGCAGAGCATACCCCCGCACCAAGGGGAAGCGCACTCATGTCGGGAGTAGCTCGCGGGCTCCAGTCCTAGACGATGAGTCAGAGGCAGAGGCGGAGGCGGAGTCATCTGAGGAGGAGACCCGGGACAGCTCGGGCTCGGGCTCAGAGGGTGATGCTCCTGGACTTCTGCCCAGGAAGAGGGCGAGGACGGATCCCTAGGCGTGAGACCACTGATGCTGCTTCAGATTTTGGTTACTTTTTCTTTTCCTTCTTTTGTACCTTTTCTCTTTTTGGTAGTTAGATTACCTTGTACTGCCGCAGGCAGATTTTTGTTTTCCTCAAAACTTTGTACTTGAAAAAGATTATATGAAATGAAACAAACTTTTTGTCTAAAAGTTGTTATATTTGTGTATCTCATGCATTGCATCGCATTACATCATATCATATTACATCTCAATGTAAATGAAATTGGTCTATTGTCTGAAAATTGAGCACTTGTAAATTGAGCACTTGTATCAGAATAATCGGATGACCATCCAAAGAAATAGCAAAACAACCCAAGCAAAACACCGCTTAACTCAACACACGTTTCATACTCTATTGGGGAGTAATCAGATACAAATTATAACACAAGATTTGGTTCATTCTACACACAAAGAAACCTCAACAAACAGCCCGAATCTGACAAGACGGACTACGAAAGCTGAAACAGTTGCAGTTGAAACACACTCGGATGCCCCAAATTTTCCCTTTTCTTCTTTTGTTTCGCATACAATGTAGAAAATGGCACAGCACTCTAAGCATAAACGATTTCAATTTTTGAAGAGGGGTTCTGCAACTGGGGTATCGAGCCTAAAACCGAACACAGCGGGAAAGACTCAAACAAAAGATGAGCGGCCTGGACACAACGAGGCACGCTCAGAAACGACTCAAGACAAAAGTTAAGGTAAACAAGACAAAAGACACGACACACAGACGTGTTTATAAAAATAAAAGACCTCAAATCTCAAGGAGCCAGTTCCTCCGGGTATATTCCCACCCTTTTCTGATTTGTGATTCTCACATCGCCGCCTCGTGCCCGGTTTTTCTCTCAAAACCCTCTTGCTCACTTCTTCGCCGACACCTCTATTCTTTATTCTCTCATTTTTTATCCCTTCCCAGGGTGATTGATGAATGAATAGGGAATTGCGGGTTCATGCCCAACACCGTTAGCCCACGGCTATTTCTTCTGGCGGATAGAGTGCCTTTCTGGAAAGTATGTTGATGGCGGGGAAAAGACAGCACACCTGACTCAATTGCGCCCCTACTTCGTCACTTTGACCATTTTTTTTTGTTTTCTTCCTAAAACAGTTTTGACCAAAATGAGAGTTGGATTAACATACCTGTCCGATTTTTGAATTGAAAATCATACAAGTCAGGCTGTGAGCACTGAAAATTTTCCTTTTGGGGTCCAAGAAATGGTCCGGTTTTGAAAAATGAAATAGTTTTCGAGAAAGTAGTCAACTTCAGTAAAAATTTTCAAAAACTATTTTTTGCAAACAGTCAATGCTCAACGAACACGGCACTCACCCTCGAGATGTGCAACCTCGGATCGGAGGTAACGGAAAATTGCCCCCTGCTTAAAGCGATAACTCGCGGCAACGGAAAGTTGCCCCTTGCCTGGATGGTGCCGCAAAGATGTCAGAACTCGCTTTTATCAACGATTTACTAACTCAAGACGACAATCAACCAATATATGGACACAACATCAGAAGAGCAATGGTGGCTGGACTTCAAGATGAAGTTGCCTACGTATCCCAAACATGGGAATCAAGCATTACGTAGTTCCGGTTAAGGTACACTCGGGTATTAACCTTCACTTTTTAGGCTTTAATTTTTGCCAAGGCGCCTGTTGCAGGTTTTCGACCTTGCGAGCTCATTTTTCTTCTTTCTTTTTTCTTTTTTTTAATTCAATTTTTTTTCATCATTTTTTTTTTTTGGCCTGGGTCACCCTTCCGGGTTTCCGGCCCAGCAAGCCTCTCAAAGGGTAAAAGTGTAACAAGTCCATGCCAAATGGTTTTGAAATTGAAACCTTCTGTATTTGGGAGAGTGATTACTGTGTTGATTTGCAGAAGAATCCATCACGGTTGCTTTACGAGCTTTTTCAGTGAGACCTAACCTTCTTGATCTAATTTTGGTGCCTCTTGCTCGAGGGTAGCTTCAAATTGGGCCACACAGGCCTTACATGGCAGTTAACTGTTGAACGTTTTGAACGGATTCCAGGTTCGCAACAGATAGATTGAATCTCAAGGCTGAGAGCGATCTTGGGCTGTACAATCTCAAGAGCAATTCCACACAAGTTTTCACAGGACCGCGCAAAACATTTTGTTTTTGAAAGTTTTTAAGAAAGCGACAAATCGCTCGCGCTGAAGATAATGTGGAACCAGTCTGGATCAAACCAGGATCCTTCTCAGTACTCACGCTGACAAGCATGATTTCATTCATTAAAAGTTTAGCATATCTATCTTTCTCTCAAGAATGATCAAAGTTTTGCAAAACCCGAGGAATTGCTTCATCTTCGTTTTTATCACTGCAGTGTTTGAAAAGGGTTTTTTGAAAAGCTTAGGTCATTACAATGACATTCAGGGCACAAGAGAGTAGGTAGAATGTACTGTCGTTCCATTCACATCCTCTGGCACAACTAGCTTAAACAGCAACGAGTACGGAAACATGATAGCCGCAGCTGTTTCATTCAGATTCCCTGACTGTGACTGGCTCCTCAACCGAGACAGACTCAAAAGGAAAAACAAAAGGATAATTACAAAACGGTGTTCGAGGCAACAACCTTGGAATCACCTGACATTCTATACAAAGGGGACTGACTCGCTATAACAGATGCACTGCGGAGCAAAAAGGATCGACCTGCATAATGAGACAGACTCAAAATAAAACAAAGACCGACTCGACACTCAAGCTAGATTTTACAAAACTAGCATTCGCAGATGCTCAAAAATGCGTGCCAGACGCCACATCAAAAACACTAGGCGCCGCTCACAAGTGGTCCAACCCTGATCACATACTTATAGTATCTGCATCCTCAAAATCCAATAGCTGGGTAGTAACGGACTTGGCTGAGGTGGGCGGGAGGATAACCTCGTTGTCAATCAAATCTTGCACCTCATGACGGAGGCGGAAACAATTGTCGGTAGCATGGCCTGCTCGGCCGGTGGTACGCTAGAGATCGAGTAGGGTCATGAGTAGCAGGGAGGTTTTTCGGGAGAGGCCGAGGCTCCAAGGGCTTAAGGTGTCCTTTCGCAAGGATCCAAGTGCCTTGGACAATGGCATATAGAGAGCATGGAAGACCTCGCGCCTCGCGTGTACTTCGGTGTTGAGTATTCTTGCTAGATGCACTAGCAAACGGGTCGGCAGGCGTGGCCTTGGGTTTCTGATCCTTCCCGGATATAGGGTTGGGAGCGGGAAGAACTGTTCTGGCATGACGGGGCCTATCCCGACTTTCTAACTGACTTGAACTACCCTTAGGTGGAGCGGAAAGCGCCCTTCATGTTTTTGCCATAATCAGAATATCTGTTGCTTGTTCATCCCCTGCTTAAAGCCTCGATCGCCACAAGAGCTTGTTCGATTGATCTAAGATTCCGCCTTCATTTTGCCTTTGTCTCGGCCTCACTGATCTAGGATTTGGATTGGTATGTCGTTGCCATAGCCGAGGCTATCTCCTTGGCTAAGTTCAATCACAATCCGCCCTAACAATGGAGCCTCGGGTATAAAACTCCCAAAGATATGGTGCGGCCGGTGGCGGCCGATATCCCGTAAGCGAGATCTCGCCATGGACCTTGGAGATCACCTATCATCCCCATTAACTCGAATGTGGTGGGCTCATGAGCTCGATATAGCCGGGGTCTGCAGACTGCGCGCAACCGCGATCCGGTGGACGCGCACATCGACATTGGTCTCACTTTGCAGAGTGATCCCTTGATCTAATGCAGCTGTCATAACCACTATCTCTTCCGAATTCTGCGTCATCGTAAGTCCTGCCTCAGCAAGGGGGAACACTGACTATTCTAGAACCCTCTGAACCTTGAAAGGAAAAAAAAAAGCAAGCAGCATTTCAGCCCAAACGGATCAAACGCAAGTGCAACCAAACAACTTTATTCTATTATCGATCATCGCTCCCCGTAAATTATCGGCCCAAAACATCAATCGATACGCCAGATATAATTGATTCTATCAAATACTGAAATTGGTGCTCTCGGGTATGATACTCAAACTTTGCAAACTGATGTGTGTGTTCCTGCAGAGATACACTCTAAAAGCACATAACAAGTAGAGAGAGCAAAAACACCCTATGTTGGGGTAGGGTTTCGCCCTATTTTGTCAGGAGCTAAGGTTTCACTACGCACACAGCGGTTTCAAACAACCTAGCATCAGGTAAGCAACCTGTCCTAGTTTGGAATGGTCACTATGGATTCCGAATATGCACTAGGTCAAATGGTCAAAGGGTGCCTTAAAACCGGGTTTGTGTTCCCTATATCGCAAAGCCCAAGAACCGGTTAGCCTTATGGCATGCTTTGACAAAGTCATGGCTCCGGCAAACTGCTCAGGAATAGCAGATGGCCAACACGGTGTCCTAGGCGCACCAATGCACATGCAATGCAAAGAAACACATAAGTGTAGTCAAAAAAGGATATCACGAGTTCGAGTCAAGCACTCTAAACTCCCTAGCAGAGTCGCCAGAAACTGTAACAACGCCCGCAGGGGACCTCGCTACAGTTCGGACTCGAGTTGTGTCACGGTTCTTAATCTTGAACCAAAGAGTCCAAATCTGGCAAATCGTTTTGATAAAATAGATTTTTGAAAAGAATTGCCAAACATGGACTGCTTTGCCAGATACAGAGTCGCTACCTAAATATTTTATTTTGGGAAATTTAGGAAACCCAGACTCGGTGCCAAAGGCCACGGTCCGCTATCACCAAAGTTGCCTCGACTCGAGCTTGGGTACGATTGGGAAGGTCACTATGAGCACTCTCTCGCCTCATTCAAGACCGCCTCTACTAACCGTGATATCCGTTTTTGAAAACGTTATGTGTTCTTATTCCAGTTATTAGCCTAGAATTACTATGTTATGCGCACAGCAAACAAGTATAGACTAGATCGCCTAATTTGGAAACAAGCATTGCATATCCGTTTGTTTTAGAAAATGCTTTGGGATTTGCTACTCGTAAGTAGGCTAAATGATGGATTTCAATGAGTTGTTCCAACTCAGGCAATCCAGCCTTCACCCACAGGTATTCAGGTAGTTTATCTCACATATGCATCTAGGCACATGGTAAGCATGCTGTCATGATAGCACTCACACGCATGCGGTATGTTAAAGTATGAAAATACTTACATCAGACTACAAAACAATAAACTAGTTAGCGATATGCATGGTCCTAGTTCATGTCAAATTGACTAATGCAACGATACGTAATGCAATTAGGTAGGCTCGCTAACCTAAACATGTCATGTGAAATGCAATCAATTGATGTACGTATTCAATTTGGAATTGAAGTACAAATTCAGTTAGCATGATGCGCTGAGCTTGGTGCATGTAAGACAAGTGTAGGGATGCACGCATGCATAGCATAATGTATGCTAATTTAAACATGCCCTAATCTACTATCATAAGTGGGTAAATAAAAGGGAAGAAAGAAGTGGGGATTGGAAGACATGCACACACACGCACCCACACTAATTATAGATTCGCCCTCGCCCGGAGGGACCAAATAAATATACAAATTAATTAACCTACAAGCTAATTAATTATTACAGACCACTTAATTAATTTACAAATTAACTAAGCTAAGGAAAGCAGTAAAGTCCTCGGGAAGCGGGTCCAATGCAATGCATGCTCGGTCTTGCTCGGAAGTGCACTGCCATGCATAGACTGCCTCTGTTTTCCCTGCTCTGCCCCTCTGAAGACTGTCAAAGTCTCAGAATTACTTTCCTAGACATTGGAAGACACCACCGACTGAGTATAATTTCCACCGGCCGCCAAATATGATCACCGGCCACCTTTTTGTCTATCGGCCACTGATGGACGGCCGGTCGGCACTATGTGTTGCCGGTCGGCCAAAAATGCTTGCTGAACCTGCAACTTACAGCAGCAGAGGACGAGGCATAGCATGGCAATGCATTTCAAGCAATATATGCACTAATCACACTCCTTATCATGTTAAGGACTCAAAGGAGGATGTGCCTCGATTCTCGGACCACCAATCACGCATTTCCATACATGATGGCCCAAAGAATCAAGTGTGCAACTTCAATTTCAAATGAATGCAAACCAAATAAGCACACAAGGAGGTCCAACCTCAATCATACTCATCTCAAGAGGTCTAGCACACATGCTAATGCAATGCAATCCTAGGCATGTTGACTAGTATGCAACCATGGCAATGCAAATAAGCATACAAGCTAACAAGCATACAAGACATGAAACATCAATGTTAACCAACAAGCATGCAAGATGCAATGTGGATGTCCAAGCATGCAAACAAGCATGTGACTTCATTCAATCATGCAAGTTCCAACATGCAACAACTTACCAATATACTACAACACACAAGGAGCATATGCAACCAACGAAGGGATGGACTTAAACGTGATTTAGGCAGCTCTAAATAGGCCTAAAAAAAGGGCAAAAATGCTAAGTACATGAAGGCAAATGTTCATACAAACATACATAGATACATGGTTCAAGACTTAAGCATGAAGCAACTTTAAACACATTTAAAAGGGACAAACATGAATTAATGGCATGCAACCTAAGCTCTGAAATCATGTTATAAAATGATGCCAAGTCAATTTAAACAAGATAGCAAAACATGCCACAATGGCCTAAGTACTTAAGACAAGCCACGGAAGCTTAATCCAAGGTCAAGTCCACCAAGCCTCACAAGGCTAAGGGGACTTAAAACAAGTCAAAGGCAGACTTAAACAAAGCCAAGGGTGCACCTAGATGACATCTAAGTGGCTCAAGTCCAAGGCATGCACAATGGCCAAAACATGGAGCATTCAACACAAGCTTTCAAAGCATTAAAGAGGTGTCCAAAGCAAGCAGACAAGCATATCTTAGGGACTGAAATGATGTTACAAATGGTGCCAAACCAACTAAACCGAAGCAAGTAATGCAAGCTAGACACTTACACACTTAAGGCCAACAAACCAAAAATGCAAAGGCTACACAAAGCATGCCAAGATCGACCCAAACAACTATGGACAGACCTTAAACATGGTGAAATAAGCACAAAAGCTTCACAAGACCAAACCTAAAACATGCTAGAATAAGGGTTTACAACCTAGGACATGTTAAGGCATCAAAGTGGCATTACATGGCATGTATGTTAAACTAACATGGTGTATCAAAACCAACACACAAAAATGTTATATCATGGCATAATAAGCATAAAAAGCAGCTATGGCATGATCAACAAACACTCAAACATGATGCTCCCTCAAGAGGCCAAAAAGTGCCATTTTTAAGGACAACAAGGAGAGGGGGTGGCCCTCTCCTTCTTGGGACTTCAAGGTACCATCCTTACCACTGAAATCCCTCAAGATTTCAGTGGTGAGGAGGCCCAAACACCACAGTCCCGAAGCTCACTCGAAATAGCACAAAATGGGGCCTCTCAAGGCTTAAGAGGGGTCAAACACCTCCAAACCACAAAACACTCTAAACAAAATATTTAGAGGGCCCAAAAATAGAACTTTTATGTATTAAACACTAAGCTTGAAAACAGTTCTAAGATGGTCAAAAATACAATGCAAAAGTGGGGTAAAAAAAGGACTAATGTCTTACCCTTTTAGACCACCTTCAAAAATGGTGGACCAGCAGCCCCTTGAGCTCCAAACCAGCTTCAAAGCTCCAAAACAAGCCTCAAGAACCTCAGTTCCAAGAGGATGGTGTGATGGTAGGTGTTTGTGTACAAAACTAAGCCTAAAACACACACAATGGCAAGAGAGGGAGAGATATAGATATAGGTTAGATACACTAACTTAAACCCTAAAACCAGAGTCTTCTCACTCTCTTCTCCAACTTCTCTAACCCTAGAACAAGGTAGAGAGGGTCTCCTCTTATAGAGGAGCCAATCTTGTAAAGCTTACAAGGTAAGCTAACAAGAGGGCCATCCCTCCATACACGTGTATGGAGGGGAAGCAAATGCAAGACAACTGTGCTAAAATATCTGCAAAAGTAGATGCACAGTAGTCGGCCGGCCAAAGATGTCATTTTGACAAAATTTACTGCCGACCGGCAACAAAGAATGTCGACCGGCAACATACATTGCCGATGGCATAAAACCCTGGCCGGTGGCCTCTAGCCACGGCCAGTGATGTGTGGGGATGCCTCACAAGGCATTCTCTGCCTCTCCAAGGCAAAACACAAGTGTTTGGTGCAAAACCAGACACTAAACGGTCGAGTTCGGAGATCCTGAGGCAAGGCGCGTAGACGAGACCTCCGGAAACTCCAAACGAACACAAACATGGATAATCCCGGGGTGTTCAAACGGTGACGTCCAAGTCTTGAGGACGGTCAAAAATGGGGTGTCTACAGTTGCCCCTCTTTGACAGAGCTCGAAAGTCATAACAATGTCGAGAGTGAATGTCAAAGTCCAGAGACGACCCATTTTTGAAAAGGCCGAAGACTTAGACAAACATGCAAGAAAAATGGGGTGTCTACACCCCTTTCTTGCTCTCTGTTGTAGCAAATTAGAAACCAGCAGTCTTTTGGAGCTTCGTACAATATTCCGGGCTTAATTGTAAACAGAGGCTAATTGGGGCATCGCAATGGATTTCCACGCAAGGCAACTCAAGCATGCATCATTCATCATTCGGAACAGAGCTGAGGCAGTCCATAAATTTGCGTGCTAGTTTATTGCTTTCCTAGTTAAATCTGTTAATTAATTAGAGTTTTGTATTTATTTGGACCCTTCGAGCGAGGGCACAATTGTAATAAGTGTTCGTGCATGCATGTCTTCCAACCCCACGTCTTTCTCCCTTTTATTTATCAACTTATGATGGTTAGATTAGGGCATGTTTCAATTAGCATACAGTATGATAGCATGTTTGCATTCATTCATCTATTTTGCATGCACCGGGCTCGGCGCATCATGACTCACTGCATTGTATTTCAATTCCAAGTTGAATACTTGTTAGCTGTAGCATCCCATATGCCATGTTTAGAATAGCCGAGCCTATCTTAGTTGCATTTTGCATGTGTTGCATTAGGCATTTCTGTATAGTTAGGATCATGCATGGATTTCTAATATAGTTTCTGTTTTAGCTTGGAGTACTCGGTAAGTTTTTATGCTTTAGCATCCTTGCGTGCGTGTGAGTGACTGCCATGATAGCATGCTTACCATGAGGCTATATGCTTATGTGATATATCTGCCTGAATGTCTGTGGGTGAAGGTTGGGTTATTTGGATTGGAACAATTCATCCACTGTGAATTTTAAGCCCACTAGATAGTGGCAAAACCATGTTTTCTAAGCCCACCCAAGGGTGGCAAAATCTGCATTTTAAGCCTATTTGCGAGTAGCAAACCATCTTTCAAAAACAAACATGAAATGTTTTGTTCCAATTCAGGCGATCCAGTCTATACTTGTATGCTGTGCGCATCACAGTAAATCTAGGCTAATAACCGGAATAAGAATGCATAATGTTTTCAAAACTAGATATTATAGTTAGTAGAGGTCGATCTTTGATCGGGCGAGCGGGGGTGCTCACGAAGTGACCTTCCCCAATCGTACCTAAGTTTTCGAGCTGAGGCAACTTTGGTGATGACGGACACATGGCCTTAGGCACGAGTCAGGGTTTCCTAAATTTTCCAAAAATAAAATATTTAGGTGGCGATTCTGTATCTGGCAAAGCAGTCCATGTTTGGCACTTCTTTCAAAAATCTGTTTTCTCAAAACGATTTGCTAAATTTGGACTCTTTGGTTCAGATTGAGAACCGTGACAATTTTAGTCTGAACTGTAGTGAGCCCAAAATGAATAGAACAAGACTCATCCTCCCGGGGCGTTCGGGGACGTCTACAGGTGCGTGTGTGTGTGCATGTCTTCCAACCCCACGTCTTTCTCCCTTTATTTAACTGCTTTCGATGGTTAGATTATGGCACATTTTGATTAGCATATCCTTATGTTTTGCATGCGTGTATCATTCATTTGTCTTGTATGCACCGAGCTCGGCGCATCATTCAAACTGCATTATATTTCAATATTCTTACTTAAATACGTGTATCAAAGTGTTGCATTCATATGCCATCTTAGATAGCCGAGCCTATTTAATTGCATTGTTGCATGTGTTGCATTAAGCATGTTAGCATAGTTAAGATCATGCATGATTTCTAACTAGTTTTCTGTTTTGGCTTGGAGTGCATTGTAAGTTTTACGCTTTAGCATCCTTGCATGAGTGTGAGTGTTGTCATGACAGCATTTTTGCCATGAGGCTATTTGCTTATTTGCTTAACTGCATGAATGCCTGTGGATGAAGGCTTTGTTGCTTGAATTGGAACAATTCAATAAATGTGAGTTTTAAGCCCACTTTGCGAAGTGGCAAATCATGTTTTAAGCCCATTTGAGGGTGGCAAATCCGCGCTTTAGCCCACCTTAAGGGTGGCACTTTCAAACTATTTTCGAAAACAAACATGAATTGATTTGTTCCAAGTCTTGTGACATAGTCTATACTTGCTTGCGAGCATCACATAGTAAGTTAGCTAATAACTAGAATAAGAACACATGTGATTATAAAATAACATATCACACTTAGTAAAGGCTGATCCTTTGATCAGGCAAGCGGGGGTGCTCATTTTAGGACCTTCTCCTCTCGTACCCAAGTTCCCGAGCCGAGGCAACTTTGGTGATGACGGACACGTGACCTTTGGCACGAGTCAAGGTTTCCTAAATTTTCCAAAAATAAAATATTTTGGTGGTGACTCTGTAATCTGGGAAAGCAATCCATGTTTGGCACTTTTTCATTCAAATTGATTTTCCAAAACCAATTGCCAAATTTGGACTCTTTGGTGTTTATCAATCTCACATTGCACTTTGTGAGATTAGATTCAGAACCGTGACAGGAGTTCGAACTGTAGTAAGACCAATTCGCGCCCTCTCCAAAAGGGGGGCGTGTAAAGAAAGTCGGGTTTACACCAGGGCTGTGCTACCCAAAAAGTTCAAGGCACCGTCGTTCACCCTCTACGACAAAAAATCAGACCCCACTAATTACATTCGTCATTACAAGCAAGCGATGGCACTCCATGCTGACGACGAAGCCCTCATGTGTTGGATATTTCCAAGCAGTCTGGAACCACTGGCCATGAGATGGTACTACAAACTGGAGCCGACATCAATTAAGAGCTTCCACCAACTCCAAAAGTCATTCAGGGCGAGATTCATCACTAATGAGGTCCAACCCAAGCAAGCCGATTCTCTCTGGGCCATGCAAATTAAACCAGAAGAAACTCTTTGTGAATACTTGGCCCGTTATTGGGAGTGCTTTAATCTGGTAGATGATGCTTGCAATGATTCCATGGCCATTACCGCCTTTAAGATGAGATTGCATCCTGATAGCCCCCTTCGCAGTTCATTAACCAGGCGTCCCTTCAAAACCGTCTGGGCATTAATGAAGAAAGTCGAAGAATACTGCAAAGTGGAAGACGATGCCCTTCGAGTCAAAGCCGGATGCAAAGCCATTAAGACGGCTACGTCAGGAATTGTTCAGCCGATTAGCGCTGTGCCGTCAAGAAGCCCCGAGCAGTGGAATCGACCTAAACGAGATAAAAGGCATGACTCGCACCGATTAAACGACCAATGTTCATATCGAGCTAATGAACAATATCAAGTGGATAGCAGACGCACAAGGCGTTCAAGAAAGAAATACACAGAGCTGACAGAGCTGATCAATAAGATTCTGTTGAAAGTACAACACCTTCTGCTCTTCAAGTGGCCGCCCAAGATGATGGGACCTCCCGATGTGAGAAGACATGATAAATGGTGTGAATATCATAAAGACCATGGTCACGACACTGATAGTTGTTATTCATTAAAAGATCACCTTGAAGAGTTGGTGCAAGACGGTCGTCTTACGCAATACGTCCGAAAGAACAATTCAACAAATACAGTAGCTCTACGGCCGAAGTCACCTTCTTTTGGTTGTAATTCATATGATATACAAATACCGGTACACTCAGTGCACATAATCCAGTTGTCGTCTAGCCCCCATAGCACTTTGACGCCAGCAAAACAGCCACACGACACTAGAAGGATTAGTTTCGATGACAGTGATTTAGTTGGAGTGACCCACTCCCACACTGATCCCCTCATCATCGAGCTACATGTAAGCAGATTCACCATCGAGCATATTCTCGTTGACCAGGGCAACACTTTGGAGATAATGTATCACAAAACTTTTGTCAAACTTGGTTTTACCGATTCGGACTTGTCTCCAGCTGACTACCCGTTATCCGGCTTCAATGCTAACCCGGAGTATCCTTTGGGCAAGATCACACTACCAGTGCGGGCTAGTACCAGATCAATCGACGTAGAATTTCTAGTTGTCAAGCTCCCTTCACCGTATAATCTGATAATAGGTAGAACTTTGTTACATATAATGCAAGCCGTGCCAAGCAACTATCACTAACTGCTCCGTTTTCTGACTGAATGGGGTATTGAACAAATTCGCGGCTCTTAGAAATCAGCGCAGGCATGCTATCTTCTAGCTACAAAAAGACCAAAAGAACTAGAAGTGCATTCAATTGAGGTACTGGATAGGGAGATCCTCGAAGACATTAGGAGGATCCCAAGTGAAAAAGCAACCGAAGCCCTGCATCTGATCGAAATTGACGGAAATCTTGACAAGTTCTTCATGATCAACGCTTCCTTGGATAAAGTTGAAAAGCAGGAGTTGGTAGCCTTCTTACTCGGTAATATTGATGTATTTGCATGGTCCCCATACGAGATGCCAGGAGTAGACCCATCAGTGGCCCAATACTGCTTGAACGTCGATCCGAAATGTAAGCCAATTTTTCGGAGAAGTCGGCGGTCAACCACGGAGCATGCTTCGACCATCGTTGAAGAAGTAGATCAGTTACTTGAGGCTGGGGTGATTCACAAAGTAACTTATCCTATATGGTTGTCTAATACTGTGATCGTCAAGGAGAAGAATGGCTCTTGGCTTGTCTGTGTGGATTTTATGGATTTGAACAAAGCTTGTCCCAATGACTGTTTTGCCTGCCCAGAATAAACCAACTCGTAGATGCAACGGCACATCATCAAGGCATGAGCTTTTTGGATGCCTACAGATGCTATCATCAAATTTCCATGCATCCGGAGGATCAAGAAAAAAACCGCATTCCTCACCCCAAGAGGAACCTATTGCTACAAAGTCATGCCTTTTGGGCTGAAGAATGTGGGGGCAACTTATCAAAGACTAGTGACTTCCATGTTCAAGGAACAACTTGGCCGTAACATGGAAGTATACATCGACGATATAGTGGTCAAATCCAAGGAAAAGAAGTCCTATCTAGCTGATTTTTCAAAAACATTCGGCATCTTACGAAAGTACAAGATGAAATTAAACGATTCTAAGTATGCATTCGCATTGATCCGCTAAATTCTTGGCTACATCATTAACCACGGAGTCGGCCAATCCAAGACAAATCACTACAATTCTAGAGCTTGGATCTCCTCGGTCAGTCAAAGAGGTTCATAAGCTAATGGAGATAGCCGCCGCGCTCAATAGGTTTATCACCGCTCCACGATTCATTGTCGACAATTTTTTCACACACTCGACAAAGGCGAGCATTTGATTAGATTCTTGAGTGCCAGTCGCATGGACAACTGAAGTCTTATCTCCAATCAGTACCACTCTTGGCAACACCAGCGGCCAGTGATCCATTCATCTTGTATCTGGCAGTATCCGACCGGACGGTCAGCGCCGTACTGATAAGGGAAGAACTTGGGGAGCAGCGACCAGTTTACTATGTGAGTAAGGCTATGGCCGATGCCAAAACACATTATCTTCCATTAGAAAAGCTTATCCTTGCCCTCGTCATGGTTGCAAGAAAACTGATGCACTACTTTCAGGGGCATACCATTGAGTACTAACGCAATATCCTCCGGTCGGCGCCATGAAGCGTCGAGGCGCATCTCGAAATGGGCTCCTGAACTCGGCCAGTGTGATATCCAGTTTCTACCTAGAACTTCCATCAAAGGGCAAATGCTTGCCGACTTTGTAGCCAAGTTCACAGAATCCCTCGCCGACTTTAAATCTGATCAAGTGCAAATTGAGCCCAACTAGAGAATGTATGTTGGCAACGTTTGGCAGATGTATTACGACAGGTCATCCAACCAGCGTGGCAGTGGGGCTGGCGTAGTAATCATGACCCCCGAAGGGGTAATAATTGAACAGACCATCTAATTGGGATTCGACGCATCAAACAATGAGGCGAGGCCAATAATGGCTTGATCGCCCGCGAAATGCACTTCACCTCGGTGCGTGATGTCTGCTTGTCTTCTGTTACTCAAAGCTAGTAATCAACCAATTGAAAGGGGAATATGTAGGCAAAAATGACCGCATGGTAGCCCATTTGAAAACGGCAAATTCTTTGCTCGCGAAATTTGATCACCACGAACTGAATCAGATAACCCGAGATCAGAACACGTATGCAGTTGCCCTGGCTTGCTTAGCCTCTGCTATTAACTCAGAAATTAAGCAGACAATCGAAGTAAGGTTCGTCCTTGAGCCAAGCATTGCCTCTTCAGAATCAGTTCAGGTCAACGATATCGAACCAGGTCTGAGTTAGATAAACCCTATCGCCGCATTCCTATCTTCAGAGCATCTCCTGATGGATAAGAAAAAAGCACAAAAACTGCGAAACAAAGCCCTCTGATACTATTTGGATCCGCAAGGGAAGCTCTACAAAAAATCTCTTTCCGGACCGTACTTAGAGTGTGTTCACTGGGATAAAATAGAGGAACTTTTGTCTGAAATACATGAAGGCAATTGCGGTGCCCATTCGGGGTGGATGTTCTCTAGCTCATTGCGCCGTATCGCAGGCGTACCACGGGCCCTAGGCAACAGGCAATTCCTAATTATTGCGATGGATTATTTCACAAAATGGGTCGAAACGAAAGCACTAACACATATTCGAGATTCTGACGTTAAACGTTTTGTATGGAAAAACATCATAACAAGGTTCGGCATACCAGGAGCACTTGTTTCTGACAGTGGTACCTAGTTTGATTGTGGTGTGTATCGAGAATTGTGCAACACTTATGGTATCTGACCCTACTTTTCCTCGTCGGCTTACCCCCAAAGCAATGGTCAAGCGGAGGCCACAACCAAGGTTATTTTGGACGGCATCAAGAAAAGGCTGGAGAAAGCTAAAGGCAGATGGGTTGAAGAGTTGCCCAGTGTGCTGTGGGCTCATCGCACTACTCCGAGGCGATCCACTGGGGAAACGTCGTTTGCTCTATGCTTTGGAACCCAGACAATCATCCCCCTGGAGATCAGCCTCCCAACCTTGAAATCGAAGGTTTTTGACATAGGCCGAAATGACATGATGTTGCCCTTGGACTTGACTCTGATTGAAGAACGCCGAGACCGCGCCCTTGCATCTATGGCACGATACTAGCAACAGCTTGCTAAGTTGTACAATCAACGTGTTCAGCTACGTCATTACACACCAGGAGAATTGGTTCTCAAGAGATTGCTTCCCATTGCTAGGAATTTGGATGACGAAAAATTGGGTCCTAACTAGGATGGCCCTTATCAGATTGACTCAATCGCAGGGATAGGGGCATATTGGCTCAAAGACATGGATGGAAGAAGCTTGCCAGGTCCGTGGAATTCCACACACTTGCACAAGTTTTATCTTAAGTCAACTTGTACGGCACGACAGCTTGTTTTGATTTTATGCTTTCTTTTTTCAATACAATGTTTTCTCTTGAGTTCTAGTTGTGTCAAAAGCCTCCGAATTTGGAGCGCCCTTCATGAATGACACGTTTGGGCCGATTAAGCCTTCGAATTCAGAGTGCCCTTCGTGAATGACGTTTGGGCCAATATAATTATGCCTTCGAATTTGGAGTGCCCTTCGTGCATGACACGTTTAGGCCGATTAAGCCTCCGAATTCGGAGTGCCCTTCGTGAATGACACATTTGGGCCAATACAAATAAGCCTCTGAATTCGAAGCGCCTTTCGTGCATGACACGTTTAGGCCAATTAAGCCTTCGAATTTGGAGCGTCCTTCATGAATGACACGTTTGGGCCAATACAAATAGGCCTCTGAATTTGGAGCGTCCTTCGTACATGACATGTTTGGGCCGATTAAGCCTCTGAATTCGGAGTTCCCTTCGTGAATGACACGCTTGGGCCAACACAAATAAGCTTCCGAATTTGGAGCACCCTTCGTGCATGACACGTTTGGGCTGATTAAGCCTTCAAATTCGGAGCGCCCTTCATGAATGACGTTTGGGCCAATACAATTAAGCCTCTGAATTTGGAGTGCCTTTCATGTATGACACGTTTGGGTCAATTAAGTCTTCGAATTCGGAGCGCCCTTCGTGACGTTCGAGCTGATTAAGAATCCGAATTCGCAGTGCCCCTCGTGACGTTCGAGCTAATTAAGAATCCGAATTCGGAGCGCCCATCATGAATGATGTTTGGGCCAAACACAAATGAGCCTCCGAATGCAGAGTGTCCTTTGTGCATGACACGTTTGGGCCGATTAAGTCTCAGAATTCGGAGTGCCCTTCATAAATGACACATTTGGGCCAATACAAATGAGCCTCCAAATTTGGAGCACCCTCCGTGCATGACACGCTTGGGCTGATTAAGCTTCCGAATTCAGAGTGTCCTTCATGAAAGATGTTTGGGCCAATACAAATAAGCCTCCGAATTTGGAGCGCCCTTCGTGCATGACGCGTTTGGACCGATTAAGCCTCCGAATTCGGAGCGCCCTTCATGATGTTTGAGTCGATTAAGCATTCGAATTCGGAGCGCCCATCGTGAATGACGTTTGGGCCAGACACAAATAAGCCTCCGAATGTGAAACGCCCTTCGTGAATGACGTTTGGGCCGATTATGCCTCTGAATTCGGAGCTTTTTTCGTGGATATTATGATCGACGTAAAGTATTAGACAACTTGATTTGCAAGGAAGATTGATTACTTTCTACAAACATCAGATAAACTAATATTTATTTTCAGTAAAGAAATTACACTCTTGGAGACATTCAGAATAATATGCTTTATTCAAAAAATCATAAGTGCATGCTTTACAACCAAAAAATAATAATAATAATAATACATCAAAATTATTCAGCTCCGCCTGTGATGCCCCAAAATTTGAGGACATCATAATAAGGTTTAAAACTTAAAATCAATTTGCTTAATTAAAAATCCTCATCAATGTTGCCACCAAATTTATCATCATCCATTAATTTACAACATGGAAACTAAAAGTTCTTAAATTACAACTCCAATCAAATTTAAAACCTTGTCTTAGTACACAAATATAAAAAGAACTAGAGAAAAACTAGAAAACTAAAAAAAATGGTTCATGGAGTTTTGGCACGCTTCAAGCTAACCAGGGTTGAATGTTGCCTTCCTACACCTCGGTGTTTCCTTCGGTTTCTTCGGTACCTGGCATGAAACGCCAGGGCAATGGGAATGCCAATGAGCGACGAGCTCAATAAGATACTACAACCCGAAAATACCCATCCCGATAATAATACTCACCAGTAAAAAACATTGTGTATTAACAGAATAATAAGCAGCATTTAATAAGCATAACATAAATGCCAACAATTAAAATAACAACAACAGATAAATAAATAAATAAATAAATAAATAAATAAAATGGCAAACGGAGATAGTGATTCATCATAAGGAAAATGCACACTTTTCTTTTTAAAGTCACATAGATTTAGTTCATCAGATAAGTTTAAGTAACTCCCCGCGGAGTACTATTTCCACTCAACCGCTAAACAATGGCCACGGGCAATTCTGACTCCCCCTTGGTCAAATATTCAAATGTTACTTACAGTAACTACCAATGATGCCCACGCACCAGGGTTACATACCCGAGTCGTGACATCACGGTCTGCCCCAAGGGAACGGTCTATGTTGTGACACCCGCACCACCAACCTTATATCGCCTCTACACCGAAGAAGAGCCGAAATACCTTCCCGTGCCATGTTAGGGTTCGCAACTCACTTGCGCAAAATTCTAAACTGGGCTCACCCCATCACTTTTAAATTTTAATGTATCTGTTCGATTTCGTGTCTCTTTACGTTGTACAATTCACATGTTGATGCATGTACGAGTTTTAGTTTGAAAACTACAGTGACATAATGTTTAAATAGAACAACACAATTGTATATGACAACCAAAATAAATATGATAGAGTGTCTTAGGATTTATCACAAAATTTCTTAGGAATTCACACACTACTTCTGTCAGCACTGTATATAAAAAAAAATTATGAAACCCATACCAAATGATGTTCAATCATTACAATATTTTAACTAGTGCTAATTCATTGAGTTAGGAAAATATTCCGAGAAGAATACCAGAGCCAAAAACGATTTTTAAAGGGAGAAATAAATTTTGGAAGAAAACTGGTTTTTCTGTGACAGTGAGCTATAGTACTTCCAGCACAGGTAATCTGTGTTGGAAAAATAAGAGCGGCCTCAAACGGTGTCAAAAGAAGGTATGGTTAGAACGGCATGTTAGATCCTTGAGTTTAGAACATGTTTCCAGAAGGATTCGAAGACTGAAATTCGACAGAAGGTGGTCAAATAATTTTTCTAAGAAAACTGGACAGATCTTGTCGTATTTTGGAAAAATTTGCGTTTCTCTCTCGAAACTTAACAAAAAATTTTGAAACCAGCGGCGTTCGAAAGATAACTTAAAAATCTAACTTTTCCGATTTGAACCACTTGAAAATTTATCTTGTGGAATAAACAGTGACTTGGTAAAGTCAGAGTTGCTGCTGCCTCCAAACAGCAATGGAGTAAAAAGATATATTCAGGCCATGAAAATGTCAGCACTGGTGTTCTATGTTCGAAAAATAAAAAGGGTCCTCAAATGGTGTTGAAAAGAGGGATGGTCAGAACGGTTTGCTAAATTTTTGAGTTTAGAACACATTTCCAGAAGAGTGTGAAGTCTGAAAATCAGTCGAAGGAGGTCAAATAATTTTTGTAAGAAAACTGGACAGATTCTGTCACATTTTGGAAGATTTGGCATTTCTCTCTTAATACTTAATGAAAAATTATGAAACCAGCGGCGTTTGAAAGGTAACTTATAAATCTTACTTTTCCAAGTGGTCGTGCAGAAAAATACCATTTGTAGAGAAAATGGGACCTGTTTGAAACTACTGCTTCTGCTGTGTCGTACGCGACACTTAGGGAAAATATTTGTTTCGGTAAGAAAATGGTGTTCAATTATTTTATAAAAATTTTACACAGTGTATAACACCTACATATACTTCCAGTATACACAGATTTTTAATATCAATTAATTTCAAGTTATTAGAGCTCTCTTTTCACCCGATAAAGTGTAAAACAGTGAGAAAAATCTATGCTTCAAGTAAAGGGGGTCATTCTTATCTGATTTTACTCTTTTACAAGATCATTTCAACAATGGAGAATATTAAATACATAAAAACAACAGTAGCTAAGCCATATATTTATATCAAGAAGGAATATGAAATTATAGCACAATGAAATTCTTATCCTATCAAAGTTTTAAACGTGCATAGACTATTTTGCTATAGATGATGACTTAACCATGCTTAGTCTTGCATATATATTATATAAATGCAGTTAGAGGAATCTAAGGGAGGATAGAGGTGATGTATTCTTACCTCAAGAGCCTTTGCAAACACTTCAAAAATTTATTTTGAATTGGAGACCACCAAACACCCTCTCCTCTCCTTTCCTTCCTTTCTACTCTTTCTCCCCTTACTCTTCTTTGCTCAGCCGTGGAGAACACAGAAAAGTGGCTGGAGTGTCCCTATATGTAGGGGCTTTGGAGAATTTATTTTCTCTTATTTTATTTCCTCATCTTGGTTTGAAGTATAGGCTAGGTTTAGAGTATGCTTAGCATGCTTGGCAGCAGCTTTATGGGGAAGAAGACAGCCAAACACTTCTTCTTGCTTGTTTTGGAATTCTAATCTAAAGCTTAGGTGACAGTCAGCAGAGCAGCATGCCGTGGCTGCCCCAAACAAGGCTGGAAGGGCCATCTTTGCTTATTTTCCCTAGGGAGGACTTGGAGAACAAGCATGCAAGTGGTTCAAATTTTTTTTTTTTTTTTTTTTCTTTTGAATTGAAATGAAATTTGTGTCAATATATATATAATTCATTTATTTATTTATTTGTTTACTTATTTAATATTATCATTTTCAACTGGATGGTTTTCTTCCTACTAAATTCTAACTAGCTTAGTATTTAGCTTTCCCTACGGTGTTTTGATACAGAATTTTAATCACATCAAGATAAATAATTTTATTTAAAAGAATTTAACATTGGCATTAATTGTGGTGTTTTTAATATTATAATTTAATAGTTTAATAATCACTATTGATTGACTTAATATTATTATTAATAAACTAATTAGTTGTCTAAAAATTCAGGTTCTTACAACCTATCCCCCTTAAATAATTTCGTCCTCGAAATTTTAACACGTACCTTTATCTTCAAACAACTGAGGGTAATTGGCTCGTATTGCATCCTCTCTTTCCCAAGTAGACTCCTCCACTTCTCGATGCTGCCACAACACTCGCACCAAGTGGATGACTTTGCCCCTTAAGTTCTTTTCTCGCCGGTCCATAATCTTTATAGGCCTTTTCTCAAAGCTTGCATCTTCATTGAGATCAATCTCCCCCCAATTGATAACATGTGAAGGGTGTGGCTCATATTTCCGTAACATCGAGATGTGAAAGACATTGTGCACTGCTGCGAGCTGTGGTGGTAGTGCTAGACGGTATGCTACCTCTCCTACCTTGCTCAAGATTTCAAAGGGTCCCACATAACAAGGTGCAAGTTTTCCTTTCTTTCTGAATCGCGTAATACCTCGACAGGGTCGAACCTTGAGAAAAACATGATTGCCTATCTCAAAAGTTAAGGGCCGCCTCTTTTGATCTGCATAACTCTTTTGGCGACTTTGGGCTGTGATTAGTCGTTGTCTGATCAGTTTTATCTTTTCAGTGGTCTCCTGAACCAGGTCGGGTCCTAGCAAGGTTTCTTCCCCTACTTCTGTCCAACAGACTGGTGATCGACAAGGTCGCCCATAAAGTGCTTCATACGGTGCCATTCCAATACTGGCCTGGAAACTATTGTTGTAAGCGAACTCAACGAGAGGTAAGTGTTTCTCCCAACTTCCATTAAAATCCATAACGCAAGCTCGAAGCATATCCTCCAAGGTTTGTATCGTCCTCTCAGACTGTCCATCTGTTTGTGGGTGAAATGTCGTGCTAAAACATAAATTCGTTCCCATTGCCTTCTGCAAGCTTTGCCAAAATTGAGAAGTGAATCGAGGGTCACGATCAGACACGATACTCACTGGTACTCCGTGTAATTTGATCACTTCTTTGATGAACAATCTACTGAGTGAATCTAACGTATCTGATGACCCGACAGGTAAGAATCGGGCTGTCTTAGTCAGTCGATCTACCACTACCCATACGCCGTCATGTCTCTGTGGTGATTGAGGCAAACCCGTCACAAAATCCATGGTTATGTGTTCCCATTTCCACTCCGGGATTGGTAAAGGTTAAAGTGTTCCTGCCGGTCTTTGGTGTTCAGCCTTTACTTGTTGACATGTCAGGCACTAAGACACAAACTTGGCTACATCCTTTTTCATTCCGCCCCACCAATATTGGCGTTTTAGGTCTTGATACATCTTAGTACCTCCTGGATGTACTATGAATACTGAATGGTGGAATTCCTTAAGTACCCTTTTCTCTTAATGAGTCGTTGCTTGGCACGAACATTCGACCTTGATATTTCAAACTCCCATCAGTGTAGATTTCCCCAACCATGCATGGTTTCACTAGATTCCATTTGTGCCTTAATGAATGCTATCTCCTGATCGTACTTTTGTAATTCAAATATCTTGCTCAAAATTTTAGGCGTAGCAATCTGAGCACCAAGGTAAGCCCTTTCATCTTGAACCTCCATCTGTACCCCAAATTCATCGAGCATTCCAACCATATTTCATTCTTTAAGTGCTAAACTAGCAACAATTCCTCTATTCTTGCGACTTAGCACATCTGCCACCATGTTATCCTTGCCGAGATGATAAGAAAGGGTAAATTGGTAATCCTCAAGGTACTCCGTCCAGCGTCTCTGACGCATGTTCAAGTCATTTTGGGTGAACAGATACTTCAAGCTTTTGTGATCGGTGAATATCTCAACCTTTTCACCATACAGGTAGTCTTCCAAATTTTGAGTGCATGAACTATAGCTACTAACACCAAGTCATGAGTGGGATAATTCTTCTCATGGTTCTTTAATTGCCTTGATCCAAATGCCACCACCTTGCCATTTTGCATCAACACGCACCCTAGACCTTCCTTGGAAGCGTCACAATACACATTGTACCCAACGTCACGCTCTGGTACTATGAGAATATGGGCACTCGTCAATCTTTTCTTAAGTACTTGGAATGAATTTTCACAAGACTCGTTCCATTCAAACTTCACTCCTTTTTTTTTTTTTTTTTTTGAGTCAAGCGTGTCATTGGTTTGGCCAATCTTGGGAAGTCCTGAATGAATCTTTGATAGTAACCGGCCAATCCTAAGAAACTACGAATCTGAATGTGTTCTTAGGTTGCTTCCATTCTCATCGCTTTCTACTTTAGTTGGGTCCACCGATACTCCCTTTTCAGACACCACATGACCCAAAAACTTTACTTCCTCCATCCAGAATTCACACTTACTAGCTTTAGCATACAATTGGTTCTCCCTCAAGGTTTGAAGTATTATTCTAAAATGTTGTTCATGGTCTCCTTCAGACTTGGAATATACCAAAATATCGTCAATGAAAACTACCACAAATTGATCTAAGTAAGGCGTGAATATTTTGTTCATTAAGCTCATGAACACACCTGGTGCATTGGTTAGGCCGAATGGCATCACTACGAACTCATAGTGGCCATAACGGGTTCGAAATGCAGTCTTAGGAATATCTTCCTCCCAAATACGCAACTGGTGATATCCAGATCTGAGGTCTATCTTTGAAAACACTTTGCCCCTCTAAGCTGATCAAAGAGGTCATCAATCCTAGGTAGTGGATACCGATTTTTAATGGTGACTCTATTGAGTTGGCGGTAATCAATGCACAACCTAAGTGTCCCATCTTTCTTCTTAGCGAATAAGGCTGGTGCTCTCCATGGGGACGTGCTTGGCCTTATAAATTCCTTGTCCAACAATTCTTGCAACTATGTCTTTAGCTCTCTCAGCTTAGCTGGTGCCATACGATGTGGTGCCATTGAGATCGGTGATGTGCCAGGTTGTAGTTCGATGGTAAAGTCTACTTCCCGCTTTGGGGGTAGTCCTGGTAATTCCTCCGGGAATACATCAGTATACTCGCGTACCACACGAGGTAGCCCTAGTTCCATACGGTTTCTGTCTTCCAGAACTAAGCTGGCTAACCATCCAGCTAGATGGTCGTGCCACTTTGATTTTCCAAGTGTCAGTGATAGGGAATCTTGTCTATCCCCCTTAAATTGGAATCGTGTTCCGTCTTGAGAGTGAGCAATCACCGTCTTCCGATAGCAATCAATGGTGGCTCTATGGGCTGATAACCAGTCCATTCCTAGGATAACGTCAAAGTCTGAAATTTCCATGACTCGTAGGTCACAAGTTAAACGTAAACTAGAGACTCCTAGTTCACATGATTTGCATATGAGATCTACTTGAGTTTATCCTCCTAACAATGAAGCTACACTCATAGGTATTTCTAATTGTTCAAGCTCTAATCCCAATATTCACACAATTGTAGTAGAGAAGAAAGAGTATGAAGTGGCTACGACAATAGCATAATTAGCATAAGAATTCAAATGGAATTTGAACAGACGGTACAGTCGGATGACATGATGGCTTTGAACTTTTAATAGGGTTAAGATTATAGAGCTGGTGACCAAACTAGATATTTGAATTGAAATTGTGTTTGGCCATACACATTTCAAACCAAATACCTAAGATTTTTCACCTTGTAAGGATTAAAAGAGTACAACTGGTTTTTAAGAGAACAACATACAAGATACAATAATCAGGACTCAAAAATTGCCAATTGATCATCTTAATGCAATACTTTTCTGAATTGGAAAGGTTCAATCAAGATACAGAAGTGATGATTTTGTATTGGACAAATTTGGCGTCAAGCTAGAGGAACAGTTAGGATCAAATAAGAATAGTTACTATGATTAGCATAAAGCTCGCATAAACTATGAGTCACATAACTCTATTCCTTCTAACACATGAGACCATTCCTCAATTTAGGTTAAACCTCTTCCCACCGTCCCTAGGTAATCTAACCTAGAGCTCTGATACCATGTTGTGTTGCCCCAAAATTTGAGGACATCATAATAAGGTTTAAAACTTAAAATCAATTTGCTTAATTAAAAATCCTCATCAATGTTGCCACCAAATTTATCATCATCCATTAATTTACAACATGGAAACTAAAAGTTCTTAAATTACAACTCCAATCAAATTTAAAACCTTGTCCTAGTACACAAATATAAAAAGAACTAGAGAAAAACTAGAAAACTAAAAAAAAAATGGTTCATGGAGTTTTGGCACGCTTCAAGCTAACCAGGGTTGAATGTTGCCTTCCTACACCTCGGTGTTTCCTTCGGTTTCTTCGGTACCTGGCATGAAACGCCAGGGCAATGGGAATGCCAATGAGCGACGAGCTCAATAAGATACTACAACCCGAAAATACCCATCCCGATAATAATACTCACCAGTAAAAAACATTGTGTATTAACAGAATAATAAGCAGCATTTAATAAGCATAACATAAATGCCAACAATTAAAATAACAACAACAGATAAATAAATAAATAAATAAATAAATAAAATGGCAAACGGAGATAGTGATTCATCATAAGGAAAATGCACACTTTTCTTTTTAAAGTCACATAGATTTAGTTCATCAGATAAGTTTAAGTAACTCCCCGCGGAGTACTATTTCCACTCAACCGCTAAACAATGGCCACGGGCAATTCTCGACTCTTGGTCAAATATTCAAATGTTACTTACAAGAACTACCAATGATGCCCACGCACCAGGTTACATACCCGAAGTCGTGACATCATGAATGCCCTAAGGAACGGTCTATGTTGTGACACCCGCACCACCAACCTTATATCGCCTCTACACCGAATAAGAGCCGAAATACCTTCCCGTGCCATGTTAGGGTTCGCAACTCACTTGCGCAAAATTCTAAACTGGGCTCACCCCATCACTTTTAAATTTTAATGTATCTGTTCGATTTCGTGTCTCTTTACGTTGTACAATTCACATGTTGATGCATGTACGAGTTTTAGTTTGAAAACTACAGTGACATAATGTTTAAATAGAACAACACAATTGTATATGACAACCAAAATAAATATGATTGAGTGTCTTAGGATTTATCACAAAATTTCTTAGGAATTCACACACTACTTCTGTCAGCACTGTATATAAAAAAAAAATTATGAAACCCATGCCAAATGATGTTCAATCATTACAATATTTTAACTAGTGCTAATTCATTGAGTTAGGAAAATATTCCGAGAAGAATACCAGAGCCAAAAACGATTTTTAAAGGGAGAAATAAATTTTGGAAGAAAACTGGTTTTTCTGTGACAGTGAGCTATAGTACTTCCAGCACAGGTAACCTGTGTTGGAAAAATAAGAGCGGCCTCAAACGGTGTCAAAAGAAGGTATGGTTAGAACGGCATGTTAGATCCTTGAGTTTAGAACATGTTTCCAGAAGGATTCGAAGACTGAAATTCGACAGAAGGTGGTCAAATAATTTTTCTAAGAAAACTGGACAGATCTTGTCGTATTTTGGAAAAATTTATGCTTTCTCTCGAAACCTAACAAAAAATTTTGAAACCAGCGGCGTTCGAAAGATAACTTAAAAATCTAACTTTTTCGATTTGAACCACTTGAAAATTTATCTTGTGGAATAAACAGTGACCTGGTAAAGTCAGAGTTGCTGCTGCCTCCAAACAGCAATGGAGTAAAAAGATATATTCAGGCCATGAAAATGTCAGCACTGGTGTTCTATGTTCGAAAAATAAAAAGGGTCCTCAAATGGTGTTGAAAAGAGGGATGGTCAGAACGGTTTGCTAAATTTTTGAGTTTAGAACACATTTCCAGAAGAGTGTGAAGTCTGAAAATCAGTCGAAGGAGGTCAAATAATTTTTGTAAGAAAACTGGACAGATTCTGTCACATTTTGGAAGATTTGGCATTTCTCTCTTAATACTTAATGAAAAATTATGAAACCAGCGGCGTTTGAAAGGTAACTTATAAATCTTACTTTTCCAAGTGGTCGTGCAGAAAAATACCATTTGTAGAGAAAATGAGACCTGTTTGAAACTACTGCTTCTGCTGTGTCGTACGCGACACTTAGGGAAAATATTTGTTTCGGTAAGAAAATGGTGTTCAATTATTTTATAAAAATTTTACACAGTGTATAACACCTACATATACTTCCAGTATACACAGATTTTTAATATCAATTAATTTCAAGTTATTAGAGCTCTTTTCACCCGATAAAGTGTAAAACAGTGAGAAAAATCTATGCTTCAAGTAAAGGGGTCATTCTTATCTGATTTTACTCTTTTACAAGATCATTTCAACAATGCAGAATATTAAATACATAAAAACAATAGTAGCTAAGCCATATATTTATATCAAGAAGGAATATGAAATTATAGCACAATGAAATTCTTATCCTATCAAAGTTTTAAACATGCATAGACTATTTTGCTATAGATGATGACTTAACCATGCTTAGTCTTGCATATATATTATATAAATGCAGTTAGAGGAATCTAAGGGAGGATAGAGGTGATGTATTCTTACCTCAAGAGCCTTTGCAAACACTTCAAAAATTTATTTTGAATTGGAGACCACCAAACACCCTCTCCTCTCCTTTCCTTCCTTTCTACTCTTTCTCCCCTTACTCTTCTTTGCTCAGCCGTGGAGAACACAGAAAAGTGGCTGGAGTGTCCCTATATGTAGGGGCTTTGGAGAATTTATTTTCTCTTATTTTATTTCCTCATCTTGGTTTGAAGTATAGGCTAGGTTTAGAGTATGCTTAGCATGCTTGGCAGCAGCTTTATGGGGAAGAAGATAGCCAAACACTTCTTCTTGCTTGTTTTGGAATTCTAATCTAAAGCTTAGGTGACAGTCAGCAGAGCAGCATGCCGTGGCTGCCCCAAACAAGGCTGGAAGGGCCATCTTTGCTTATTTTCCCTAGGGAGGACTTGGAGAACAAGCATGCAAATGGTTCAAATTTTTTTTTTTTTTTTCTTTTGAATTGAAATGAAATTTGTGTCAATATATATATAATTCATTTATTTATTTATTTGTTTACTTATTTAATATTATCATTTTCAACTGGATGGTTTTCTTCCTACTAAATTCTAACTAGCTTAGTATTTAGCTTTCCCCACGGTGTTTTGATACAAAATTTTAATCACATCAAGATAAATAATTTTATTTAAAAGAATTTAACATTGGCATTAATTATGGTGTTTTTAATATTATAATTTAATAGTTTAATAATCACTATTGATTGACTTAATATTATTATTAATAAACTAATTAGTTGTCTAAAAATTCAGGTTCTTACACCGCCCTTGTCATCAGTCTTCTCGGCTTCGAAAGCCTCGAACAAAAAAGTATAACTCTGATACATGGGTGACATCGGATCAACGCCATGCTTGAAGAGCCTTGGTCCATCCATGCTTAAATCCGCGATTTTCAGATCAATAGACCTCCTCGGCTAGTTTCTCTTTCGCCTTTTCTATTCCAATTTTTCGGCCCTCATGGAAGCCTTTCTCATAGGACCTAGCCTTGGCAAATTCTATTGCGAACATATTCGCCGTCTCTCAGTCGGCAATCGCGGGATCTAGAATTCGGTGATTTACTCACTCCGCGACAATTGGATTCACTTGACTTGCCAAATTAGTCTCAGAGAGGTTAGCTTTTGTTAGCTCATTTTCAGTCTTCTCCGCGTGGGCTGGCAAGCTCTGAATGTGAGCATCCCTTTGCTCTATCTCTCTTCGTGCGGCACGCAGACACATGCCAATTTCATAGGAGGTATACAAACCCTTTACTGCTCCATGAACACCCTTCCGAAAAACTTCATAATCAGCCCAGCCGACCATGGACTGCTGAACTTCTGGCGGAAAAATTTGTCGAGCGAACTCGACTGCTACATTTGGGTCGCGAATGATGGAATCCACCTTCGTCATCGGTTTGTTCCCAACAAAAACCGAAAAACTCAACGGGCGTGGTGTCGCACTAGCTTCACCTCTCGAACGAGGGGAGTTACCTCGTTGTTGTCTTTCCTTTCTGGGTGACCTACTTCGGTGACGTGGAGATCGGCGTTTCTCGCGCTCCCTCGACGTCCTACTCTTCGTGGGCGTAGGCTCGCCACCTTGGTTTATCTCTACATCCAGCTCCACAAGTGTCCTACATTCCCCTCTGCTATTGAAGGATAGTCTCTTTACCATCCACAACCGTCCACACTTCTTTTTTCCTCTCCCAATTTGTTGGATTTGAACACAACAATGGCGCCCTCGCGCACGCAGCCCTCGCCCCATTTATTGATTACGAGGGCAGCACTCCCGAGGCGATCTCATCAATGCTCGCATTCGAGGCCTTTCGCCGATAAGTTCATGTGCCTTAGTCAATCCATGAACCACTGATATTCGGCGTTCTAGTTCATTCATTAATTGGGGCAAGGGCAAATTCGTTAATCTAATCGGCTAAATTTCAAGGCCTTATGCCGATAGGTTTATGTGCCCTAGCCATTCCATGAATCACCAATATTCAGTATTCCAGTTCATTAACTAGGGCAAGGGCAGATTCGTTAATTTAATCAGCTAAATTTCAATGCCTTACGCCAATAGGTTCATGTGCCCCAGCCATTTCATGAACCACTGATATTCGGCGTTCCAGTTCATTCCTTAATTGGGGCAAGGGCAAATTCGTTAATCTTAACGGCTAATGATTCGCTAAATTTCAAGGCCTTGCGCTGATAGGTTCATGTGCCCCAGCCACTCCATGAACCACCGATATTCGGCATTCAAGTTCATTCATTAGCTAGGGCATGGGCATATTCATTAATTCATTTGGCTAAATTAAAAAGATACGCAGTTATCTAATCATCAGATATTTAATCGGATGTTTAATTTACTCATGATCTTACATCCTACTAGATTGATAGCTAGCACATGCAACAGACAGTTGTGAAAAGCAAAGGAAATTTTCATTAATAAATTGAGTACAGATAATAGTCACTTTACACATGAAAATTACCCTAAATAAACAAAAATCTACTAAACAAAAATTTACTAACAAAAATCTACAAGAACCATGCATGGAAGATGCCTAACAAAAATTGGAATGTCACCCTAGTCAATCTTCAGGGTCAGACTCCAATGGCTCAACGTCCACCTGCTCATATGGAATTGGTTGGGCCAATGTCACATTAGCGGCAGTGAGGGCTTTGAGCCAGCCGTGTTTGAAGTCCCGATTCTCGAATTTGGGTACTTCCTCCACATAGTTCTCCAAGATGACGTCCTTCCCAGCTTGGAACGCTTTAGAAACCTTGGAGTCGGTTATTTCCTTTGCCTTCTTCGACTCTTCCAAATCAGCTTCCAATTTGGCAATCACCTCCTTGGCTAACTTGAGCGTCTTAAGGTTGCCCTCTCCTCGGCGGCCAATCTGAGTTGGTCAAAACTCTTCGCCTTCTCTGCCTCAGCATCGGCTCTTGCACTCTCCTCCGCCGCTCTCGCCGACTCAGATTCGGCTCTTTGAGAGGCCTCCACGGCCTTGCTCTTCTCATTTTCAATTTCGGCTTTTAACAAGTCGATCTATTCAATAGCATCATGTTGACGGTAGCTGATCTCGGCTAACCTGCCTGTCGTCTGCAAAACAAGGAATTAGAGTTAAGTCATAATAAAAAAAATATATATATATATATAGGCGGAAGACTACAGATAAGGTTAAGTCAAGTGCCAATATGGCCGATTGAGCAGCTAAGACAATTGATAGCAAATCTAGCTCCGCCCGAAAAGTCGCTCTGTCAACCGACAGGGAAATTGAGGAAACCATGCTTAGGGCCACATCCAGATCTTTTAGAGCCGACGCATCAAATGCAATCGGCACATTCTTTATCCTTGGTTGGACGATGAATGGCACGACCGAGTCCGACTCCTCAAGGTCGGCTTCGTGCTTGGCAGGACGTTTTTCCTCCCTCTGCTCGGCCTCCTGATCCAACTGTTCAATAATTTGTTCCGTCTCAGTCGTTTCAACTTGCTCCATTTCGGTATCCAGCGGAGAAGGCTCAACCACGACAATAGAGGGAGGATCGGATCAGTTAGTCTCGGCCCTTCTCCGGACGGCCATCCGTTCGGTATTTTTCCTCCTGGCCATCTGCGTTAGCAACTCCCTAGCCATGTTGTTAGGGTACGCGCCGGGAAGGTCTCCTAAGTCGGTAAAAATGTCTCCAAATGAGGTGTCCCATCGGCCTGAAGTAGATAAAGGGTTGGATTGATTAAGGCCAGCTTTTTCAAAAGCCAAGTTCAGAGCCTCGTCAACTTTGGCTACCGAAATGGACTGATTAGGTTGTTCGGCAACTTCCTCGGCTACTGGTTCTTCCGCCTGCTCCGAGTCAGAAGCTTCCAAACCAATCTGCCTGAGGTTTTTGAAGTTGGGGAAGATAAGAGCCGTGAGTTGCTATTCGCCCCTCGGAATTAGAATATTGTCTGCAGCTGAAAAGGTTGCGTAAGTCGACTCGTATCTAAGAAGTATATGAGCTGCCCTCCCTTGCTTCTGGAGTTTTGGACTGCCAAAAAACTGGAGTGCGGTTTTGATTTCCGCAAGCACAGCGTCGTTGGCCGAAACAAGAACTTTTTTCAAATCGTTTCCTACATAAATAAAGCGGTAAGTACACGAAAGGAAAGTCGATTAAATATATATCAAATACATGTAAGAAGCTTTACGGCCACCTGGTTCGCCTTTTCGTCTAGGCACAGGATCTAGGCGATCTTCGCCCTCACCGAATTCCTAGTTGCCTTGGACAACGACCATAACATTGTCAACTCACTTGCCAGAGCTGGCAAGCACAACCACCAAATGATGGTCGGTGTCCTTAGCCCTGAGAAAGTAGCGCCCTTGCCGGACAGAAGATTTGGCCAAGGCATAGCAATGCTGAATAGCAGGGATACCAAGATTGATCCTAAGGCGTCGGTTTAACTCTACAATTCCCATTACGATTCGGTAAAAATTTACATTAGGTTAGGAAGGGATTAGACCCCAGTGGCGAAGGACGGCCCTTAGAAATGGGTGAATGGGGAAACAGACTCCGCCCTTAGCAATTGATAGGAGAGGAAAGATGATTGTACTCTCATCAGTCCTCTCCATATTAAGCGTGCTCTCTGCCACGAGTGACGGGTGGATGTCGTCAGGAATGGAAAAATGGCGTCGAAAACCGGTGACTTGATCCGCAGAAAGAAGGGCTTTCAAATGTTTGGCCATCCTAGCCAGTTTAAGGAGTATGCTAAACTAAAAACAAACAAGGAAATGTGATTCAAAATGGAGGAAAAGAGAACTCACAAGAAACGGAGAAGATGAGAAACGGGAGGAAGTTGCAGAGGTTGCGAAATGAAGATGTTATACTAAGAGGCAAATGGAAAACTTTGAGTATTAAAAAACATACATTTGAAAGGACAAAGTTTTAAATCGCATTAAATGAAGGAAGCGTACGAAGGGGCGGGAAATCGTAATAATGACCAAAAAGCATATGCGTTCTAACACTTACGTTGGAATGAAGTTAACCACCGAATTTTTGTTGACTTTTCAAGTCTGAAACTAAACACGCCGACTAACTGGTGTTAGTGGGATGTTTGAGGGGAAATTGTGGGAGCCGAATATCGGTGATGGTGGAGATGCGGGGTACACTTAGAAAATCAGGATATATATTATATTCGGCTCCGTCCTATACGATCCAGACGCTGAATATCTAATCGGCCATAGAACCAGTTAAACAAAAAGCCGAGTGAGAATTGGTATACGACAGAAGGGGCCGAATGAATAATCACACGATAGATTAAGAGTGGGCCCGACCCTGGGGCCCAAAAGGGAATATAAATAGAGGAGCATCAACCAAAGAAAGGTACATGAGAACAGATCCAAAAAACTTAAGCCTCAAGCAAACAATAGACTTACACTAACTTGTCAGTTGAAGTGCTAATTCCGGCACCGGAGTGTTAATCCTTTTCAGTGACAATTAGAAGATCGAGGATGTACTTGAGAATCCAAGAGTATTTCCAAACCTACTTGTCCCCAAAATTATATATATATATATAGAAATAATTTAAACCACGCTTCCAGATCAATACTTCCGCCCGTTTCCAAATTGTCAACCAAATGACTAGCTCAATAAATGATCCAATTCTCCTGTGAGGCAATGGGTATAAAAAGGAAAGAATGAATTTTGTGTCTAGTTTTGAAAATGATATATTGATCGTCTCACCTCAAAGCTCTTTATTAAATATATCAACTGTTTTATTTTTTATTTTTCAAAAATGTGCCTAGAATGTAATGTTATCAACACTGTATTCATTTTGTATGGACTCCACAATATATCAAAACGAATATAGTCATGTTGTCATATTGTATTTTAGATATTTTTTAATTTCTTCTTGAATTTCTCAAATCAAAGTTAGTTACGACCCATTGTCGTATTTGGTTATATCCAAAATAATATCGGTTATGTATAATAACTTTGGATATGTTTCAAAGCTGTATTAAAAACAATGCAATACAGTGATTACAAATTCAATGTGATTATATTCCACAAACAAAATTTAAAAATAAAAAATAAAAAATCAACTATTAAGAAGTCTTCTTGTATGGAAAATTTACAATTGAGACCATGTCATTGTCAGAGAACATTCAAATAATATACAAACATAAACACCACACATATATTAATATTAGTAAATTAAACAAATATGAACTACTTAATTTGTGGTTTCTTAACAACAAGAACAGGGCACTTGGCATTCTGAACACAGTAGCTACTCACACTTCCAACAAGAACCCTGCTTCATCATGAACAACAGATTTGATTTAGGGGAAAGTCTATAGTACATTTTGTTTAAAAAATGTATGGTACATCGAAAATCAATGGCTTAGATTGAGCCACATCATTAAAAGTGACCTGGTAAGCAGGTCACTTTTTATAGTTATGAGTCAAAATCATATTTGTTCATAACTAAAATCAAATTAATCATAACTTAGTTATGAGCTCTCATCACTTATCTCATAACCATATCTCATAACCAGCACCATTTTGTTGATAACCAATATCACATATTTCATAACTACAATCACATATCTCATAACTACATCTCATAACCAATATCCTTTAGCTCATAATCACACCACTTTGATCATAACCACTATCATATATCTCATAATTATTAATCACATATCTCATAACTACTACTCATATAGCTCATAACCACATCTTATAACCAATCCCCATAGCTCATAACCACATCTTATAACCAATCCCTTTTTGACTCATAACCAACATTACATATCTCATAACCAACACCCTTTTGCTCATAACCACATCACTTTAATCATAACCAATATCACATATCTTATAACTAATAACCACATATCTCATAACCAAACACACTTTTGATCATAATTACATCACTTTGCTCATAACCAAAATCACATATCTCATAATCAACAATCATATATCTCATAACCATTATCCACATATCTTATAACCAACACTCTTTGGCTCATAACTACAATCACATATCTCATAACTACAATCACATATCTCATAACTACATCTCATAACCAATATCCTTTAGCTCATAATCACACCACTCTAACCATAACCACTATCACATATCTCATAACTATTAATCACATATCTCATAACTACTACTCATATAGCTCATAACCACATCTTATAACCAATCCCTATAGCTCATAACCACATCTTATAACCAATCCCCCTTTGACTCATAACCAACATTACATATCTCATAATCAACACCCTTTTGCTCATAACCACATCACTTTGATTATAACCAATATCACATATCTTATAACTAATAACCACATATCTCATAACCAAACACCTTTTTGACTCATAACTACATCACTTTGCTCATAACCAAAATCACATATCTCATAATTTCATAACGATTACCCACATATCTCATAACCAACACTCTTTGGCTCATAACTAACATCACATATATCATAACTACTAATCACATATCTCATAACACCCTTTGGCTCATAGTCACACCACTTTGATCATAATTAACATCACATATCTCATAACCATTAGTCATATATCTCATAATCAGTACTCTTTGGCTCATAACCATACCACTTTACTTATAACCACTAATCACATATCTCATAACCAACATTCTTTGGCTCATAACCACACCACTTTACTCATAACCACTAATCACATATCTCATAACTAACATTCTTTGGCTCATAACCACACCACTTTACGCATAATCACTAATCACATATCTCATAACCAACACCTTTTGGCTCGTAACCATACCATTTGGATCATAACTACCATCACATATCTCATAACCACATCTTATAATTAACATCATTTTCACCCATAACCCCTAACTTTGGTCATAACCAACTCAAAACCACTAACCACATATCTCTATTTTAGATTTATTTACTAAATACAATAAAAGGGTAATATACAAACAATATACATTTTAAATATTTATGTACACATAGACATACATATAAATAATTTGACTAAATTTTAATAAAAATGTGTTGAAAAATTTTATCTACGATTCACTACAAGAAAAGTGGGCTTATGAGGCGAAATTTTATGACGGCACAACTTGTCCGTCTCAAGCAAAAAATGTGACTTTTGGGGCAAGACAACTTGTCGTTTCAAAAATGTGACTTTGAGGCGATTTGCATAACTTGCCGTCGCAAAAAATAAAGTATTTGTGACGGCAAAAATTGCTGTCGTAAAAAAAATAGAGTATTTGCGACGGTAGAGATTGTTGTCGCAAAAAAAAAAATAGAGTTTTTGCGACGGTACCAGCTGCAGTCGCAAAAAAAAAAAAAAATTTGCGATTGTAATACGTACCGTTGCAAAAAAAAAATAATAAAATAAAATATATATATATATTGTGGCTTTGAGACGGCTTCATATAAATATAGTTATAAAATGGTTTAAATAAATGCAACGGTATTTTTCTGTTACAAAAAAAAAAAAAAAAACGACGTCGTCTTACTCTTTTGAACATTTATCTTTTCACTCATTTTTTCATCTTTCTATCTCTCTTCTCTCTCTCTCTCACTCATCACTCTTCTTTGTCTCTCTATGTCTCTGTCTCTCTTCTCTTTCTCTCTCTCACTTATCGCTCTTCTCTGTCTGTCTGTCTGTCTCTTTTTCTCTCTGTGTCTCTCGTCCATCTTTCTTCTCTTTATCTCTCTCATCTCTCATCTCTCTCTCTTTTCTCTTTATCTCTCTCGCTCATCTCTCTCTGTCTCTCTCTCGTTTATCTCTTTTCGCTCTTTTTTTTTCTCTCTCTCTTTGTCTATATCTTTTTATCTATTTTTTCATCTCCATCTCTCTCTTCTCTTTCTCTCTCTCTCTCTTACTCATCGCTCTTCTCTCTCTATTTGTTTGTCTATTTGTCTCTCTCTCTCTCTCTCTGTCTCTCACTCATCTATCTATTCTCTCATCTTTTTTCTTTCTCTGTCTTCTTTGTTCATCTCTCTTCTCTTTATTTCTCTCGCCCATCTCTCTTCTCTCTATCTCTCTCATATCTTATTTTTCTCTGTCTCTCTCGCTCATCTCTCTATCTTTCCCATTGTCTCTCTCGTTCATCTCTCTTCTCTCTATCTCTCTCTGTCCATCTCTCTTCTGTCTCTTTTACATCTCTCGCTCTCTATCTCTATCTCTACCTATTTCTCTTTTCTCCCTCTCTCTCCCACTATGTTTGCGTTGCTCACTCTCTCCCTCCCGTCTTCTCTATTTACTGAGCTCCCTCTCGATTTATCGATCCACTTCAAGAAAATGCACTTTTAGCAACCACTTTGTCTCTCTCTCGCTCATCACTCTGTCTCTCTTTCTCTTTCTCTCTCTTTCCTTTGTCTGTCTCTCATTCATCTCTCTCTCAGCGCCCATCTCCTCTACTACCTTCACCACTCATAGCGCCATTCATTCCACCATCGCCACTACTTTTAATGTCGCCACTTCACCTCTCGACTACCATGATTTCTACCATTCCCACCACTCTACTACCACCTCTACTACTACTACTGTTACCTCTCATCCACTGCCGCCACTCCATCTCCCATACCACTACCACAACTTCATCACTAATCTCCTTATCGCCACGCCACCATCATCACCACCACCTCTTATCCATCACTTTCACCACTACTGTCGCTCCCTTTCCTCTACTACAAAAAATTTGTTTAGTTATGGTTTTTTAATAGAATGTTGAATTGTATGTGGAATTGAGTTTTGAAAGTTTGATGTGACATGTGAAATAAAAAAATTTGTTTGATGATGAGTTTTTAAAATAGTTTTCAAAACTTAATTCAATATATAATTGATAATTAAACACACAACTCATAACTTGATATCCGTATTTTTGATCAACAGTCATAACCAAACTATTTTTAAAATACTCAAATAAAAAAATATTTTTTTTTCAATTAATTGTTTTAAAGTAATTTTTTTGAATATTTTTTTTTTCAAATCATTTTTTTTCCAAACAACTTCTATATCAATTATTTTCTATCAATTAATTTTTTTGCCAATTAATTTTTTAGACCTGTATAAACATTAAAAATATAAAAAATATTTAAAAAATTAAAATATTAAAAATATTTAAAAAATTAAATATTAAAAATACTAAAAATATTTCGAAAATCTAAACCTAAAAAAACCTCAATTTCCCCCTGTTTTTTCCCGTCTTTCCCCCCCTTTTTTTCATTTCCTTTCAGGTTTGTAGAGCCAAGTTTCGGAGCCCTAACTTTCGAAACAACAGTCTCTCTCTCTCACGGAGGCGACGACGAGTGGCGATAGTGGTGGCTAACGATGATCGGTGATCGGCGACAATGGTGGCGAGCAGCGATCGAATCATCGATTCGAAGGTATTCTTCTCTTCTCTTCTTCTTTTTTAAATATGTTTACCCTAATTACTTTGTATTCACCAATTATCCCCATTTCTCTTTATGTTTCAATTGAGGTAGGGATCACACTATTACAGTATTTGCTTGATCCCTAGGATACACTCATGGCACAACACATGACTGAAACTAGTGTCTTGATTATTTGATGATTACACTTTTTGGTGAATGCTTTTGTTGTTTGTATAGGAATTCTTTCTAGAGCTGGAATCAAGATTTGGGTTCTAACAGGGGACAAGATGGAAACAGCCATTAATATGGCTTATGGTTAGTATTTAAAAGAGTTTTGGCATCATTTTAAAAAAAAAAAAAATTTCTTACTATAGATATGTTGTTTCCTTATTTATTTATTTATTAGTAACAACTTAAATCATACTTCTCTGTTTTTCAGAAACTGACGAAATTAGAGAAGTAGAAAGCAGAGTAAGGAGCTTTCTTGTCTGGTTTGATTTTTCATCACAGTACAATGCTATCAGATTCTTTATGACAATTGCCATCGGTCTTATTTTTGGTGTTATCTTCTTGGGTGAAGGAGGCAAAATGTATGTCTTTAATTTCTGCATTCTAATTATCACATTTTTGGGGTGATTATTATTATTATTATTATTATTATTATTATTATTATTATTATCATCCTCAACTGATGTGAATACTAACACGGAGATCAACTGTATAATTTTTGGTCAACAGACACCAACAACAAGACCTGCTTAACTTACTTGGAGCTACCTATTCTACTATCCTTTTCCTTGGAGCCTCCAATGCTACTGCAGTGCAATCCGTTGTAGCAGTTGAGAGAACAGTCTTTTACCGTGAAAGAGCAGCTGGAATGTATTCAGAGTTGCCTTACGCGTTTGCTCAGGTAACAGATAAAAGACATTGCATCATATTTCTCTCTTCTTTTTGCTTAGTATAATATGTATGTATGGTCTCCCACATTCAATATTTACACAGTACTTTTTCTATTTCAGGTGGCCATAGAAACAATTTATGTGGCAATTCAGACCTTTATTTATGCTCTTATCCTTCACTTGATGATTGGCTATGAATTGACAGCAATCAAGTTCTTCTATTTCTACTACTTCATATTCATGTGCTTTACCTACTTCTCCATGTACGGAATGATGATTGTGGCATTGACTCCTAACCATCAAATTCTTTGCTATTGTCATGTCCTTCTTCTTGACCACGGAACTTGTGCGGTTTCCTCATCCCTGTGCGGTATGTGTCTCTAACATGAAATGCTATTTTCAATGCAACATATATACCCATATGAGGAAGTTTAGGATTTTGTTTGTCACACCACATATATCTTTTTACTTGAAAGCATGTCGTTGTTATCTCAATAATGACACTTTATGCTCAAATCATTGCAGCTTATCCCGATTATGGTGGAGGTGGTACTACTGGTGTTCTCCGGTTGCTTGGACAATCTATGGCATTTTCACATCTCAAGTGGGTGACAAGAGTCCTCTTCGTTGACTAGCGAAGCAGGAATTGACTTCACGACGGTGAAGATGTTCCTTAAAGTAAACATGGGTTTCGAACATAGCTTCCTTTAGCTGTAGTAGTTGCTCATGTTGGTTGGGTCCTTCTCTTCTTCTTGGTCTTCGCTTATGGCATTAAGTTCCTCAACTTCCAAAGGAGATAGGGAAACATTCATTCTATTCTGAAGACTGTATTATAATGTTTAGAGATTCACATATTGCAATGATGACTGTATACTAGTTTAACTAATGAGAGAGGAGAAAAGAAGACCATAGCCTCTTTGTTTTTTGTAATATTTTCTTTCACCTTTCTTTTCTGTGGCTTTGTTTGGTGTGTATTCTTTCTAATCATACTTGTATTTATTCTTTCAAATCACTTCCTGTGTGTATTCTTTCTAATCATACTTGTATTTATTCTTTCAAATCACTTCCTGTAATAAAATGTAACATATTCTCGTCTTTTTGTCCGATGTGTATTAATGCAATGGACATATAGGGATTGCATTGTTCTTGATGAATGATATAAGCACTAACACATGAGTTATGGATTTTGTCTCCAAATTTCTATTTTAAAACACTTGAGGGTGTTTGTTTGGTGGGATTAGGGCATGAGAATGTACTCCATGTGCTATATGGATAATCCAATGTTTGGTTGGAAAAATGAATAACTAGAAGAATAACTATGAACTAATCCTTCCCCAAATGGGTAAATTCAATAGCCTCCTAAAGCTTAAGCAATAATCAATTACCTTCAAATCACCGCAATCACATATGTCAAGAGTCTATCTACAATAGCTAAGGAATACAAATGGCACAAACATACCAATTCCCCATTCATTGGCTATTAAATATCACTATGAAATTAGAAATTCTAACCATAGATTAAAAGACCATAACATGATTATGCACTTCAAAGTCAAAAAGAAATTTGTTTCATAAGATTATTGCTAGTGGAAAACAAAATTTAACACGATCCAAATTTTCAACTCACTAGCACATTGCCAAAAACCATCTATACCCTACTTACATTCAAGGCTATCAACGCATTACTCTCTTTCATTCGGTTTCTAGAGGTGCATCACTATGTACTAGATCTCCTTCTTGCTCCTCACCGAACACCATTTCTTAGTCTCAAAATCAAGTTTATCTAAATCCTCCGCAATTCCCAAGTAACCATATAAAACACGTTCCACCTTGTTCGCTTTCTGCGTTTTATCATCGGCATTACTATTGTTTTTAGGAGTGATCTGCTTCAGTTCAGTTCTTCCACGTTCATTGCCAGAAAAAAACTTGTGAAGCCTCTGCTTCTTGCAACCCGAAAATGTGCCCTTGAACTTCACCACCATAATGCTCGATTTGCGGGTTTCCCACGGCACACCTTGGTCTTTCCCCCAAAACCCATGTCTACAATAGATAGCAAAGTATAAACAAAAATAAGAAACTAGTAAAGAATAACAAACAACCGATCAAACAAAATAAAACAAAAGCGGGATACCCCATAAACCACAATGCCTTATTTCTACAATTTAACATATGTGCGAAAAAGTATGGTGCATAATAAGGTTGGAATGCAACAAGTCATTTTTGGATCTGACGGCATGAGAAATTTACCGGATGGCTAGTGTCTTGCCACAAAGATAGAAACCTTGCTTACATGCACTACAAGAATTTACATTTTTAGCAACAAAAAAATTGGTTGCTAAAAGTCTATTTTTGGTCGGCAAAAGTTATTTGTGACCAATTTTTTTGGTCGCTAGTTTGGTCGCCAATTGAGGGTCGGCAAAAGTAATTCGCGATCAAAATTTTCGTTGGTCGGCAAAAGTTGGATTTGCCGACTAAATTTTTGGTCGCTAAATATTTAATTACCGCGACTAATTCATTTTGTCGCTAAAACACTTTGGTTGCGAAAAGTCGCCTTTTGCCGACCAAATTTCTTAGTCGCCAATTACATTGCAATAAGCAATAATTTTGGTATTAAATTTGTAGAAACAAGTGAACAAATGCATGGCTATTCTTTTTTTTCTTAATAAAAAAAAAATGCTTGTTAATTGTCACAGGGAAACCATTGAGAAATAAAAATAGAATGAAACATATCATCGCATCTATATGTCAGCAAAAAACATGCCTGGACAACTATTTTTTTAAGTAAACTCCATTCTCGGTTGAAATAACAAATGTTGATTACTTCCACTCACCAAGTTACATAGTATAGTATGCAAACCAGCACTATATCACACTAAGTATATGGAGTTTGGAAGTCACTTGCAATGCATGTAAACTTTACCTTAATCCGCATAGTGAATAGAGAGCCAACATCTCGAGCAGTGTCTGCAAATGCATTGGAAAATCGAGACCTCTTTTGAAAAGAAATCCACAAAAATCTTGCCATGATGGCAACTATACATACATTTGTCTCACGGCATTTATGAGAGAGGTAGTCAAACCATTCTCTAAAATCCGCCAATTCACTTCTTTGCATTATCTGCATTTTTAGGAAGAGAAAAGTTCAATGTATGATATTATTTGCAAAACAAAAATATCAATCCCACATGACCACCACTGCCTACAATCCAAACCTCATCAAAACACACAATCTCACGCTTCCACATAAAACAAACAAATACTAAGACCTTATGGTGATATCACAAACACTTTGAAGTGATGAAAAAGAAAATGCAGGAAGAACTCCATCCACATGTATCAGGTTTGACTAATATTCTCAAAATTGGAAAACCTTGCCGTTTCCTTAGTCCCTCGATGCCCTTGCATTCATGTGCATACAAACATCAATTTTTTATGTGTTTATGTGAAGCTTAAGTGCATTGTGTATTTGGCAACTCTATCACCTCTCTCGGTCATTAATAAATTCAGGGTAAATTTCACACTGTGTAAATAACCAGGGCATATACATGGGCGCACACAAGTTCAAGGTTTTTTTCTCTTACCTAGTAAAACTTTCAATTTTTTTTTAAAATTTTTTTGTTAATGTTAACTTCCAAGTTTCAGAATCAACTTTCACACTTCGTTTGGAAAGGCCAATTTGGTGAGAAATTCTGAGGAAGGTAACTCTTCTCTCATGTTTAGTTTACAAATTAGGTGAGAAATGACAAGAAATAGAACTATGTTATTTTACCCATTTCATTTATTACCAAAAGTGATAAAATTTGGCGAGAAACAAGAAAATTACTTATAAAATATTTATAATACGCAGATTGCACATTAAAATACAAAGAAAGAAAAAAAAATCTCACTTATATCCTTCTCTCACATGCTTTGATCATCCAAGCATGATAGTGAAAAAAACACAATCATTTTTATTCTTTTTCACACCTAATTTAGAGACTAATATCATTTCTTTCACATTTTGGAGAGAGGAACCAGAATCTTAAATCCCAAATTTTCCAGTTCATTCATCTCAATTTTCACACATACCAAACAAGCATTAATGGTATATATATTAATTAGAGCAAAACCCCCATTTACAAGAAGAAAAACTAACCTAACTTAATTTTGTACATAAACCCTTCCCTGCTTGACCCACCTCCGAGATCCGACTTATTTGCCTCAACATTGCTCACCATCTTTTGCCTTTGCAAAATATGTCTTCATCTGAACAATAAATTCAAAGAAAGCCTCTTTAATTGTCGAAACCTAAAACAAAGAAAACTCAAAACCCTAAATTGATTAACAAAACATTAAATTAGAATAATTTGGGGGTTTACGAGAGATTTGATCTCAAGCAGATTAACATCGAGACCCACCGTCTTCGCAATTTAATCCGATCTTCAAGAAATTTTACGTCTCTTGAGAGAGACTCGAGTTTGATTTGTTGTGTTTCTAAAATGTGTACTGAGAGTTGAAAACTTTGTTCCATTGTTGAGGATCGGAAGAAACTTTAGAGCCTTTTAGTGTTCTCATCGTATAACTCTGAGAAGAAGAAGAAGAAGAAACTAGGGTTTCAGATCTGGTTAGGGTTTTGAAATCAAAGCACCAATGGCACATTTAGATGAAGTTTAGAGTTAGCAACAAACTGACGAGCAGCGAAAAGGGTTCTCGGAAAAATTCGATTCAAGCTGGAAGGAAGGAAAAGACGATGACTAGGACTTTGGTCACAAACCCATGGTGGTGGAGACGCCCAGAGTGGGAGCTTGAAGAAGATGTCGACATGGTCGGCTTGATCGACGATTTGGTGGTCCTTGGAAGCTTGACTATGGCGGAAGAGAAGAGGGAGGAGAAGAGCCAAGGGCCAAACACGACTGATTCACTTTTGTTTCCCCTTCTAACCGGCTACACCGGTTGCCTAGTTGAGAGTTAAATTATTTAAGTAATTTAGTTATTACCTGGTTATGAGGTAATATGGTATAAATAAATAATTGAATATAACTAAGTTATGAGTTAATATGATAGTGGTTATGACTAATATGATATTGGTTATGACATAAAATCATATAAGTTCATAACTAAATGTATGATACATCTAAATGTACCATAGCATCACCCTTGATTTAGTACCTAACTAACTAACTTCTTGGAGTGAAAATTCATTATCTTTGACTATAAGAGATCTAACAACACATCATCAAGATATTGATTCAATTTGGAAACATATATTTTTAAGTGTACTAAAATACATCTGAGAGTCCCATAAGTCATCAATTAAATAGTAAATGCAGAAGCAGGTGGATTAAGCTTTACATATTTTTCAACTTCTTGAAGAAAAATTACAACAAATCAACATTTGAGAAACAGAGAAGCCATCTTATCAACCGGGTTGGTTGTGTTTCATTTTCTGGAAAACTTTCAAAAACAATCCACTTTCTAGAAAAGTCAAAATTTTATTTTTGAAATCCGTTTCCGCACTAAAATGAGCATGACGGACATTTTCGAACTTTTATTATTGCTATTTTTAATTTCTAAAACCCGAAAAACAAAAATGAAAACACAATCATCCCCCCCTCCTTGGAAGTACTAATTTGAAGTAAAATTAATCATACAAAAAAAATAGAAGAAAGGAAACAAACCTCTGGATTAATCCAAGCTCATGATCACCTAAGATAAGTAGATTGATGTTGTACTTTTCAACTGCATTACAAATTGCCACTTTAGGATCCCCAACCTCTGCTATTAATATTGTTTCTGCTTTTACCTGTTGTAAGTTAGAACAATATAATCAAATATTTCTGGTGGGTGTGCTACACATGTCCTGAAGCATGAACAAAACAATAGCAGCCAAGGTTTTGTATGATCTTAGACTAAACATCAAATGAGACATTATTTTATTGGGGTTTTGAAAAATTGTGACCTTTAACGATAATTTTTTTTCCTTTTTTTTAAAAAAAAAAAAATTTAGAGACTTAGGCAATAAGCCAAGTGGCCTTATAGTTGAGCCTGTTCTGGAAGAAAACATTGGTAAAAACTTAAAAGAAGAAACAAATATGTGTATAGAAAGAAGAATGATAAGATAAGGACTTTATAGAAATTGGCCAAAGTGAATTTGGAAACAACATAGTTATTTATATATTCACATAAAAACAAAACATTTGGATAATAAAAGCATATAAAATTTAAAACGTATCCATTCATTTTGGATGTGATCTATGCCATATAAAATTTAAATCTAAACTATAAATATAATGAAAAATCTCAAATTAATAGAAAATCGGTAAAAATTTACAAATGGGTGGAAATCTTTGTACATGCAAATATTTAGCGTCATCGACCTACCTCCACTTCTCACATCCCCACAACCACCAAACCATCATTTTTAAAGATGCAAGCAAATCTAGGGAAAACATTCTGCGGATCAAAACTTTTGTAAAATAATTTTTTCTCAAAAAAAGAAAAGAAAAGAAAAAAACTCAAGAAAATATTTTCACCAAAGCAAACAGAATTTTAGGTGACACCAACTAGGATTTTGCTCAATTAAATTTTTAGTAATTTATGTTCAAGTTAATCCAGACACCCACTAATCTAATCCATCTATTCCAACAAATCAAAAATATAAATGCTTAAAATATGCAGATGAAAATCATCTGTGCAACGGATAATTTAGTCAACTAAACAAATATCTCAATTAAATGAAACTTGGAAGGAAAAAAAAACAAACAAACAAACAAACAAACAAAAGGCCATACCCCATGACTGGTACAGATACCCTTCGCTTTCTCTAAAATCCCCATTGAAACCACCTTGTTCTGTTCTTGGACAGACTTCACATACTCAGCTGCCATCAAAAAAATAAAAATAAAAAATCAGAAACTTGTGAATGGAGAGTGGAAACTCTAATTTACTCTGGGATTCACACAAATCACTTCATTTACATACATGGGTCCTTATAATTATGTATACATGAACTCATACAAATCATTTCAACAGAGAGAGAGAGAGCAGACATAACTGGATGACATGGGGAAGTAGATGCGAGCATTGCCAAGAGGAGCAGCGAAGACATTGGGATTAGGGGGTGGAGATGGCTGAACCATGAAAATAAGCAGAGGATGGCCAGAGCTGTTGATGGTTTCCCTGAGATTTTGGAGCAACCACATGAGGGCATGGTAACTGGACTTGCTCTCATCAATTGCCACCATCACTTTCTTCCAAGCTTTCTCCACCACAGTCATTATTCTCTCTCTTCTCTTCTCTTCTCTTCTCTTCTAAGTGTTTTTATTTTTTCAAGTTTCAACCTCAAAACACACACAAACACAGAAAAAACTAGTTACAGAAGTTTCTCTGTTTTATAATTGGTAGTCATGAATAAAAAGGTGGTTAAAAATTATATCTTGTTCAGTAGGTGACATGTGCTTTCGAAATAGAGTATGAGAATGGCAATGCTAAAATGATGTGTCATGCTACAATTTTATTAGGGAAATTAAAAAAAAAAAAAAAAAATCCAGAATTTGATAAAATCTGATGAAAAATTATTATGTATAATATTTTCTTAGTATTACAACAAAGAAGTTGAGGGTATGAACTTTTCCGTAAAAGTCAATCAAAATGAACCATTTAATCTTAGAAATACTTCACAAAACTTTAGAAAATGATACATGAGAAAGAGAATGCCACCATATCGAAAAAATAGATTCTTATAATTACACACAAGATTTGTTGGGTAAAAATTAATGATTTTAATTATTAATATTTACAATTTTTATTATTTTTGTAATTATTTTTTCCAACAATCACTGTTATGTTATTTCCTCTAAAATTTACGGGGGGATACGTTTGATATAGGACAAGATTTTAAGAATTTTTATATTTTTAGTTTTAATATTTTTGATATATTATTAGGATTCTTGTAATTTAGTATAAATATTTTAGAATTATTAGGTTTCTTAATTTTATTATTTTGGAATTAGATTTTGACTAGGATTTTAAATAGTTTAGAATTTTTAGTTTCCTATTCTCTTAGGCTTCCTAATTTGTGTTGATTTAAGTTTCCTAGTTTATTTTTGAATTATTTTTTCTACAAGTATTAGGTTTAGTTTATTATAAATAGTTATGTAAGCCTGATGGCAAAAATAACTTTTATTCAATTTTTATTCATTCAATCAATAATATTAAGATATTTTCTCTTTCTTGTGGATTCAAGGTTTTATTTTTCTCGTGGGTTCGAGAGCTCTTTTCGTTTACTAGAACGATATCTAATCTCCGTATATTCTGATGCGTCAAGTGGTATTAGAGCATGGATTCGCCTAACTCGATGACACAAGACAATAGAGAACACATGATCCCTATTGACGTTGATTGTAGGGTGGAGACCATATGGGATGTAATTGAGAAACATCGGCTAGAGGTGTACGAACTTTGCAATGAGATTTGTAATCTACTTGTCGATTTGGGACTAATCGTCAACCAGAGTCAGTCAATAGTTGACAGCAATTGCGCCGGAGGATTCACCTGAGGCCAACCTGTTAGCTTATGTTATATTGCACAAATTTCATATTTTAACGGTTCAAGTAAGTTTCAAAAAGAAGATTTTCTTGATTGGTTGCTTGATCTTGAAAATTTCTTTGAATTTATGAAGATTCCTCATAAAAAGAATGTTATATTTGCATCCTACAAACTTGATAAAATTGCATTGAAGTGGTGGAATGGATTACAAGATTATTGAGTTTGTAAAGGTAAAGACAAAATTCATTCATGGTTAACAATGAAAAAGTTTTTAGCAACAAAATTTTACTTTCATGATCATGAAGATATATTGTCTTATACAAATCAAGATATTTCCATGGAGTCGGTAAAAATTTGCAATGAAATTGTAGTTGCGAAAGAAAAGAATTTAGATCCAAATATTATTTGTGGTGAGATTGTTTGTAAAACTAATGAAGAAGACACAAACTCTTGTTCGAGTGTTGATAATACATCAACACATGCTAATTTGAATAATGAGGAGAAAGTTTTACAAACAAATCATAAAACTATTGACGAAGAAGAAGATCTGATTGAGCCCAGTAACAAAGAGAAAATAGAAGAAGAGATAATACAACCGTTGCATACAACAAAGTAAATTTGGTTGATTTTCTTGGTGTAGAGCAATTTAATTTGATTTTTAATACTTGTCTAATTAATCTTGTCAACCAATTGAAGCATATGGAGAAGAACTTTCAGAAAGAAAACTTTTCTATATACAACTTTTGGAAGAGGGGCAAACAACTAAAACATTCAAAATATCTCTTTATTTGGCATGGAAGATGACAGATCTCTAATATAAACTCGAGGGCGAGTTCTTTCAAAGAAGAGGAGTCTGATGTAGGACAAGATTTTCAGGACAAGATTTTAAGAATTTTTATATTTTTAGTTTTAATATTTTTGATATATTATTAGGATTCTTGTAATTTAGTATAAATATTTTAGAATTATTAGGTTTCTTAATTTTATTATTTTGGAATTAGATTTTGACTAGGAATAGTTTAGAATTTTTAGTTTCCTATTCTCTTAGATTTCCTAATTTGTATTGATTTAAATTTCCTAGTTTATTTTAGAATTACTTTTCCTACAAGTATTAGGTTTAATTTATTATAAATAGCTATGTAAGCCTTATGGCAAAGACAACTTTATTCAACTTTTATTCATTCAATCAATAATATTAAGATATTTTCTCTTCCTTGTGGATTCAAGGTTCTATTTTTCTCGTGGATTCAGGAGTCCTTTTCGTTTATTCCACGGGGACTAGATATCGTTTTAGTAGACAAAAAGGGTTCTCGAATCCACGAGAAAAATAGAACCTTAAATTTATAAGGAAAACAAAATATCTTAATATTATTGATTGAATGAATAAAAGTTAAATAAAGTTATCTTTGACATGAGGCTTACATAGCTATTTATAATAAACTAAACCTAATACTTGTAGGAAAAGTAATTCTAAAATAAATTAAGAAACTTAAATCAACAAAATTAAGAAACTTAAGAGAATAGTAATTAGAATTCTAAACTATTTAAAATTATAATCAAAATCTAATTCCAAAATAATAAAATTAAGAAACTTAATAATTATAAATTATTTATACTAAATTACAAGAATTGGCCAAAAATCCTTATTACTTACTAGAATATCAATGATTCAAATATTATCCTATCTACCTCCAAATTATTTATCCGGCATAAAAAATAATATATTTTTATGTTTTTTCTCGAACAAGTTTGTTTGCCAAAGTGGTCTTGACTTTTGTGTCCATCTGGTTGTTGAAAGAAAAACCTACCAGTCAACTAACCTGACTCCACATGCATACAGATCCATCCAATCAAATCCTACTGTTTTGGGATTTGATTTTGTAACAATGATTTATTTTTAGGTAAATCAAATTCACCTCTTGAAATTTTAAAAAATATATATATATATATAATTAATTTTATATTTTGACATAATTATACTAATATTTTTTAAAATTTTTATTTACCCTAATGGTCACAATATATGTGTAATTTAAATAAATAAAAATAAAATAAAATATTTATTATATATTGTATGTCACTCAAGTAATGATTTTTTTTTTTTTTTAGACCTTAGATCCAATGTTCAAGTTCTCCTCCTCTCATCTATGTAATGTCTTTTTCTTTTTTTTCTTTTAAAAAAAAAAGAAAAAGAAAATTGAAGGACACATAACATAAGGAAAAACAAGTTGACATCGGTGAGCATATAGAGCCTTTTGGCCCACCACGTAGAGTCCAATCCACGATTTAAGCACTAAAGCCTGACACTACTAAAACCCAACGTTGCACCACGAGCCAATGGCATCTAAACACTTGTCAAGAGGAGAACCAGCCACATAGGTAAACAAAGATCCTGCAGAGTTATTGCACCACACATCAGCCATTAATGAGGCCCTTGCAGCATTAAATGCGATAATCCCTTCATGTTGGAACATGCAACCTCGTCATAAACAAGGCAAGCTAGAGCATAGACTTTCGGCCAACATGACAAGTTGGAGTGGATAAGAAAATGATGAACAAAGGATATAAGGAGGCTTCCAAGACACAAAAAGGTTAAGTTCCCTATCATTGTTCTCTCACTACTCGCCTTTAACTTCTCTCTCTTCTAACTTGATCGTCGGAGGGTCCACTGGGGGACTCCCGTTCCCCGCTGGGCATTCGTGCAGGTACCCTGGTGGGCTCAGTGATCTGAGAACAAAGTTGGAAACAGGGGTCAGCCTGACCCAACCCCCAGGTATTAGCAGTATTATCAGCTGGCGCTGTTTGTGGGAACGCCACTCCGCGTGACAGTTGTGCTCATTGTTACAGGAGACCCGTTCCCGACAATCCCTCTGCTGGCCATCAAGGTGGATGGTTACAACAAGATCCATGGCTTCTCAACACAACGTTGTCGACCCCCAAGCCAACCTTCCCAATCCAAACAACCCACCTCAGTATTTCACAGAACTCACCAACAAAGATCAACCTTGGAAAGCAAAACCAAGCCTTGATCAACGCTTTGCTCCAGCGAAACCTCCCTATACCTCCTCCACCACCACAAGATATCCCTCCCAATCGGGAACAAACCTCGAGCCATCCTTTCCAACAAGACCACCTCTCAAAATTAGAGGGTTGGCAAGCCCCACCCCAAGACATAAACCCACCACCTCGAGGTTTGCATCCATCCGCTCAAACATCTGCCCTTGAAGGAGAGGCTAGTAGTATTCAGCCTCCACTGCACTCGGGAGGTGACAATGTTCCTATCTGGGATGCGGAACTCCGCGCCATGAAACTCCAGCTTCAAGGAGTCATGCAGAACATACAGAATAAATCCTCTACAACAGCCAACTCCCCGTTTGTCGGCTCCATCAGGGACAAACCCTTACATCCCAAGTTCAAAATGCCCTCGATCGACTCTTTCGGCCTGATGGACCCAGTTGACCATTTGGAGACTTACAGAACCCTAATGATCCTTCATGCTTTTCCTGATGAGATCATGTGCCGGGTTTTTCCCGTGACGCTTAAAGGGTCGGCTCAACTATGGTTTAGTCAACTACCATCGGACTTCGTCTCTACTTTCCAATACCTAAGTGATTCCTTTTTTATCCATTTCATTGGCGCTCAACGCCAGCGGCGTCCGATAACTCAGCTTCTTAATATCTGTCAGACGGAGGGGGAGTTGCTACGTAGCTTTGTCACCCGTTTCAATACCAAAGACCTACAGGTGGTGGACAATGATGACAGGTCATCCTCACGCTTTCATGGTGGTTTACATTCATCTGATTTTCTTTTCTCGCTCTCCAAAAACCCTCCAACCTCCATAACCACTCTCTTTTCCAAAGCCCAAAAATATATGAACGCTAAAGACTCTCTTACAACCCGCCAAGATACTACAACTAAAAATCCAACCTTCAGGGAGAAGAGAAAGGAATCCGAAACCAGACCCTCCCAATATACACAGCGAACCCCTCGATTATCTTGTTGGTATTGGACCGATCGCCGCTCGTCTTGAGCCGATCGGCACCTACCCGATCGCCCGGTCAGTTCGAGCGGTATACTCCCCTCAATTCCCCCATGGAATAAGTCTTGAACCAAATCCAACGAGATTACAACCTGAAATGGCTCTAACCATCACAGTCTTCCAACCAGCGAGATCAATCCAAGTACTGCCATTTCCATCAGGTCCACGGCCACAACACTGAGGAATGTGTTAACCTTAAAGACCAGGTAGAGAATTTGAACGCTAGGGTTGCCTCAGTCGATTCACGACAGCCCGTCCCCAACAGCGCCCAAGGACCGAACCTGTCAGGGGCCACTACCGGCATGTTCCTCCCCAACAAACCGCACAACCTAACCGAGACAATGATCGGCCCCCACCACAACCCCAAGTACAAAACAATCGTGCTCTCCCAGTCAGAGAGATCCCAGTCATCGCTGGCGGGCTTGCATAAAGAGGACCATCTCGTTCAGCCCAACGAGCCAAACTCAGAAAAATCAGACAGGGCTCCGATAAGGAAGTTGCCATATTGGATTGCCCCTTCAAACACCCCAAGCAATGGACTGAACCCATCACCTATACGGAGGCCAACTGCACAGGCATCCATTACCTCCACGACGACCCCATTGTTATCTCTGCTCTTCTATCCAATTAAAAAGTCAGACGGGTGCTTGTCGACAACGACAGTTTTTTAGACATCATCTTCCTGAACGCCTATCGCCAGCTTAAGGTCGGAGAAGAAAAATTGTCCCCTCTCTAAACCCCGCTAGTCAGCTTCACGGGGGATTAGGTGACCTCCATAGGTTCCATCAATCTTTCCATCACCATCGGAGAGTATCCATAGCAGACCACCAAGTTACTCACTTTCCTTGTCGTCGACTGTCCTTCTGCTTATAACATAATCCTCGAACGCACAGCTCTTAACGCTTTCCAAGCTGTCATCTCCACATACCATCTAGCCATAAAATTCCCCACCGACCATGGAGTAGGCACCGTGAGGGGCGAGCAGACGATGGCCAGAGAATGCTACGTCGCTTCACTAAAAGAGGTCAACCTGAAGGAGGCTACGATCATCGAAGAACTCAACGTTAGAGACAAAGAAGAGTTAGTCAGAGGGAAACCAGTGGAAGAACTTGTCGAAGTCCCCATCGATCCTGCGAACTTAGCCAAAACAGCCAGGATCGGTAGTCAACTATCATCCTAGGCCAAGGCCGACCTCACAGTTCTCCTAACTGAGCACAATGATGTGTTTGCTTGGACCCATTCCGACATGCTAGGCATCGATCCCTCTTTCATCACTCACCGTCTCAGTATCGAGCCCCATTTCCGACCTTTCCGCCAGAGGCAGCGTATTTTTCACCCGGAACGCAATGCCCTCATCGCCTCTGAGGTAGACAAACTACTGAAGGCGCAGTTTATCCAAAATGTGGACTACCCCAGGTGGCTGTTAAGGATGGCAATTTAAAACCGACCCGACGAGAACCCAATCCCCCGACCCCGATTTGAACAGTTTTTTCCCAAAAAATATCCCCGTAGGAACGGGGGTGGGATTAAAAATCATTCTAGATTAATTTTAATTTGGGAGCGATGATAAATCTGTTGGCCCACCCACTTTGTCCCGATGTGGTATATATATATATTATATACATGTTTTTTGATTAGTTTCTTGAAGTGGTACATATATATACATATATATATATATATATATATTATATACTTTTTGATGAGCTTCTCTCTCTTATTCATTTCACGTTTCCCTCTCTTATTCATTTTATTTACTTTTTGACTAGTTTCTCTAATGCATTCATTTCATCTACTTTTTTATTACTCTCTCTCTCTCTCTCTCTCACTCATTTAATCTTTTCATTTCATATCTTCTCTCTCTCTCTCTTCCTCACCTCACCTCTGATCTCTCTTTCTTCCTCACCTCTAATCGCTCTCTCTCTCTTCCTCACCATCTGGTCCATCTCTCATCTCTCTCTCTCTCTCTCTCTCTCTCTCTCACACTCACTCAAAAGAGAGAGAGAGAGTGATGCCACCATGCCAGAGCATCAAATCTAATCTTTTTCTCTGCCACGATGCCAAAGTTGATCTGAGCAGATCGATCTCTCTCTACTCAGTTCTCTCCTCTTTGTGATGTTGATGATGTTTGTTTTGTTTTTTTTTTGATCACATGTTGATGATGTTTGTTGTTGATGATGTTAAGAATGTTGAATGTTCTTTGTAGTTTTTTTTTAGTCAGGAAATTTTTGAATTGGAAACCCGATCCCCGTTAAAGCGAGACGGGGACGGTGATAGGTTCCCTGTCGGGGATCGGGGTCAGGGACAGAGAAATGTTTACCATCGGGGATCGGGGACGGGGAGTGCAATCCCTGGCCCCGCCCCACCCCGCCCCATTGTCGTTCTTAGTGGATGTCCAATGTACTCCCGGTCTGCAAAAGCAATGGTAAATGGCGACTCTGCGTCGACTATTCCGATCTTAATCGAGCTTACCCCAAAAATAGTTGTTCCCTTCCCTGGATAGATCTATTAGTCAATGCCACTGTCGGACACCAAATGCTTAGTTTCATGGATGCTTTCTCCGGCTACAATCAAATTCTGATGCACCCAGCTTATCCGGAACACACCTCTTTCATCACAGACAGAGAAACTTATCATTATCGTGTTATGCCATTTGGATTGAAAAATGCGGGAGCAACTTTCCAACGTTTGGTCAATGCCGTCTTTCAACACCAGATATGCCAGAACATGGAAGTCTACGTCGATGACATGCTAGTCAAGAGTAAACTCTCATCTGATCATTTGATAGACCTACGAGAAACCTTCAAAACCTTATGCAAATATCAGATAAAGCTGAATCCGGAGAAGTGCGCCTTTGGCATAGGATCTGGGAAGTTTTTGGGCTTCATGGTCAGTTAGCGGAGCATCGAGTTCAATCTTGAAAAAATCAAGGCCCTGGTAGAAATACGGTCTCCCAGAATGGTCAAGGAGGTTCAATAGCTCACAGACAGAGTCGCCGCCCTCAATCATTTTATTTCTCGGGCAACAAACAAGTGTTTTCCATTTTTTAAAGTTCTTTGACAAGCTTTTGAGTGGAACTCCAAATCTGAGCAGGCCTTTCAACAACTGAAGCAGTGCATGGTTAGCCTCCCCTTCTCTCTTAAGTACTCTCAGGAGAAACCCTCTTCCTCTACTTAGCCATATCAAACACTGCAGTGAGTGTTGCTCTCATCAGGGAAGATAGCTCAATACAACGTCCCGTGTACTACATCAGTCGTGCTCTTAGGGAGGCGAAACAGAACTATCCTCTGCTAGAGAAAATGGCTATCACCTTGGTCATAGCCTCAAGGCGCCTCCAGCCTTATTTCCAAGCTCACTCCATAGTGGTTCTCACTGACCAGCCTTTCAAAAAGGTCATGCAACAGCCAGAGTTGTCAGGCAGACTGATGCAATGGTTCGTCGAGCTCAGTCAATTTGAAATCTCTTACCGACCTCGAATAGCGATCAAAGGACAGACTGTCGCCGATTTTATCTTGGAATTCACCAATCCTACCCCGAACGTGCCCCCTCTGTCAGCGTAATTTAACACCGAAGCAGAAGACCCTCATTCCTGGACCTTTAATGTTGATGGATCATCCCGTAAAGAAGGTAGTGGGGCCGGTCTCATCCTCACCACCCCCGAGGGTGGGTATTTTAAGTGTGCCCTCCATTTCCTATTCGACGCGAGCAATAATGAAGCCGAATATGAGGCCTTGATAGTGGGTCTTCGATTGGCCAAAGACATTGGTGTGAGCCATATCCAAGTGTTCAGTGATTCCCAACTGATCATCATGCAGATTACTGGGGAGTTCGACGCAAAGGAAAACATGATACGGGCCTACAGGGACATTGCACTCTCTCTTGTTCGCCTTTTCAATACTTTTCAAATCAGACACATCCCTAGGTTAGAAAACTCCAAGGCGGATGAAATGGCCTAATGAGCCTCGGTCGATCAGTTAAACCTCAGTCATGGTATCAGTGTTGAATACCTGACCCATCCAGCTACTTCGCCAAACCAGCAGGAAGTTCACTTCCTCTAAAACGAACCTATCCCACGGACTGCAGACATCCTTCCGTTCTTGACATGAGGGGAGTTGACAGACAATAAACAGTAGGCTGCTAAAGTCAGAGTCTGGTCATCCAATTACATCCTCATCGACGGCCTACTGTACAAACGAGGATTCTCACGTCCATACCTCAGGTGTCGTAATCTCGATCAAGCGACCTATGTGATGAAAGAAGTCCACAAGGGCATTCGCAGTAATTATTCGGGTGGACAATCAATGGTCCATAAAATCCTGCGCACCGGTTACTTTTGGCCTACTCTTCATTAAGATGCTAGCGAATTTGTGCTTAAGTGTGATAAATGCTAGCGCTTTGCTAACATCCCTCATGCTCCACCAACAGAACTAATTATACTCTGTAGTCCCTACCCCTTCGTCAAGTAGGACATCGACTTAGTTGGTCCATTACCCACTGGTAGGGGCCAAACCAAGTTCGCTGTGGTTGCCATTGACTACTTCACTAAATAGCGTGGAAGTAGAACTCCTCACTATAATCACTGAGCAAAACACCACTAGATTTATCTGGCAATCGATTGTGTGCCGATTTGGAATCCCCTGAGCCATCGTTTCAGATAATGGCAAGCAATTCGACAATTCCATGTTTAGGAAATTCTGTGTAGAGCTCCATATTAGACCCTACTTCTCTTCCCCAGGTCATCCCCAAGCTAATAGGCAAGTCAAAGTCACCAACTGTTCCCTCTTAAAGATCATCAAAACTAAGTTGGAAGCCGCTAAAGGACTTTGGGCTGAGGAACTATTGAACATACTCTGGGCTTATCAAACGACTGCCCGACCCCTACTGGGAAGACCCCTTTTTCGCCTAACATACGGTGCTGAGGCAGTCATCCCAGTGGAAACCGGTCTACCGACCCCTCGGGTTTTATGCCCGAATCTAGAACTAAACGAAGAGTTGCATCGAGCTAACTTGGACTTAATTGAAGAGCTCCGAGAGACAACTGTTGTCAGACGGACGTCATATCAACAGAAAATGAGAACACATTATAATCACAAAGTTCGACCTCAAGAATTCGCAGTAGGCGACCTAGTCTTGCGCGAAGCAACCCTTGCCACTAAAAATCCAACCGAGGGCAAACTAGCAACCAAATGGGAAGGACCCTATGTTGTCAAGGCCAGACCCCGCCCAGGCCCTTATCGTCTCCAAGATATAGAAGGCAGAGACCTCTATCCATGGAATGCTGAGCACTTGAAGCGTTATTTCCAGTGAAATGGCATCTCCTATTTTTGTATTGTTCAATTGTTGTATGTTCTTTTTTGCCGATCTACACACTTGTTCATTTTTTCCCTTTCCATACATGGTGTAAACTTGTGATCAACAGGCTGTGCCTTACATGACAACAATTTGATATCTCCATTATCTATGTTGCGTTTCAATAACAACTTTTTGACCAAGTCTTAGCCAGACTGAGCGCGAAACAGCTCAGCCAAACTGAGTTAACTAAAGCCTCAGCCAGACAGAGCAAGAAAAGCTCAGCTAGACTGAGTTAACTAAAGCCTTAGCCAGACTAAGCAAGAATAGCTCAGTTAGACTAAGTTAACTAAAGCCTCAACCTGATTGAGCAAAAAAAGCTCAGCCAGACTGAGTTAACTGAAGCCTTAGCCAGCCTAAGCATGAAGAACTTAGCCAGACTGAGATAGCTAAAGCCTCAGCCCGACTGAGCCCTTCGAGCCTCAGCCAGACCGAGCATGAAGAACTCAGCCTGACTGAGCCCTTCCAGTCTCAGCTAGACTAAGCGTGAAGAACCCAGTGAGTCAACACTAGTCTCATCCAGACAAAGTATGCAGTTACAACCAGTTGCTGCCAGACTTAGTTAAAATCCGAGTTCATAATCATCCATTTTTACTAATTCATACAAGTTAGCCTGCTTGCCCATTTTTACCATTTTTACAAGATAGGTTACTTATCAAATTTCATATTCCCAAATTTTTCTTACCTATTTTTATTTAATTCTACTCAGCCATTTTTACCATTTAAACTTTACAAATCAAAGCAATAACAACAACAATAAATAAGAGAACTCGTCATTTTATTAACAAACTTGCACTTTTATACAATTCATTACAGAAATTACATGTACAAAAAATAATAATAACAACAAACAAACAAAAACAAATAAAAACAACATTTTTTACACTTCGTCACAGCGATTAATCCCCCTCGCTGGATGCGAGGTCTTCCTCTTTAATCCCCTCATCCAAGGGAGTCTAGGCAACGTCACCTTCCCCTACCTTCATGAGACTGAAGTCCACGTCTGGGAACAGCTCTTGTGCCTTGTATTTGAAGCTCATCCAGCCGCTGTCCCAATACTGGCTCATCTCGTGGTTGTAAAAGCTTTGGATCACTTCTTCTTCACTCCTGCCCTTAGCGGCCACTCCCGACAGCCCAGCCCCCCCTTCTCCCTCCTTGGCCAAGCTCTTGGCAACCACAGCATCAATGGCCATTTGGAATTCGGCGGACCCCTTGAATTGCTCCACAGCCGCTATGCATAAGTCGAGGTACGCCGCCCTCTCAAATGCTAATTTGGCTATCTCTTCTGCCAATGCCTTCTCCAATTCTGCGATCCAACCATCTGCTTCTTTTTTGTCCTTAATTGCCTGGTCACGCAGATCTTCATTGTTGGCAAGGGCCTTGTAGACACCCCATTTTTGACCGTCCTCAAGACTTGGATGTCACCGTTTGAACACTCGGTGATCATCCATGTTTGTGTTCGTTTTGAGCTCCCGAAGGCCTCGGCTACGTGCCCTACCTTAGGATCTCTCAACTTATTTGTTTTTGTGTTTGGTTTTGCACCAAACACTTGTCGTTTTGCTTCTGAGGGTGGGAAATAGCTTGTTGGCCATCCCTACACCTCACCGGCCATGGCTTGAGGCCACCGGCCATGTTTTCTTGCCACCGGCCATTGGTGATGGCCGGTCGGCACTCTTGGTGGTCGGCCGCCACCTTTATTGGTCAAATGGCCACTTTTGTTGGTTGGTCGACCACTGTTCATCTACTTTTGACAGATATTTTGTGCCAGCTGGAACAGCTGGCACCCACTTTGCACCCCCTCCATACACGTGTATAGAAGGATTTCCCTCTTGCTTAGCTTGTTTTGTAAGCTTTGCAAGAGTGAGTCTCTATAAGAGGAGGGCTTCTCCTCCCTCCTCAAGGGTTCCAAGATTTTCCAGAGCTCTGAGATTAGGGTTAGAGGATTGTGTATCTATTCTATCTCTATATCTCCTTCTCCTTCCATTTTGTGTGTGTTTAAGGTGTTTTGTTCATAGTTTTGTACACAAACACCTAGTGTTACACTATCCTTTGGCTACTGACGTACTAAGGAGTGATTTCAGAGTTCTTGAGTTGATCTAAGCTTGGAGAGGCTATTGGAGTGGTCCTTGTGAAGAAGGTTTTCAAGGGTAAGAACTTTACCCCTTTATTCCCCATTTTTGCATAGGCTTTTAGACATCCTTGCATCTATTTTTAAGCTTAGTCTATAACTAATAAAAGTTCTAATTTTGAGTGCTTAAAATAGTTGTTTAAGGTTGTTTTGGTGTTTGGGGTTGTTTGACCCCTCTTAGGCCTTGTTTGGCCCCATTTTTATGCTATTTTGGTGAGCTCTGGGACCACCTTGTTTGGGCCTCCTCACCACTGAAATCCTTGGATTTCAGTGGTGAGGATGATGCTTTAAGGTCCTAAGAAGGAGAGGGCCATCCCCTCTCCTTGTTGCTTTCAATAATTGTCATTTTAGCCTCAAGTGTAAGCACATTGTTTAAGCATATTGTTTAAGTTCATGTTGGCCATGTCTTCAGTAGTATTTGTGCTTATTTTGCCATGATGTAGCACTATTTTTAATTGGTTTAAACTACTCTGGGCACGTTGCTAAAACATTGAATGAAATTCATAATTAGCGACCACATGACAAATATGCAATTCATTCTGATAAGGAAATTTGAATTGAAAATTAAAACTTACTTTAATTTGCCATATGTTAGGAGTGGGAGCTTAGCCTTCTTGATCTTGGCTAGTGCCCCAGGATTTCTAAAAAATCCTTTGACCTCTAACACAATCCCTTGCAAACCACCCTCTAAGCACGGCTTTATGGTCTCCTCTAAGGAGTTCCTTTTCACATCATATTACATCTGAGTTCCACCTTTTGTGAGAAAGAAAACCTGATTTCAATCAGCAATGAACATAATTAAAACACTCTTTTCATCCTCATTTACCATGCTATGAAAGAAAAACTTTTGAATGGGTTTTCTCAATTATGCAGATTAAACTTACAGTTCTGCAGCTTCCTGGCAAGTAGTGCCACAACGGGGTGGAAGGTTGAGAAAATTATTGGTTTGTCCTTGGCATGATCAAACATGACCTGAATTACAAAATTTCGGATGCTTAGCAAGTCCACAACCAAAAAAATAGCAAATTAGGCTTACAATACTTGAGCAAAGACTCATTAGGATTCTCAAAAACATTAAAAAAAAAAATTGTGGGTTTGGGAGAATAGAATGTATTAGATTGATTAAAACCCTAAAATTTGTGGATTTGGGAGGCGATACCCAACCTAAATGACCCATAAACAAAACCTAAAATAATTACCAAAATAGACACAACATACCAAAATGGTCACAATGACAGAAAGAGACAGCTCGAGAGCGTGAGAGGGAGGGTTCAAATGCGAGGGTTCTGAGATCACTATACCATGAATCAAACGATTTAGGGAGATAAAAATGTGTGTGATGCCCAAAAAATGTGGCACCAAAGCATCGAACAGATGTAAACAAAAAGAAAGATCAGAAATCGAAACAGAGAGAGAAGGGGAGAGGAAAAAATCGATATTACCTTGCGGCGAAGTTCAAGAGCGGCGAGAGAAGGTTGCAAGTGTATCACGACCAGACCCCCCTATGGGTTTAGCACATCATAACCGCCAATAATCCGAGATTCTGAAGGCACATATGATGAGCAGTATATAGTCTGAGGGCATGGCGGAAGCCAATACAATAAATAAACAATGTCCAATGAGTGGCGATCAGTATGCAAAAAGATTTTTCATACATACATAGATATATACCTGATGCAGACGGTATGCACAATATTTACAACCATTGAGCGGGGACCTAATCCTATTAAGCGATCTGATAACGATCTATACGGTCATTACAAAAAGCGAGAATAGAAGGAAAACTAAAACACCCATAGCCTTTGCTAGACAGGCTCGAGAACCTCGCGATGAGGCACGATGGTTGGTGGACAAAAGCTGGAGTCTATCCGACGCTCCTAGCTCCGGTTTGGGGCCTGTTCATCTACATATATATATGAGCAGTGAGTTAAAGCCCGATGGATAACATAAAAGCGTAAAGGGGTTTAGAATGAATGTTCTTCTGATAATAAAAGCAGTTCATTTCAATCGAGATATCGGTTGTTGATGCGATGCTTGATCATATGTGGTACATCCATTAGCATAACGATAAACAATAGGTCTTAAAAGACCGAGCGATAAATGATGGCCATCAATCGATGCGATAGTGGTTCCAACATAGGGCAAACAAAGATCTCTATGTGATAACGATAACGATGTGATAGGTACTAAGGATGCCACAGTACAGTTCAGAATATAGGACATACATTCATTCGATGAACGATATCTGATTGAAACGATGCAGTTCAGTTATTCAGAAGATAATCATTTTGAACATATCTTTACACAATTATTACTCACAGAGTTCTGGGCCACAGTAAGCTAGAGCGTCTCCTCGGAATGCCAACCCTATACAGTTAACAGATTGAACACACACTAAGTTTCACAGTTGGGAAAAATAATAACTTAATCCCTAAATTGCCTCGGTGTGGTTCTACATCTATATCCTCGTTACGATGTCTTAAACTAGGCCTAAGAATGCCTAGGATGGGATGAGGATGCAAAGATGTACTTAGAAAACATTTTCGGAATTTCAGAAAAGCAGGTCCCTGCTCGAGCATCAACTTCTCCCACTCGAGCGTACCAAAAAGTACTAGATAGGTGAAATTCACGCTCGACGCCCGCTCGAGCGTGTCACCCAGTCCTTCGCTCGAGCGTCCAATCCTCCGCTCGAGCGGACGGTTCTACAGTGCAAGATGTTGGGAGCTCGATTTCCCTGCTCGAGCAGACGACGAAAATCTGGAAATTCCAGATTTGAGTCCCAAGCTCAAAATCAAGTTTAGATGCATAAAATTCGATCCTCTTGGGCCAATTTTCTGGAAAACATAAGTAGACTCATAGAATGACATGATTTGAAGCTCAATTTGTAAAATTAAAGCCCAAGGGTAGTTCAATTAAACCAAATTTCGAATCAATTTCCATGAACAAACTTCAAACATGACATGCATGCATTCAAACCGATTTAAAGCTTCAAAGCTTGCTCAATTGAGCTCATTTCTTCAAGAACTTGGTGTAATCATGGATTATGATCAAAAGATAGACATGCATGCAAGGTTTCCATGGAATCAAGCTCAAAACTCTTCAATATACACATGCATACAACAATTAAGCTTTATATCAACACTATTGAACCAATTCACGCCTTAACTCTACAATTTGACATGAATCATGCAAGAACAATCTTAAATGCAACAATGAGAGGTTCAATTACCTTACCTAGGTCTTGTAATTCAAGTGTAGAAGCTTAAATATGAAATCTATACTTCAATCCTCTCAATTTCCAAGCAAGACCAAGCAAAATGAGATGAAGACACTCTCACTCCCTATTCTCCTTCTCTCTATTCGGTGGTGTGCTCAAAATGAGCTGAACAAAAGTGTTTTGATCTAATGTAATAAGGCTCAAGAGTGCATAGATAATGGCCACTAAGTGGTCTAGTTGTAAATAAGTCAAACTTTGCATTTTATCAATATTTAATCTAATTTAATCATACTTACTCAGTTTTCGGATAATTATACCATAAAATCGCATAAATTATGGTGATCATAAAACACAAGTCGATTTCAGATTCGGCTGCCGATAAGGCCTTCAATTAACAGTTTAAACATAAAAACTGAACAGATAATCAAACAGTCAAACAGATAGGAATGCATTTAAACTAACATATACTCAATCAATCAGTTTCAGATTTCAGTCAGTCAGTTCAGTATTTCGATTACTTCAGTTATTGATCATAATCAGTCTCAGTTTAACAGTATTCGGTAGTTTATCGGCAAATAGTGGTGAGGGTTATTACAAAGTGCAAGTTTTATTTTCAGAACCTTGAAGCCACCGAAACAATTGAATACAGATTATGTGTGTGATGCCCAAAAAATGAAGCACCAAAGCGTCGAACAGATGTAAACAAAAAGAAAGATTAGAAATCGAAACAGAGAAAGAAGGAGAGAGGTAGAAATTGAGGACATCTTACCTTGCGAGTCGAGCGAATAGGGAGGGGAGGAGCGAAACACGTCGAGATGAAGAGGAAAGAAGAAACAGAGAGGAGAGAGCAAAAAAGAGGGAATAAGAGAGGAGACGTGGGTGAGAACAGAGAGGAAGAAAGAGATACAAAGGGATGGTGGAGGGATGTGGGTAGGTGGGAAGCTTGGGAAAAAAATGTTTGGGCGGGAACTATCATTAATCTGAATCATTAATGTAAATTTATCATTAATTTGAACCATTAATATAAATTTAGGATTCATCTGAGCCTTAAAATCAAATGTATCTCTGATACATTTTATCTATTTTCAAAAACCGTCCTACTTTATTATATAAATATATATACTAGTTTAAGAAGGCTCGTGCGAAGCACGTGCTATTATTACAGTATATTTAAGTTTTATATTTTGATAATTTTTTAAAAATTACAATATTATTCTGTGAAACTGAATAAGATAAATCACTAGACATATAATTGAATTATTTGGTATGGTATGTATCATTTTTTGATTTGTTATACAACCAATGATGTAGACTCCAATTTTATTACCATATTATTTTGGGTGAATTTATGAGTCTTTAACATTTCTTCCCAATTTATAAAAAAAAGAAAAAGAAAAGAAAAAGAAATTTAGTATGTAGCTTTTCTCAATAGATAAATATAAAACAAATATTAAGATAATTCTCCCATCTAAAAAAAATTACTAAGATAATTCACTAAACTAATAAAAAACAAATATATATATATATACACTAATAACTAATTTTATTAATACATAAATCATACTCGTATAATGAATGATCAATTTTATTAATAAGTAAATCATTAAGTAAATTAACAATTTGTAATGGCATGAAAAATATTTTTTAGTTAACTATTTTGTTAATAAATAAATCATTAAGTCAATTAATAGTCTATAATGATATGAGAAATAATTTTCAATAAACAATTTTGATAATTTATTATTGCATAGGAGAATTGTTTTTTTTTTCCTCCCCTAAGTATTGTGTTAAATGAAAATTTATAACAAACAGTACTTGCAATTTCTAGTATTATAGGATCAATTATTACTTTAAACGAATCTTATGGGTGTATTTAGAATTTGTTAAAAAATAAAAAATTTACGTAATTTATGCAACAAATGTTTAGATGCTATTGGCTCTTGGTGCAACATTGGGTTTTAGTAGTGTTGGGCATTAGTGCTTAAACCGTGGATTGGGCTCTAAGTGGTGGGCCATAAGCCTCTATGGGCCCACCGATGTCAATAGTCCTCCATTCCCAAATGCGGCTGCAGTCCAACGAAGGGAATAAGAATGAAGACCGGGATTATGTGTGGCCGAATGAGAGAAGGGCCGACTGCAAAGGGGGACCGAGCGAGAAGACCGAGCGAGAAGAGGGCCGACCTCGAAGGGGGATCGAGCGAGAAGACCGACTGAGAGGAGGACTGACCGAAAAGGTGGACCGAGCGAGAAGACTGACCGAGAGGATGGCCAACTGCGAAGGGGGACCAAGAGAGAAGGTGGCGACACACGGGGCTTGAGGAGTGGCGGGGCACATGATGATGTGAAGTGGAATGGACAGGGAAGGGGGAAAGAGTAGTGAATCGTGGTTGTACCCGTGGCATGATCCAGTGATAAAGAAGGTGATACGTTATGAGGAAGCAAAGGGTTAGGACTAATATAGGACGTGAAAAAGACGGGGGCGGAAACTTTCGAAATTTTCAAACTGGCGAAATTTAATCTCGATTCTTGGAATATAGGCAAACCATGGGGATTTGGAGCTATTCATTTTACTTACCTTTTCGGGAAAAACCAACACATCCCAGAGTTGAACTCATTTGTTTCGTGTGACACGCCTTTCTAATATTTTGTGAACTTTCTTGTGCCAGCGTTCGAAGCGATACGCAAACACGTTGAAGAGATGGCTCGAGATGAAGTGCCAGTTATGAGGCTAGAGGCATTGGAGGGGGACGACACAGTGGAGTTTGCTGAACAATATAGAGCAGAGAGGCGGGAAGAAAGAGGGGCAAAGCAAGCGGCGTAAGCTCGCCCATCGATGATGATCGCAGCTGCAAGACTAATTAACCAAGTGGGCAGGACCTTTGGCATACCAAGGCCGACAAGTCTCGTTCACGGTGAAGGAGTTGGAGGAGGTCTGAAGGAAGTATCGGATTCCGTGAGATAGAGCTGAAGTTGCCCATGTCGAAAGAGAGGGCGTCGAATGTACGACCGACGGAATTTACATTGTATGAGGAAGCGTTGCTGGGGGGGACTGAGGTTGCCACTCCCTCAAATAGTGGTAAACGTACTGAACCGATTGGAGATGGTGCTAGAGCAGCTGATGCCCAACGCATGGAAAATACTAATGGCTTGCACTATCGCATGGCCATAGGCAACCGGTGAGGCAGCAATGACAGTGGAGAAATTTTTTTCTTGCTACAAGGTCTCTGGTCAACAAGAAACGTGGGTGACCTTACAGGCGGTGGTGGGCTGAGGACTAGTGGTGGGTTTACTATCATCGATGAAGGGATGAAGATCGAGGTGGTTCTATGTATCAGCAAATGGTGAGAGGGGGGTTCGCACAACATAGAAAGTCCCTACGAAGTCAGTGGAGCCAAGGCTAGAAGCGGAGGCGAGAACAAGGTGAAACGGGTTAAGGAGTGGAGGGAAAAGAAAGGTCGCAGTGGGATGACTTGATCCAACTTTCAATCTGTTTGCCTTGAGTCTAGGGCCGTATCCGTGAGGAGGATCTGTCTTGAGGAAAAGTTCGAGGCAAGGAGAAAGGTGGAGGCGGAGGAACGCAACGTTTGCCAAAAGCGAGGTATAAGGAAGCGCGATTAGGGCTGCGCCTAAAGCTGGCGATAAGGGGCGGGTCCGACCACGGCCTAAACCGTTGAGACAAAGATCGACCAACTGCGCCATTACGCCCCAGTGGATTTGCTTAAGAAGATGAGCAAACATGAGGTGGGCGGTGTTAAAAAGAAGAAAAAAAAAACGGCGAGAGGAGGGTGAGAAGGGTCCGCTTTTGAAGAAGAGGAAGGAGGAAGGACGGAGGAAACCCCGAAGTGAAGGTGAGGAGATAAGGGCAATAGGGAAGAAGTAATGGGCCTAAGTGTCCAAATGGGATGGTAGCGATGGAACCCGAGCAAAAGCGCAACCACTCAAGATGGGGCTTATAGCGAAGTGGCCCCAAGTCTGTAGAAACGGAAAGTTGGGGTGAAACAGGCGAGAGAGATGGGTGTCATGGCGAAGACCGCCATGTCCCACGTGCATCACGATGGCCGATCAGCGAAGAAACTAGAGTCGCGACGATCGTCTCGTTGAAGTGGTGAAGGATCTTGCCGTCTGCGGTTGATGGCTCGATTAAGAGGCCGACCTTCCAAGAGGGTTTGGCTTAGCGAGATGGAGACAGTGACTCTAGCGGTTGCATTGATGAATAAAGCAGCGCGGAAAGGTGGAGGCAGAGCCGCTAAGGGCCTAACTAGAAGGGGTGAAAGCGCAGCTTCAAAACCTAACGGTTGAGACAGTGGGATGGAGGAAAGCCGCGAGGAGCGCGTGTGCCAAGAAATTTGGAGTATCTTGTGAAGAGAAAAGAAGATGGAATCTTGGCGGTGGTGCAAAGCTACTTGGTAGAGCGTGCTACTGCCGAGGTCGTCGTGACCAAATCGGAGCTGGAAGCGGTGCGCCACAAGGCGATATCGTTGGAGTTCGAGTTGGCAAGTAAGTAGAGGAAGCTAGGCATGGTCTAACAGGCTTGCACCACTGCCAATGAAAGGTGGGAAGAGGCCTATAGACGTCCCCGAACGTCATGGGAGGAGATTCCCCCCCTCCCCGGTTTGTTCATTTGGCTCACTACAGTTCAGGACTCAATGTCACGGTCCTGTATCTAATCTCGCAGAGTGTAATGCAAGACCAATGAATCATCAAAGAGTCCAAATCCGGCAAATAGTTTTTGAAAACATATTTTTTTTTTTGAAAGAAGTGCCAAACATGGACGGCTTTGCTAGATACAGAGTTGCCACCTAAATATTTTTTATGGGGGGATTTAGGAAACCCTGACTCGTTGCCCAAGGCCACGTGTCCGTCATCACCAAAGTTGTCTCGGCTCGGGAACTTGGATATGATTGGGGAAAGTCAGCTATGAGCACCTCCGCTCGCCCAATCAAAGATCGGTCTCTACTAACCATGATATCTAGTTTTGAAAACATTATGCATTCTTATTCTGATTAATTAGCTAATCTTACTATGTGATGCGCGCAACACAAAAGTATAGACTAGATCGCCTAATTTGGAACAAAGCATTGCATATCCGCTTGTTTGAAAGACAGTTTGAGATTTGCTACTCGCAAGTAGGCTAAAACACAGATTTCAACGAGTTGTTCCAACTCAAACAATCCAACCTTCACCCACAGGCATTCAGGCAGTAAATCAACTAAGCAGTTAGCCTCATGGCAAGCATGCTTTCATGTTAACATTCACACTCATGCGAGATGCTAAAGCATAAACACTCACCTAGTACTCCAAGCCAAAAACAAGGAACATGTTAGTAATCAAATGTATGGTCCAAGTCCATGTTAAGATGGCTAATGCATCGCAGGCAAAATACAGCTAGAGTAGGCTCGACTAATCTATAGATGGCATGTGAAATGCAACAGATAACATGTATTCAAGTTAGATTTGAAATACTATGCAATTAGTATGATGCGTCGAGCCCGGTACATGCAATACTGATGAATGATGCATACATGCATAGCATAAGGATGCTAATTGAAATATGCCCTAATACTAACCATCAAAAGCAAGTAAGTAAAAGGGAGAAAGAAATTAGGGTTGGAAGACATGCATCACACACACACACGCTTATTACAAATTCGCCCTCGCTCGAAGGGACCGAAAGAATAATACAATTTAATCAACTAACAAGCTAATTAAATAGTTACAAACCAATTAACTAGTTAAGCAAATTAACTAAGCTAATAAAGCGATAAAACAGCCTCGGGAAGAGGGTCCAATGCATGTGTGTTCGACTCCACTCGGAAATCCACCACCATGCACAAGCTGCCTCTGTTTTCACTGTTTTATGCCTCTGAAAATTGCACAAGTCCCAAAGAGCACTCTCTGAACACTGTGGGGTGCCACCGGCCATGAGGAATGGTCACCGACTATGGAAAAGTGGTCATCGACCATTGGTATAGCTCTCGGCCAGAGATTTGTGGTCGGCCGGCACTCAATGTGGTCGGTCGGGCATCTATGCCTGCAGAATCCTGTTTTGACAGCAACAGAGGACAAGCAAGGTATGGCAATATATTTCAAAGCAATGTGGGCACCACCACATCCCTTTTCATGTTCATGACTCAAAGAGGGATGGTACTCGATTCTCGGACCATCAATCGCGCATTTCGATGCGTGATGGCCTAAGAAACCAAGTGTGCCATTTCAATGTAGAATGAAATGCACATAAACAAACAATAGGCCCAACCTCTATCACTTGATCAAGAGACAAGGCATGCATGCTCAATGCAATGCAACCTAGGCATGTGAGCTAAGTATGCAACATGAGAATGCCAACAAGCATGCAAACATGCAAACATGTAACAAGTGTGCAAGCTAACAAGCATGCGAAATGCAATGCCAACATGCAAACATGCAAGACATGTAAAATGTTAAGCAACCAAAACAAAAGGAAGAATGCATGTCAAATGCAATGTGATTCAAACATGCAACAACATGCGATAGGCCAAACATGCAACAACATGCAAGGTGAGCATGCAACAACATGCGAAGGATGGACTTAAACTAATTTGGACAGCTCTCATATAGGCCCAAAATAGTGGCCAAATGATATGGAAATGAGGTGAAATTTACATACAAACATGCATACAAACATGGTCCAACCCTTAAGCATCAAAGAGACAACTTTTAAGCACATTTAACAGAAGATAAACATGGACATATGGCATACATATCAAGCTCTGAAAATCATGTTAAGGATGGTGCCAAACCAACTAAACAAAACAAACATAGCATGCAACATGGTCCAAGGCCTAAGGCTCACCAAAGAGGTATTGAACTACACTTAACAAAGCCAAACATGACATGATTTGAATAACCAAAATCAGAGTTTTAGCATGTTAAAACAAAGCCAAAGACACATTGACATGGCATCCTAGAGGCCTAAACATGATGGCATATGCAATGACACATTCATGGAGCATGAAACACAAACTCTTTAAGGTCTTAAAGGAACATCAAAAGCAAACATACAAGCATACCACAAGGACTGAAATGATGCCATGAGGGGTGCCAAACCACTGAAACAAACCAAGCAATGCATGTTCAACACTCACACACCCAAGGCTAACAAGCCAAAATGCAAGGTGGCTATACAAAGCATGTCATGGATGGCCAAAACAACCACAAACAGACCTTAAGCATGCTAAAACATGCATAAAAGCTTCACAAAGCTTGGCCAAAACAAGTAAGCATAGTAGTCTAAATGCTAAGCACATGTTAAGTCAAATAATGGCATTACCAGACAAGTATGCAAGGAAAGTATGGTGTGTCACAGCAATGACTACCCAAAGATGATGATCTACCATGAATGAACAATGAGCTCTGAGAATCAATCCATGTCTCAACCCATAAAGGTTTAGTACCCACGACTCAACTTTGGTTTTGTTGATACTAAAATCCATGGATTTTAGTACCCCGTAAAGATTTCATGGCTCAACCTTTCTGGGTTTGTTGATTTTAGTAACCATAGATTGACTCAACCTTTCTGGGTTTTGTTTCAATCCATCGTTTGATTTGTGACATTTCTTGAGTTTGAGCCATGGATTGATTTTCAGATATGAGTTTGTGAGATTTCTTTTATTACTTGAGCCATGGATTGATTTTCAGAATGGGTTGATTTTCAAAAAGGTAGAGAGAGAAAAGGAAAGGAGAGCCATGGATTGATTTTTTTTTTTTTCCTTCAAAATACTCACCAAAATGACGTCGTTTTGATGAGGTTTAATGTCAGCCGTTGGATTGTTCACTCTAGAAGATGACTGTAGGCTTTTCACCCTAGAGGATCCGGATGCAATCTACTCAACCAAAATAAAAAGGGTATAGTAACATTTCTTAACGATTAATGGAAATACATGGACACCCCTAACATTTTCAATATATCATAGATATCCCCTAAACATTTGAAATTATATCAAAAACATTTTTTGACATTTAGTTAAATCCCAAATGCTATTATCATTTAGCAAAAATATACAAACATCTCTTAATAAAAGGATTATATTATTTTGATAAGGAACAAAAAAAAAAATTAAACAATTTTATTTTTTTAAATGCAAGCAATATAGATCGAAAAGATAATTTAAAAAAAAAAAAAAGGAGCAAAAGGCATTGTGACATAACATAAATTTTTTTTTTATATAAAAAAAATACATTATTTAAGAGAAAGGCACAATAAGAAGTTGAGAACAAAATTTTAAAAAAATAAAAAATAAAAAAATAAGTTGAAACGGTGCGCACTGCAAGGGGCACAATTGGAAAGGTCACAGCAGTGACCCCATCCTACTTGGACAAAAGGGTGTTGCTTCGTCCCCCGAAAGGGGAGCCCCCGAATTCCCTGATTTTCTGTTTTAAGTGAAAAAAAAAAAAAAAAAAAAAACAAGAAACAGAAAAAAAAAAAAAAAAAAAAAAACAGTTTACTAAAAATGGAAATTAGGAGGATTAGGAGAAGTTTTTTTAGGGGGATTATTCATTTTCCTGAACAAAATTCCAAGAATGTGGTTGTCGTAACACTCGTTTGACAAGTGATTTTTTTAATTAAAAAATTAAAAATTATTAAAAAATTAATAATTTATATTAAAAAATTAAAAAAAAATTTCTTTTTATTTTTTGTTTATATTTTCGTAAAAAATTAAAAAGTCATCCTAAACATACTAGTTTTTTTTAGTTTATATTTTAGCTAAATAATTAAAAAATTATTAAATTAATATGTTCCCAAACAAGGCCTAAGTCAAGCTTTTTATTATTTTGGTCTTTTATTATTTATTTATTATTATTATTATTATTTTTTTTTTTTTGGAACAAGCAAAGAAAAGAGAAGAACCAATGAGGCACTTGCAAAAGTGGAAGCATATTTATTGATGTTGCAAATTCGTGGTGTATAATGGGCACCCATGACATCATTTCACATGTAAAGAGAAGGAGTGTCATACGCCATGTCAAAATTCTTTTTTGTGAAATTGCATTTTAATTAGATAATGCCAAAATAAATTTATTTTTATGGTGGTCTAAATCTGTTGTATATAGTAAATTTCTTTTTTTATGTTTGGTGCAAAATTTTCTTTTATGTTACATTTATAATTTAGAAAAAACTTTTTTAAAATTATCTCATTTATCTGTAATTTATCCATTTTTTTTCTTCAACCACCACATAGGTAGCTAGTAATTAATTGCCATTCATACCACTTTGAAACGTGTTGGTAGTGCCAAGGAGGGAACCATTCCCATTTACTTGCTCCAAAACACCATATTTTATATATGTCCTCAAAGGAAAATGTTATAAATTCTAAATGAATTATTAAATATTTTATCAAATTTTTTTATATAGGTGTGGGACCTACATACATGTGATTTGTGTAAGTCTCGTACCCATGTCAAAGATTTGATAAAATATTTGATAATTCATTTGAGATCTCTAGCATAACTCGCCCTCAAATTCAAAATCTTCAAATCTTCAATACGCTATTATGAGATAACAAGAAGTTGAAAATGAGCTGGACACATAATTTGTATAAAAAATATATATATACAGAATATTCAATGTATAATCTAAATTTATTTAAGATTTGTGTTTCACTGCATAATAGTTTAATTTTAAGAGACAATTATAATTCAGTTTAAATTTTAAAAGATGATTTTAAATCAATGATAAATTTTATGAATATTAATTATTAAATTATTAACATTTTTCATGAATTTATAATTATATCTCAATCTCACCTAATTATAATTTCTCCTAATTTCTTTTATTAACATTTGTGTGCACCTACTTTTACTTGAAAATAAAAACAATTTTCAACACAATAAATAACAATAGACTCGAATAGGATATGATTCAAAGTTTGTGGACCCACATATGTTGAGTTGTAGAATATTGTCTCTTTATTAAAATTAATTATCTACCCTTAGGAAATTTATTATGACAGTGAGCCTAACCAATATTAAGGGGCTATAGGGCAAGTTTGGGAACAATTTATTTTAGTCAAATCATTATTAAAAAGTTAATTTTTTTTTTAAACTTTTCTCTACCTTTATTCATGAAAAATAAAATAAAAAATTAACTAAAATAGTTAATTTCTAGAACAACCTTAAGAATAATATAAAAAAATCATAAAATATTATTGATTGAGCACATAATTAGATGAGTTCATGAAAGACTAGATAATTTTTGTTCTAATAGATCTGTAAGCAATTTTCTCCTAATATTAGTAATACTATGTGCACATAAAAAAATAAAAAATAAAAAACTACACAAAAAATTAATGTGACCCAAATCCAATTTAACCATACATTAATTTCTCTATATATTCTTTTGTTCACCTAATATTATTGACCTAGTACTCATATAGGAACAATTAAAGGCCCTGTTTATTTAGGAGTTAGAGGGAGGATTGAGATTACTAGTGAGGTGGGATCTACTAATATTGTGTTTGTTTTGAGAGATAGGGAGGGGATTGATAGTGAGTTCCGAATTAGGATGAACCTCCCTAAGGGGATTCGGGTGAACCTCCAGGACTTGGTATTAGAAAAATAGTCCGGCAGACTATAAATTTTTTATTTTATTTTTTACATGTCGGGTATTTTTTTTTTTAACATTAATATTTAATTTTTTATATTTTTTGTTAAGTAAAAATCATTATTTTATTTTATTTTATTTTATTTTTATTTTCTTAAAATTTTTTACATGTTGGACATTTTTTTTTTAAACATTAATGTTTAATATTTTTGTATTTTTTTATTTATTTTATTATTTTATATTTATTTTACATAAAAATAATTTAACAATCCCTGCACAAATAACTATCATCAAAACAAATACAATTTTACTTAATCCCCTCACTATCAATCTCCTCACTAACAATCTCCTCACTATTAATTCATTCACTATCAATCTCCTCTATTCTACCTTTGAAAATAACCGGGGCCAAAGTATTTGCAAGGGAGAGATTTAAGGTTAAATTTTCTCCCGAAACTAATAACTAATAAACGACTTTCATAGATAAAACAAAACAAAACAAAACTTTTCATAATCAAATGCTGAAATATTGGGCATGAATGTAAAACGTGCGCAACTTTGACATTGCTTAAATTTGTATTCAATGTGTGAAAGTTGTGCAGTCACCGGCCGCAAACACAAAAATAATACTTGCCTAACTTAATAGAAAAACAAATTTTTTTCGATAATTTTATAAAAAAAAATTTCATTGTGAATTTAAGATTATATTATTTTTTCCATTTCATTTATTAGAATGATATTTAATTCTACAATGACTTTTAAATTTAATAAAAAAAATTCCAAATTTAGAGAGAGATCAGGACCAAATGGCCCAAGTACAACCCTAATCTCAGAAGCCTATGTTTACACCAAGCTGGGACCCCAGTGGGGGATGACCCCCAGCACCCTCAGTTCTACGGGAGGGGCTGTGCTCTCAAAACTAAAAAATAAATAAAATAAAATTTGAACCAATCAAAAAAGTGAGAGTGGTGGGAGTGAGGGAGAAAGGAGGTCTGGGGCATTTTCCATTTATAAACCCATACATGGGGCTTGGCTTTAGAAATCTAAGATGAGTGGCCCAAGATTGATAATCAAAGCCCATGGGCCTGAGCAGGCCCAGTCCATTGCCAAGCCGTATGATAATTCATTTAAGAATGTTGTCCCATTTAAATTTGGAGAGATTTACGTGTAAATGCTAATAAAAAAAATTTCACTAATTATTAATTTTTAACGACAGTTTAAAAATTTTGTCATAAAAAATGTTATTAATTATAAGTTTCAACAATAGTTGAAAATAAGCGTTACAAAAAAAATCATTAATTTTTAATTTTCAGAGATAGTTTGAAAAATTCGTCATAGAAAAATATCACTAATTATAAGTTTTAGCGATAATTTATAAAAACCATGATAAAAAAAGAAAAGAAAAAAAGAAGTCTCTAATGGTTAATTTTTAGCGACATAAAAAAAATCGGTACAATAAATTATTTTTAGCAACGATTTTATTATGATTAATTTTTAATAAGACTTGATAGAAATTAAATTTAACTATTAAAAATTATTGATAATTTATCTTTAAAAGGGAGTTGTTATAATCTAATCAAATATAAGAATGTAAAATGCATTAGGTAACATAACATAATTGTCCCCTCATGTTGGTCTGACATTAGTGATCAACTCTCCAGAGTCAATAGAGTGAAATATTTCATGGAATGTGTGAAATATTTCACAAGTTGTGTGTGTGTGTGTGTGTATCTGGAGAGTGTGAACACCAAACAGGATTCCTCATTGAGTTTCTTATTTGTTGGGTTATTGGGCTTATTTTAAGTCAATTTCGATAATTTAAATCGTTCACATTTTAAGATTTATTGAGTATATTATACCTGTAAAAAATCAAGTTGATCGGATATCAAAAAGTATGTGTTCGGAAAACTGATTATTAAATTTTTTAAAAAATTGATTTTTAGTTTGATGATCCGAACACGTGTTTTTTGATATCCGATCAACTTAATTTTTTATAGGTATAATATACTCAATAAATCTTAAAATTTAAATGGTTCGAATCATCAAAATTGAATCTAAAAATAAGCCCAATAATCTGAAATCAAATAAAAAATCAAGGAGGAGATCCTGATTCGTGTGAACACACCCTCTCTAAAGGCTGCGAGGTTGACTGCCCATCAAGACCACTTTGTGCGCTTTGCTTTTTCATATTGATTTGATGGTAACAAAGGCATTGTTAGGCAACGAAGGTTACTAGACCTTTGCCATTTCTACAAGGCCTGGGGAATTTGTGGGGTTGACTTGCTATCCGAATTTTGTGTAAGAAATTTGCTAATGACATTTGAATTCAATTTGCAGTTTAACTGGTGTCAAGTTGTTCAATTTTAACGTGTACTTTTTTGCTTGATAAAAAAAGGATACGGCGGCTAACGACCAACTTAAACAATTTTCTTTAGGAATAATCAAAAGAATTCCTATCTGTTGTATTGAAATTTTTTTTCTCGAATATGATAGGTGAGGACAGATCCAACAAAACGGAATTATTGTACATTAGATAAGCTTAAGCGCTTTCTAACAATAAACTATTCATTTAGACTTTAATATGTCTCCTATCCTCAAGAATAAATCGTGGGCTTCAACCTTTCACCTAATTACAAAATGAATGGAGCATCACCAAACCATGCCACAGGGACACAGATTAACTTCTCCCTTGGCAATCACGGTCATATTCAAATGGTCAAATGGTCAAATTCTCAAAATCTTATTCAAATGATCAAACTTTCAATTTTGACTAATAGTTTATAATCACGTGTACTGTCATAGTATATGAAACACAAAGGTAGCCCGTGTTTCATTCTGTTTTGCTCAAAATGGTTTTAGCTTAGTTTGATTTTAGATTTTTGGCAAAAAAAAGTATAAAAAGACAAAGGTCATGTTTGGTACAGCTTAATTTCAGCTTATTTCAGCTTTCAGCTTAATTTAAGCTATTTTGATGTGTTTGGTTTAACTTAACAATACAGCTTATAGCTTTTTGTAAGTCAGAAATCAACTTATTCTTTGAGTGGGGCAGGAGAAGCTTAATTTATAAGTCAGAAATCAGCTTATGTTCATAGTTATAAGCTATAAGCTGTTAACGTATAAGCTATATGCACTTTCCCACAACTCTACCAAACAGGGCCAAAATTGACTACATAAGTTAACAAGATAAAATGTCACATTCAAATCATAATCATTATATTTTTTCTCTCAAAAAGTCAAAAAAACCAAACCAAACGAGACTAAAAAGGTCCCAACACAAAAAAGCCAGCTAAAAAAGTTAATGCCAAGCGAAGATTTTGTAACTGAAGTTAAGACTTGAGACTTGGGTTTGGTCCAATGATTTTGTAGCTACTATACTTTAGGGTGTGGTGAGAAGAAAGTCAGGTTTGAGCTGATAGAGCAACACTCCTTTAGTTGTAGTCTAATTTTATTAACCAACCAACACTCTACTAATTTTGATGAAATAAATAAATAAATAAAATAGGAAAAACTCGAGTTATAGCTGAAGTGTTCTTTAGAGTACATTTAAGTGCTAACAAGATAAGATTTCAAGTTCTATTCAATAGAGTAATATTAGCTTGTTATAATGATTTAATATTACTAATAACATCATATTGTGTTGCAAAACAAACAATTTAAAGAAACGATTCCGGTTTATTTTATTTATTTTAATTACTACAAACACAGTTATTTTTAAAGAAAATTGATACATACAAAAATTAAAAATTGGTTACTTACATACTCATATATGTCTAGCTATTAATATGTAAGTATCATGTGTACACATAGTTGAACTTTATTTTTTATTTTTTGGTAAAGAATTCTTTAGTGTCCTATACTCAGCCAATCGGTTATTACTTCATTCAAATTTAAGATTTTGTACACTTTGTAGTTGTATAAAGTGCTTGCCATCCATTCACCATTAGCGTTTAGTCTGCAAGATGTTCGAACAATCTTTAGAAAGTGATGTGCACAGAAATTGTGACACTAATTGGATGCTCCTATCCTCTCTTCAATCCTTCGGTTTCCTTTTCTAAACATCTGATTTTTCTTTTTATACATTCATTAATTATGAAGCAGATCGCCCATGTTGTGCCCATAAAGCATTTGCTTATAGTTTCTTCATTCAAACAAATAAACTAGTTGTTCCCAAAACTCTTCTTTACAAATATAACGGCCAAATGTCCTCGTCCACTACAAAGTTAATTAAAGTAAAATACAACCATATACGAGAAAGAACACAAGCTTTGGCCAAAGCTTGTTTCTTGTTCAATATAAATGAGTGGATATTAGTGTCCCCTAACATTATTGATTAAAAAAAAACAATCATTTGTAACACATATTGGAACCTTTCACATGAACAACATTCCACAACACTGCTAAGATCCCGCAGAAAGTAAAATAATTATTTACCCAAAAAAGGAAAAAATGAAAATGAAAAATTGTATCAGTACAAGTTGTAGATGGAATTGAACACACCTACCAAAACCATGTTCCCATATGAAAATCTTACTCATATGCCAAATGTTTTTTTCAGCTTTTAAATGCATTATCCAAACTTAGGTATGTAAAACAGGCGTCAACAAGGATTCATCATATCCCTTTCTTCAAAATAAGCTTGACAGCAATATTTAGTATTTATTTTTTGGCCATGGTTAAAGAGGGATAGATGTAAATATATCACAATAGAGCATTTATGATTTATTTCCAATCGAACACTACATACCAACAAAAACATCCTGATAGAGTTTATGCCATTCTATCATTTAATATGAAATGTTTTCTGTCCTGTTCAAAATCTTTATAACTATATCTAACAAACATAATCCACTCCATAATAGAGAGAATTAAGAATAATGGAGTGGTACAGAGTGCATATCTTTGTTCTAATATCAATATTGTTTTTCTCTCCGGTTGCTCATAGTTGGGGATATTTTGAGCATTTTATCACTTGCAAGATCGCTCAGGTTCTTCTTTGTACCCTTTCTCACTTGTTTGCTAAAATAGTCTAAAATTATTGGCTTGTCTAAGTTACAGGCATGTTTGAACAACGCTGCCGCAAATGCTGTGAAAAAACTGCTACTAGAGTCTGCAGAAAAATGACTTGGGGAGTCTGTGTTCTTGGGCCTACAAAATTACAAATGTGTGAATATCATTCTGCCTAAATTAATTCTGAGGATTAAATAACCTGATTATTTTCTATATATATAAATAAAATAAAATAAAAAAATAAAAATAAAAAAAGAAGAAGCAAAAAAGTAAGTACTGGATACCTTGATGTTAACCCATTAGTGCATGATACTACAACTTAAAGCCAACTCTGATTTTTTCGAGATCCAAAACGAACTTTAGATATGAAGCTTTTCATACATATTAAAAAAAAAATTAACAAAAAGATTATATGTATACAAATAGTTTTTTTCTTTCGTATTCAAAATATATTTTTAGAAAGCATGACATGTTTAATTGTTAGTGAAAAATCAGAAAAATTCACTACAACAAAATTGAATTTTTATGACTTGCAATGCATGCCGTAAACTCTTTCACGGCATGCATACAAATGCTGTTATATGACATGCCGTTGAAAGTTGAGCGTTATTTACGACATGTAGGTAAAGTTGCAAAAAGTAATAAATTAAACATTAATGACATACTTTGTATGTCGTATATAATTTTTTATGACATTTTTGTCATCCCATAAATCATCATACTTTCCATGGCATAATTTTGCATGTCGTAGAAGGTTATTTTGAATAAATTTATGGCATACTTTGTATGCCGTATATAATATTTTATAGCATTTTCTTACATGTCATAAATCATCACACTTTTCATGACATAATTTTGTATGCCGTAAAAAGTCATTTTTAATATATTTATGACATACTTTGTATGCCGTATATAATCTTTTACGGCATTTTCTTACATGTCATAAATTATTACACTTTTTATGACATAATTTTATATACCGTAAAAGGTTATTTTTAAAATATAATATATATATATATACAGGAATATAGTATGCAAGCAGTAGCTTATAAAATGCAACCTGTGAACAAACTAAGCAGAAGCAACAACTATGAAGTAAGAAAAAAAATCTAATATCCATACACCAAACAACCTACATACTAACTTCCATCCTCAACTTCTATCATATCAAGCTGATAACAACCTCAAACATACAAACCAAAAAAGTGATACATCATCAAGCTATTCATCATCCATGAAGGGTACAATTTTAGAGACAAAATTGCATTCCCTAGGATAATATTGAGATGTCTATTTTTTTTTTAAATTATTTACATATTTTCGAACAAAATCTCAAACTTTCATCCTACCTTGACAGCTTGTTGCCTGGTAATGTAATTGGTAGACTCCAGTAGCTTTGAGTTATACTCTGCAAAAAAACTAGCAGCAGAAATTGTGGAGAATATCAAGTTGAGTCTCTTTACTAAAAAAAATAATATTGTTAATTGGCCGTGTCTTTGTACCACATGCATTCATATGGTCTTTGAGTCAAAATCCAATTAATTTCCAAAAGCAGCTGAAGCAAAAAGGAAAAAAGCTTAATTGTGTGAACTGTCACTAAAGAATGAGGTATAGATGAAAGGATGAAAGCATCACTAACTTAATGGAAAATAAGCATAATATATGATTTTCATAAGGAATGAGAGAAAACTGAGAAAATAAGAGCCATCAAATCAATCCACAAAATTATGTCATCACACAAGGCCACAAATATATAACAACATAGAGAATTCTATATTTGCGGTACGATAGCTAAAGCATGTAACCTGGGTATGAATCTTTGCATTCATTGAATGGTATAAAAACCCATAAGGGCTTTCAGGAAAATTACAAGAAAGAAATTTATCCAAAACTTTTCTAATCAGAATTCACATAAAATAAATAAATAAAGAGAGAGATTTCACCTCACAAGTCATAATGAGATTTTGCAAATTGTGGATGTCCAACACGAAGTGATGGATGATGATGACACATTCACAAAGTTCCCTGCAGCAAGGCACTATATCCAAATTCAAAAAAGATCTAGTCATGAAGATTCTGGTCTAATATGGATGTTCAAATAGTGTCCCTCGTATTCTATCAACAGTTCCCTAATAATATAGAAATAGGTATTCTAACTCATTTAAAATGGACAACCTTCAATCATCAAATGCAATTATGGGAATTCAATAACAATGTCAAAGCGCAAATTACCTTCAGGATTAAGAGATCAACACCCTTGAATTTCCAAAATAAGAATCAATACCGGAAAACACAATAACTAGATTCCATTAGTGTTCCATCTAACCCCCATTGCTTTGCAAACCATACAAGCCAGCGTTGGAGGCAGCTCACAGCCAGGATTTTATACAAACTTGCCAGATTTTTCTTTGCACAAAACACCCTGTCCGAGATTTTACTATAATTTTCGCACCAAATTATGAACAACAACAACAATTTGCCGGGTTTACAAATATGAGAATTAATGTATGTATACAAATTTACTAACACCTACAAACTATAATACATAGAAGATAAAATTCAGAAATTCATCAAAGTCAGGCCTTTGCACAATTTCAATTCTACTTCATTCTACGTGTTCATATCTTTAACATTTTCTTTAGTTACTAAAACCTGGATTGTATGGAAACAATTCACTTGGCAGTAATATCTTGAAACTTTACATTGTTTTGAAGAAACACTCACTGGCTTCAATATCACCTGAGAAGTATCTCTGAGCACATACAGAGTCATGATTCTTTAGCTCTCACTACTCCAAACAAGATGCAATGTAAACTATTGAAAAAGATGAGCACAATATTCATTTACTTCAATAGTACTTTATCACTTCCACTACCAATTTATCTTGGTGTATAATAATTAAGATCCAATCAATTAACATAACATGAAAGTACCAAATATTAACAATCATTTCTTATCCATAGCCTACACCAAAAACTCACCTGCAAGATCAATTAGAATCTGGTGCTTGCATTATGATAGCAAAATAGCATCCCAAAATCCCAAGCTTTTGGCATCCACAGTAAGTGAATTGTTCACTACACCAATGTACATCAACAGAAGTCAGCCGGCTTGCCGATTTTAATGTTCTGCTCACCTACATAACCTGTAATAGCGTTTTTTTTTGCCAGCTCTTGAAACTCCTGCAACCAAACATTAGTGTGATGTACTTATGCATGAAGAATTAACATTCTGCCAAGCAAAAATCAGACAACCTAACTAATTACCAGTTTGGCATGCACTAAAAAAGCTGCTTTTTGGATAAAAAAAAAGTCAAAAAGCAAAAGACTGTTCGTTTTGAGCTAAAAAAAGCCAAACTTTCCCATTAACAAAAAGATAACTTTTTAGCAAGTACCAAATGCAACTAAAAAAAGCAATAATTAGAAAAGCATTTCGAGTAATGTAAAACTTGAAATTTTATAACTCAAGTGCTCTGCAGTAATAATTAAACTAGCATATGCCATATTTTTGGTGATGAAATGTTAAACTAGCTTATGCCATATTCAGTGGCTTGGCTTGGCATGCTCTTTCTATGTTTAAAAATGACTAGACTAGACTAGACTATATACATATATATGTACGTACGTATGTATGTATAGAGAGGAGAGAGACTAGACTAGACTAACAAAAAGAATTCAACTTTACATCTCAAACTATTATTACCTTCACCTCTGGAGATGTGGTTTTAGCCTAGTCTAATAGTTGAGACCTGCATTAATTGTGCCTCAGATTCTAATGTTCTTTTCAAGTTATGGTCTCAGTCTTTGACAAAAGAAGTATTGTGGCAAGGAGATAATTTTTATGGAACGTTTATCTAACCAGTACTTATCTTTGCACTCTGTTGTTGATCTCAGGGAGGTCATGCCACGCCTTATGAAACTTTTTTAGGTCCTTACTTTGGAATCCCTCATTCAAGTCATGGAATTTTTAACATCAAAATGTTAATTCCTTTTTTTTTATTTTTTTATTTTTTTATGTTTTTGGAATTTGAGAGTTTGGACTTCTGAGTTTATTTGTCACCCTTCTAAGTCTTCCTAGGTCTATAGCTTCAGCTATTGTTTATTTATAGTGCAAGCTTTTTCTTGTACTTCTCTGAGCTTTATAATGGGTTCTGTATTGCGCTCATAAGACTTCATCATTCTACCGCCACCATCTCTATCTTTAATATGAATTGATGTTAAACAAACCCCTCCCTCTTTTAGTTACAATTTTGAAATGGGTTATTCAGAGTAACTGAATGAAAAGAAAGGTATTATCTTGTTGACCTCAATGAGTTGATATTAAAGCCTAGTTGAGTTGAGTTTTTTGTAACTAGTGATCCCTTACTATAGTATAATCTCTCTTTCCTTCTTTTAGAGTCATAAATAATAATTAATTGTACTTACTAATTTAATCTGACCTATGCTAAAGTGTTTCCTATGTTACATGCATCAAGTACTATGCCTTTAGCAGGTTGTGTTATTCATCATTTATGTCTCTGGTTGGATGCATTGGCCTGTGCACAAGTCATGCGCTGATCAGTTTCAAATTTATATTTCATCTAGTTTATGATAATTGTTTCCTATTAATTTGTTTGGATAATTAGGGTCTTGTTGCTCACTCAGCTTCTTTCAGTTGCGTTTTTTCTTCCAATTTGCAACTGTACTGTTATTGTGTTGTTCATGGAATTTATCAATTAGCAATTTATTGTTCTGATCTATTTATTTCAATTTTTATGCATCAGGTTCGCAATTATAGCCCACCTCCTGATATTAACAATAGGATTAAGGTTAGTGTGGTACTGCAATGTCTTTTACATTCGCACTAACTGATCTTTGCTGACCAGTGGCCATTCCGAAGGGTAGACTAGAGTCTATGGCTGGGATTAGGGTACTTCTAGTGTTAGCCTATGCAATTATAGGGAGAAAAAGAAAGGAAAGGAAAAAACAAAAAAAAGAGAGCATCATATTATCTGCATTATGACATGCTTCATATTCATGAGAAATTATGTATTAGATGGGGAAGCATAAACAAAGTTAGCAACTCTAATTTCGAATTCTATATATTTTTAGTGTATGTTTGTCTGAAGCATAACACAATCGCCAAATCCCAATAGGATTTTCTCAATCTCTAACCGTTTAACCTTGCAGATGGAAGTTGGGATTGAAGATTGCCTTCATATAGAATTTGAGTACAATAAAAGCAAGTAAGCAAGAATGACAAATTTGTGTTTTTCATTAGTAATTTATTATCCGTGGCTTACTATGCTTTTGTTTAGACACCTAGTAATAATTAAACTTTGTTAATCCAATAAACTGAATCTTGATAAAAAAAGAAAAAGAAAAAGAAAAGGCAGCTCCTGGTTGTTCAGTTCAACTGGGTTGTGCAGGACACTAAACCTAGGTCCCACTTCTTCAATCAATCAAAGCTTCTTATAACTTAAAGCTGATATTAAGCCATATGTATTAGGCTTTTGATTGGACAACTTCTCTATTTGGATTCTGGATTCACAATCTAACCTAACCAAATCAGCTGCCCTAGTGTCTAGCACAGTTTAGTTGTAATTTGTCACTTAAATTTCAGTAAAAAGCAGGGATGTATGCCTTGGTTGACTCTGGTGTTCATTACTCAGGTATCATCTGAAAGACGTTATTGTGGGCAAGATATATTTTCTTCTTATAAGAATAAAGATTAAAAATATGGACCTTGAGATCAGACACAGAGAATCGATAGGGTGAGGGGCGTTTGAAAAATCATAAAGAAAATATATTATTATCTCAAAATACCTGGCCAAGAATTGTAGCCTCTGATTCAATTCCTCCAACTCCCCAGGCAGTAACTCCTAAGCCATCAATCATAGTTGTATAGGAATCAGTTCCAACCACGCTATCAAGGTACAGAATGTCATTTGTGTTGAAAATAACCCATTCAAGGTATTCAAGATTAACCTGAAAATTACCAGAGTCACTTGCTAAATGCCAAACCTAAGTATTATAGTGCTAAAAAAAGGAAAAAATTTGGACTATGATTTACAAGATGCTAGAGGTAAATGTGGCTTTACTCCTGAAGCCCCCACAAATAGTTAAACATTGCAAACCTCATGTATTAAGCCTATGCCTATCTAATGTTTTGGCCCTTTTACGAGTAAACCATTTATACCACCTTAAGATCGAATTCTAGCACCTTGCCATAAGAATTTTCCTTAACAACAATATAACGTCTAGATACAAAAATATCCTTAATGATGCCAAAGTCTTACATGGTGGACAATACCAGAACCAGGAGGAACAATAAGTATATTGTGAAAAGCATTTGAACCCCACTTAAGAAAAGCAAACCTCTCCTTGTTTCTCTGAAATTCAAGCCCCATATTTGCCTGCACTGCATTTTCACTTCTTGCCACATCAACCTGAACAGAATGGTCAATGACAAGATCCACTGGAACCTGGACACAACATTTTTCTTAGAACACATGATGTGAGAAAAGAGTGATAACTATTCACACTGTAAGATATAAAGGGAAGTCTTCATGACATAGTGCATAAACTGTTGAATAGACCCCTAGCAAGACAAAGTTGAGAAATCAGTCACACTAGTAAGACAAAACTGAGGAAGAGACAAACCACTATACATTCACCAATTTTTTTTTTTTGTGAATTTGATGAAGCAGAGGCTGCTGCAGTTTCTTCCTTTTTAGGGTCAGGAGAAGTAGTAGTAGTGGGGTTGATCAGATTGACCAATGGAAAAACAATATGACATATTGAGAGTGGTGGGTTGCTATTATCACTACTAGTTTTCTCTTTCTCTTTCTTTTGCTGAGCAATTTCATGTCCACCTATGTGCCGAGATGATGTCAAAGCATGAGATCCTATTTGAGTAATGACATCATAACTGTAAATTATGTAAAATCTTGTGATAATCTTGTAGATCCGTTAACCAAGGCCTTGACGAGAGATAGGGTCTAGAATATATCGAGAGGGATGGGTTTGAAAGCTATAAAATCATAAACCATGTATAAGGACATCCAACCTAGGGACCAGAAATCCTGTAACGAGGTTCAATGGGAATAACGAATCATATGGTGGTTGTAAAAAAATGCACTCCTTAATATTTTGTTGTCTATCCCTATGATGTAAGTGTATTTGTCCTATGATATTGGAGAGTTGAGTTTTTATACTCTTAATGAAATTCTATAGCTCTTGTTGAGTGGGGTGTGTAAATTACAGGAGCATCCTTGACAGATTTCACCTATGTAAGTATGGAAGTGGGGCCGCTTTCTATGAGAACAAGGCTTATTCTCAAATATGCTCATGAAAACTAAGATAGGCACGAGGCCGTAATGTGCTGGCTATTAAAAGCTCATGTCAACACTTGGATCATTATATGTGAGCAGCAATACATTATTTCCCCTAAATAGTCATAATTCAAGTCTGAGACCACTTGTGACTCTGGAGCAGAGGTTGTTGTTTCACTAATGAAGGATCAATGCAAAGTATACCTTTATGATGCATACTAGTTTATCTTTGTTTGGTAATCTCTCTTCTATTTGTTAATAGTAAAATGAGTGGGGGATTGTTGGACCATTATAATATCTGTTATTTATTTATTTATTTATTTATTTTTATTTTTTTTTGGTGACATTTTCTTTTGTTTATGAATGGAGATTAATTGGAAGGTCATGGACTTGGTGGTGAGTTAATATTTGGAGGTTTTGGGATTCTCCATTTTTTCTAGTTTAATGGCCATTATTTTTTTTAGTATAATTTGTAAGGTCCTAGTGGCTTATAAATTGTTCCTCTCATCTATTCTTTTCAAGACCAACTATTTTTTACACTTGAGAGATTACTAGCCAAAGAAGTGTGTTTTTTCTTGGTGGAGCTTTGGATTCACCATCTTGTGCAGAGTTGGCCTGAACCGTACGACAAGTAGTCGGGCTGTTGTATCCTGGAGGGGATAAGTCATAGTTTAGTGACTGCTGCATCGGTATTTGGGTTCTTTCTACCGCTGTGGGCTTGATCTCCTTAAAGAAAACGAGATATCCGTGCCTCAACCTGATCTATTTGTATCTCATTTTCTTTGCATTATTTATCAATAATTTATAATCACTATAACAAAATTAACTATTTACGACTTCAACTTTACGGCATTCTACGACATTTTTTTTTGGAAGCCATTAATGGTTTTTCAATAACGACATACATACCATATAAGTCGTTAATTCATATATTTATGGCATATAAAAGTATCCCGTAAAAAACGTATATTTTTACGACTTAAAAAATATGTCATAAAATATTTGCACTTAAAACGACATACATTTCATGTTGTAAAATATTATAACTTTATACGGCATGCATTAATATATCGTGAAAACTTTTGCAAAAAAAAAAAAAACTCAATTCGAATTTTTTTTATGGCATGCAAAAGCATGCTATAAAAAATGCATATTTTCACGACACACAAAAATATGTCGTAAAATATTTACATTCAAGATGACATACATTTCATTTCGTAAAATATTATAACTTTACACGGCATGCATTAGCATGTCGTGAAAACTTTTATTAAAAAAAAATTCAATCAGAATTTTTTTTTTTGTGATTTAAAAAAGCTAACAATTTCCAACCAAGCTTTTCACCTTAAATTTTCCTAGTTGAGGACAACGTAAAAAATAATTTATACATTATTTTATAATTTAGTGCCATCTTTTAAGAAATAATTGCACTCAGTGGGATTTTGGGGGAAAAAAATTGCATATTCATGAAATTTTTTATAATTTTAATGATTAATATTTATATGATTTCTCACTAATTTGTAATTTTTTTTTAAATTACCTTGATTTGATATTTTCCATTCTTTTAATAATTTATTTATTTTTTACTTTTTAGATGTGCCTGATCTGAATACAACTAAAAAGTAAAATATTTGTTAAAAAATATAATAAAATATAATATATATGAAATGTATTAAATTATATATTTTTTGAATTTGGTGATTTTTTAAAAAAATTAAAAAATATTTTTCTTTTAATATATGTAAATTATTTGAATTTAAAAAGTAAAAAATAAATTATTTAAAATATTTAAAAACTTACAATAATTAAAAAAAAACTCAAACATTATTTTAGGCCCCTGTCACCACTCTCCCAGACTCCCTCTCATTCTATTTATACATGTTTTGCCCCAAACCCTCTCCCTCTTTGCGTGCGAGCTCTCGAGCTCTCTTCGTTCTAGGCTGTTTGAGGTATGTTCTTCGAGCATTACCTTGATCGATCGTGTGACTTCGCATGGCCTCACAATGTATGTCATTCAGTTTCTCTCCCAATCGATCAATTATTCTCTGTCTCTCAATCATTTTTTTCCCAAAAGCTTCGAATTCGTCATTTTATTTGAAGCTAGGGTTTGGTGAGAGCTATGGAAATGTAGACTACGAAGCCAAATGCATTCGCAATCAATTGATCTCAAACGCTAACTGATCTCTACACGCTCCTTTGTATCGAACGATTTGACCTCTCTGCAATCTCCTCTCTGATCACGAACTTGAACTAGTTGAAACATTATTTTACAGTCTAAAAAGTTATATTTATTTAAAATTTTCTCAACATAATGCAACTAATCAAGAAAAATGCCATTATTAGTCTTGGTAATTTTAATTCCTAAAATAAAATTGACTTCACTAAGATCTTTCATATCAAAGTGGCTATTAAGCATATTTTTAGTCTCATTTGTAATATGCAAAATTAGAGCCAAAAATAAGTAGATCATCCATATATAGGCTAATAATTACATGTGCATTCTCACAAGTTTTATAATATATACACTTATCACATTCATTAGTCTTATAAGCATTCTCAAGCATGCAAGAATCAAATTTCTCATGCAGTGTTTAGAAGCTTGTTTTAAACCATAAAGAGAATTAATTAGCTTACACACCTTGCTTTCTTGGCCTGGCTCCACAAAGCCCTCGGATTGATCCATGTAAATCTCCTCATCTAGATCTCTATTTAAAAATGTTGTTTTCACATCCATTTGATGAATTTTTAAATCATGAATTACAGCCACTGCTATCAACAGTCTAATGGATGTAACTCTAGTAGCCGGAAAAAATGTAACTTGTTGTTTAAAACTTTTAGCGATAAGCCTCGCTTTATATTTATCTATAGTTCCATCCGGTTTAAGTTTTTTACGATGGACCCATTTACACGCAATAATTTTACAACCTAGAGGTAAATCCACTAGCTTCCATGTTTTATTTGAAAGTAGTGAATCTATCTCATCATTTACAGTTTCTCTCCAAAAAATAGCATCAAATGATGATAAAACTTATTGCATCGTAAGATGAATTTCTTCCATATTGTAAAGATAATAGTCAAGGCCAAAATCTTCTTCAACTTTAGCTCGTTTATTTCTCCTTGATTGGATTTGAGAATTTTCTTGTTCTTGAAAAACTTGAGATGGAATAGAAGAGCTAGGCATGGATAAAATATTTTCAAAAATTATTTGACCCCCACTATTTCTAGATCTGAAAGGAAATTTATTTTCATGAAAAATAGCATCACCTGATTCAAAAATAATATTATTTTCCATATCAAAAATCTATAAGCTGTACTATACAACGTGTGGGGATATATTTTCTGAGTACCAACACGTGGCCAAGGTGGTGCCGACGTATCAGCCGAGGTGCCGCGTGTCTTGGTCATGACGCCGAGGTGATCTCGGCAAGGCCGAGGTTATCTCCGAAGATATTGAAATCCGAGATAAGTGGATAAGGCACAAGAGTCCTAGATGATGAGGGGACTCAGCCTAGATAAAGATAAAGCTCTTAGGGAGTTTGTCTCTATCTATTGAAGAGTCCTGGATAAGCATTGAGCTAAAGTCCATTGAGGCCAGGCTTCTGTTGGGACAAGGATTGAGTTAACTATAAAAGAAAGGCACCCCCGATGGGTCTAAGGTAGGCAATTTACATTCAGAACAGTGAGTTTAACAGTTGATTATCTTTGAGAGATATACTGACTTGATCGTCGGAGTGCCCCCGGGTGGACGAACCACCACCAGAATCTTCTCTTTTTGTTGCAGGTCAGCCAGGTGTCATCTATTCTTCCAGTACTCTCCAGCTGAATATTGAGTTGGCAGTGTAGTCGGAAAATCACTCACACAATTTGGCACCGTCTATGGGAAAGAAAGGAGAATAGATGGCCAACAACGGACAGAAGGAAAAAATTAGAGACGAGACTCCTACTGGAAGTGGCAGACCTATCGACCTTGACGTCGAAGGAGACAACCGCAAAACAAAAACTCGTGACCAGAATCACAGCAACAAAGACATCAGCCAGGATGGTAACGCACCAAAGAAGCCAGATTGAAGTGGGTACTACAATGAGAATAACCTCTAGGTATGGAATGATAGATGCCTGCGGAGGGACAAAGAGGTTAAAGAGATGGCAAACTAGTTGGCGGACCTGCAATCGGTCGTCAACTTCATGATGCAAAACAATGTCATGCAGCCACCATTCTCACTGCATGACACGCCGATTCCAGTGGCCAATGCCTAGAAGGGAGGACAGAAAACTATCCCAATAGCCCACCAGCACCCCAAAAGCGAAAGACATTCTCACCGACCTTCAAGGGAGGTCGGGCGTGGAGAACCAGGAAGGGAAGAGTCTCGAAGGACACATCGCACTAAGGAGGCAGTCTCCAGAGAACATCGGCATGTTCAGAGACAGGAGTTGTGCTTCGATGCTACCAACGGAGAAAGATCAAAAAGGGCTCACAACAAAGCTGAAAGCAGTGCACCTAAGAGACTGAAATCGGGAGATAGCCGAGCTCCTGGGCAGAGCAAAGAGGACTTAAAAGATTACCTCAAGAGGAAGCAAGATCATGCCGAGGTAACCTTAACTATTAAACCGAGAACACCATTCTCGATAGAGCTAGACAAGGTTGAGGTCCCGAAGAGATTCAGTATGCCGAGGTTTCAGATATACGATGGGAAGTCGGACCCCAACTTTCACGTCGGATTATACCTGAACGCGATGGCGTTGTGCACTGGGAACGAGCCGTTGCTCTGCAAAGTGTTCCCCTCATCCTTTGGGGAGATTGCATCAGATTGGTTCCACAAACTACCAAAAAGAAACGTGAAGACTTGGGAAGGCATGGCAAAGATGTTTGTGGCCAGGTTCGTGACAAACAAGGTGCAGCCATTGAGGGTGGACGCATTAATGGCTTTGAAGATCAATAAGGATGAAGGCCTTAGGGCTTATACAAAAAGATACTATGAGGTGTTCAACTGAATACCAAAGTATAATCAAGAGGTGGCGGTCGTATCTTTCAAAAATGGCCTAAAAGACAACTGTCCACTACGAAAGTCTTTGGCAAAGACATTGCCAAAAAGCATGGAAGAGCTCATGGCGAGAATCGAGAAGTATGCTAGAGCCGAGGAAGACACATCGGGGACTAAGGAGACAAAGAAAGAGAAAGGAAACGGCTCGCCGAAGCGAGGCCGAGTTAACAATGGATCAAGCAAGCAAGAGACAGAACTGAGGGCTACACAGGCAGTGACAACCGTGTTCCGAATCCCAATTCACAAAGTCCTGGATCGAATTCGGAATCAACCTATTTCAGAACACCAGCGAGGGCACCAGAAAAATTTATAGGAAAAAACCTTGGCAGGCATTGTGCCTACCACAATGAAAATGGGCATATGACTCAGGGTTGCAGAGCCTTGAAAGCACACTTAGAAGACCTGGTGAGGCAAGGCCATCTGAGAGACCTTGTCGATGAAGCCAGGACAAGAGAAGAGCAGGCAAGACTGCCTCAGGCACCAGCGGCTCCGCATCTTCCAGCACAGCAACCTCACGTAGGAGAATCTCACGTAATTAATGTAATTCACTCGAAGGTCAAAGAGAATGAAATAAGGGGAGAGACTCAGAGGGTAAAGCACCTGCAGCATGTCTACCAAGTCGGGGAGAAGAGACATCGGCAGAGGAGAGCCAGGGACCAGTAGTGTCCTTTACAAAAGCTGACCTTGAGATGGTGCAGCATCCACATAACGATGCCTTGGTAGTATCCCTCCAGGTTGGGGAATGCCAAGTGAAGCGCATCTTGATTGACCAAGGCAGCTCTTGTGACATCATGTATGTCAAATGTTACAAGGAGCTGGGCCTTCACCCAGACGATATGGAACAATCTAACAGCCCAATGGTCGGGTTCAATGGAACGCCGACATGGCCACTAAGCGCAGTAAGCTTAGATGTGCAGGCTGGCACGAAAAAGATAACAACAGAATTCACCGTAATCGACACACCCTCCCCTTACAACATAATTTTGAGAAGGCCATGGTTGCATGCAATAGGGGCTGTTCCCTCAACATTGCATCAACTATTGCGGTTCCCAATAGAGCATAGGATTGAGGAGGTCAGAGGAGATCAGCTACAGGCAAAGAATTGCTCCATGGCAGTAATGAAATCCACCTGCAGCATTCGAGAACCAGAGAAGGCAAAGATAGAAGACGAGGACGTAGAGGTCCTAGAGGATGTCGGCAAGGAGCCAGCCGAGAAGAGTGAAGAAGCATTGAAGAAAATCCTCGTCCAGGAAGGGGATGAAGAACGCTTCTTTCTTCTCGGCTCGGGCTTAGCCGAAGAAGAGGAAAAAGAGTTGGAAGCTTTTTTGAGAGCCAACATTGAGGTGTTCCTGGACGCCTTACGAAATGCCTGGCATTGACCCCGAGGTCACTTGCCATAAACTGAACGTGGACAGGTCAGTCAAACCTGTAATCCAACGAGCAAGAAAATCGACGTTGATGCACGTCAAAGCAGTGAAGGAGGAAGTAGACAGACTACTGAAAGCTATAGCTATTCGTGAGGTAAATTACCCGACATGGCTATCGAACACAAAAGTGGTGAAGAAAAAGAATGGTAAATGGAGGGTCTGCGTGGACTTTACCAGCCTAAACAAGGCCTGTCCCAAAGACAGTTTCCCTCTACCCAAGATTGACCAGCTGGTAGACGCCACTTCGGGGCATGGAAGGATGAGCTTCCTGGATGCGTACAGGGGGTACTATCAGATAGCCATGTACCCCCCAGATGAAGAGAAGAATGCGTTTATCACTCCCAAAGGGCTATACTGCTACAAGGTGATGCCTTTTGCGTTGAAAAACGCAGGAGCAACTTACCAAAGGTTAGTAACCAAGATGTTCAGATACCTGATTGGCCGAACGGTAGAAGTTTACATCGACGACATGGTCGTGAAGACCAAGGAACCAGAAGGTCATCGAGCCGACCTCAAAGTAGTCTTTGAAATCCTTAAAGCATATCGGCTCCGACTCAATGCATCAAAGTGCGCATTTGGAGTTGGATTTGGTAAGTTCTTAGGATACCTGGTGACCAGAAAGGGCATTGAGGCCAGCCCAGATTAGATCAAGGGCATCTTGAAGTTGAAGAGCCTGACGTCGACAAAACAGGTACAAATGCTAACTGGAAGGGCCGCAGCCCTGAATAGGTTCATCAGCAGAAACTCAGACAAGTGCAGACCTTTCTTTAACTTAGTAAAAAAAGCCACAGACTTCCTGTGGATCGAAGAATGTGAAGCCGCCTTGGCCGACCTAAAGAAGTATCTGACCATAGCCCCAGTTCTTTCAAATCCAGAACCTGGAGAGGAGCTGTTTTTATACTTAGCAGTTTCAGAACATGCGATAAGCGCAATGGTAGTTCGAGAAGAAAAAAGGGAACAAAGGGCTGTTTACTATGTAAGCAAAACCTTGGCTGACGCAGAAACAAGGTATCTACCCTTAGAGAAATTGGCACTAGCTTTAGTAATGGCTTCAAAGAAGCTGAACCATTACTTCCAGGCCTATAAAATTGTGGTGCTAACTAAACTCCTCTTGAAGTCCTTGCTGCAACAAGGAGACTTGACAGGAAGAATAGCCAGATAGGCAATTGCCTTGGGCTAGTATGACCTGGAGTACAGACCCAGAACGGCAATCAAAGGCCAAGTTTTGGCCGACTTCGTGGCAGAGTTCACGCCAGAATCCATTGAACATCGGGCTCCGTTGAGCCAAGGTGAACGATGTCCAAATAAGCAAGGAGGAGCCCAACCAAAGGCAAAAAAACAAAGGAAAGAGGAAAAACTCAGACCCTGCAGCATTTACATCGGCGACTCCTTTCGACTGTTCGTTGATGGGAGTTCAAACTGACAAGGAGTAAGGGTAGAAGTAGTTTTGATATCTCTAGATGGGCAGATAATAGAACAATCGATTCGTTTGGGGTTCAAGGCCTCAAATAATGAAGCAGAGTATGAAGCACTCATTGCAGGACTGAAACTGGCAGCAGCAGTACAAGCAGATGAGATAATAGTCTTTTGTGACTCACAACTCATAGTTAACCAGACAACAGGAGAGTTTGCAGCCCGAGATGAAAGGATGTCGGCCTACGTAAAGGAAGTCATCAGGTTGTCAGCCTTGTTTCAGAACTAACGACTACTTCAGGTAAGCTGAGATGATAACAGTCACGTCGATGCATTGGCCAACCTAGCTAGTGCAGTACAACCTGGAAAAGCGAGAACAATAATGGTTGACTACTTGTCGGGCCCGAGCATCGAACCACTGACCACAGAGCATGAAGCAATGTGTGTGGACATGGGACCAAGCTGGATGGATGCAATTATTACATTCCTGAAAGAAGAAAAGCTGCCAGATGACCATAAAGAGGCACACAAGATCAGATTGAAGTCAGCGAGATTCAGTTTGACAACAGAAGGACATCTCTATAAAAGATCCTTCACTGGACCCCTTTTGAGGTGTGTACATCCCTCACAAGTCGAAGATTTTCTATATGAAATACATAAAGGAATTTGCAGAAGCCACGCTAGGGGCAGATCACTAGCCCATAGGGCCATTACCCAGGGGTATTGGTGGCCCTACATGCAGAAAGACGCAAAGGCCTACGTCAAAAAGTGTGAAAAGTGCCAAAGGTTTGCACCTCTGATACACCAACCAGCAGCAGACCTAAACCCAGTATCCAGTCCTTGGTCGTTTGCCCAATAGGGAATGGATCTGGTCGGACAACTACCCCAAGCAACTGGGCAAAGGAAGTACCTGCTGGTAGCAACAGATTACTTCACCAAGTGGATAGAAGCTGAGCCCTTAGCCAAGATCCGAGATGTGGATGTAAAGAGCTTCATATGGAAGAACATAATCACAAGATTTGGGATCCCAAGAGCAATAGTCGCAGACAACGGAACACAATTTGACAGTAAGCTAATCAAGAGCTTCTGTGCAAAGTTCAAGATCAAGAACTACTTTTTAATCCCAAGCTTTCCTCAAAGCAATGGACAAGCAGAAGCATCCAACAAAGTTATCCTGGATGGGATAAAGAAGAGGCTTCAGGCAGCAAAAGGAAAATGGGTGGATGAACTACCAAGTGTGCTCTGGGCATATCGTACTATGCCGAGAAGATCAACGGGGGAATCCCCCTTTGCCATGGCCTATGGCATAGAACCTGTCATTCCACTAGAGGTCGACATCCCTGGGATCAGAACCTATGGAGTAGAGAACGGGACTAATAATGTACTCTTAGTCCGAGATCTAGACCTAATAGAAGAAAGAAGGAAGAGAGCTGCAATTCAGCTGGCAGCATACCAGTAACAGCTTGCTAGAGCTTATAATAGAAGGGTCAACCCAAGGGAGTTTCAAATCGGTGACCTCATCTTGAGGAAAGTTGTCGACAACAAAAAAGATCCTAGAGAGGGGAAGCTTGGCCCAAATTGGGAAGGACCCTACAGAATTATCTCGATACTAGGCAATGGGGCATATCGGCTTGAAGATAATGAGGGCAAAGAATTGCCAAGGCCTTGGAACACTTGCAATTTGAAATTTTTCTATCATTAGAATTTTTTTGTCATTTTGCCGAAGTAAATAAATAAAGTTTTTAGCTTGTTTTTGACTGATAAAGATACATAACGTTGTTTCTGGAATACATGTATAATGAGAACCCAAGTGGAACATAGGTTCACATCAGGGGGCAGAGAGAGAAGAAAAATGGGTTTAACACATGTTGAAACTTGAGAAAAGTTTACAAGTTCAAGTTAAACCGAGATGATGATTAACACTTGTTGAAACTTGAGAAAAGTTTACAAGTTGAAGTTAAACCGAAATGATGTTTAACACTTGTTGAAACTTGAGAAAAGTTTACAAGTTCAAGTTAAACCGAGATGATGTTTAACACTTGTTGAAACTTGAGAAAAGTTTACAAGTTGAAGTTAAACCGAAATGATGTTTAACACTTGTTGAAACTTGAGAAAAGTTTACAAGTTCAAGTTAAACCGAGATGATGTTTAACACTTGTTGAAACTTGAGAAAAGTTTACAAGTTGAAGTTAAACCGAAATAATGTTTAACACTTGTTGAAACTTGAGAAAAGTTTACAAGTTCAAGTTAAACCGAGATGATGTTTAACACTTGTTGAAACTTGAGAAAAGTTTACAAGTTCAAGTTAAACTGAGATTATGTTTAACACTTGTTGAAACTTGAGAAAAGTTTACAAGTTGAAGTTAAACCGAGATCATGTTTAACACTTGTTAAAACTTGAGAAAAGTTTACAAGTTAAGGTTAAACCAAGTTTGTATGACCGAGGTGTGTCACCCCGAAAAGGTTGCACATAGATTGAAGTGTATAT